>MU827319.1:341411-511411 GCA_029204205.1 Desmophyllum pertusum
TATACAATTTTTCACATTTCAATGTCAAATGGTTGTCAATTAAAATCCTACAATACGAAGTCCGCTGCAATCAGAACTAAGCTCCTTCCACCTTGAAGCTTCGACGCCATCTAATTTTCATTTTATTCCATAAAAATGTTGTGCACCAAGACTCGTTTTGAAACAGAGGCAAAAGGCAGCTCGTAAATGGCCTATTGTTTCCTCCCTGTCTTTTGTTTTGCATGCTTTTGTTTGCATGCTTGGTTATACGGCGCAGCCGTATAACAGCTGCGCGGGAGACTATTTGCTCTCTTGCTTGGTTGATTGCTGCACGGAGCAAAACAAAGCAAAGGGAAGTGAGTTTAACCCAGCTTTATATTTTTATTGAATTTTCCTATCAGTTGGTCACTGTTGGTTAGTTATATACACCGTATTCGATGGTTTAACATATAATACGCGCGGATATTTTGCGAGTTGCGTAGTATTTTGCGAGCCGTAGGGGCGAGGGAAAATGCGAGCAATGAGCAAAATGTCCGCTCGTATTATATGTTAAACCATCGAATAGTTTAATTATACGACATATACGGTTTCCTAAAATAATAGGCTTCAACAGTGTTTTCCGTAGCGCGGCGGTCAGGGACTAAGACCCGTGTACGGTCTCATATTTTGCACTCGTCTTGGTGCGTATTCGCACTCTAAAATGCTCTGTCGTACAATAATACATTTTCTTTCAGTTTTCTTGCCCAAGTGCTGATCATATACACGTGAACAATCAAGGTTACTGCGATGGTAAGTTGTTTTCAGGGAGGGGGGGAGAAACTCCTTATAAATGGTTTGCATAATTACGGACATGGCGGTGGCAGGGCAAACAGAGCGTGGCGCAGGAGCACTCAACTAGTTGCTAAGAGGACAAGAAAAGTGCCGGCTT
Source organism: Desmophyllum pertusum (assembly GCA_029204205.1). Classification (NCBI taxonomy): domain Eukaryota; kingdom Metazoa; phylum Cnidaria; class Anthozoa; order Scleractinia; family Caryophylliidae; genus Desmophyllum; species Desmophyllum pertusum. The sequence continues at coordinate 342,319 of MU827319.1, forward strand.
TTCTTCCCCCCCCCCCCCCCCCCCCCCCCCCCCCCCCCCCCCCCCCCCCCCCCCCCCCCCCCCCCCCCCCCCCCCCCCCCCATGGTTGTTTTCAATCCGAGGCAAAGAAAGAAATAAATAAAATTTCTAAGAAAAATGTGTCACTGACTAACATCTTTTAAAATGCTATAACTTTCTTCGTCAATAATGCCAAATGGCGTCCAGATGTAAATGAGATGTTTTTAAGAACGCGAGAACCTCACTAGGGATTAGCGAAAATGAAGAGAGGATGATCTAAGAGAAGGATTCCTGTGGCCCATGATATTGTTTTAAAATCTATGAATAGTTTTGCGCCATGCTGTGAAAGTTATTTTTATTGCCTTCTGATCGAGGCCCCCACTATGGACTGGAATTTAAAAATTAATGGCTTTCAAAAAATTATCATAAGAATAGATCCATGTATGGGGGAATGCTTCTCTTAGATCATCCTCTCTTGATCGATTTTGATCGATGCGATTGTTTCTTTGGTCTATTTATATATGGATGATGAGCTGTGTACATTTTTTCTACCATACCATAACTTTGTTCATTTTTCCCTTTAGTTGTAGAGTGACGGATGAAAAGCGGATGATGCAGAGACAGATCTGTTGAAACAGGAGTCAGCATCACTAGTTTATTTATGTTGATTGTTGTAGAGGGAAATTAGCGCGGTTTTTCAAAGTTATACGGACGTTGACCAAAGACTGGCCATTTTGGTAGCCATCAATCATTCTTTATACAAAGATAGTTGAGTTTCTCTCGCTTGGCGAACACTGTACTCGACTGCGTTTTAACGTGATTGATAGCTGCCTTAATGCCGCCAATCATCTGTCGACGTTTGAAATTCTTACTTCGCGTAACATTAAAATCGCTGTAATTGTTAAAAGCATTGGTGGCTATTGGAAAACGCAATAAAATGTGTTGTAGCTTCCGTGTAATGGAGAGTTATATTTAACAATTATTCCACGAAATCGAGTCGTACATTAACTCATAGCCAACGAGGCGTCGCCGAGTTGGCTATGAGTTCATGTACGACGAGAATGAGTGGAATACTGTAATTGTTTTATAATATTGCAATTAAAAATTACTGGGGAAAGAACGGAAGGAAAAAACAGAGGAAAAATGGGATATTTATCGTAATTAGCGGGATTCCCAAATAAGGTAGTAATGATACATTGCCTCATATGCCTGAGTAGGGAACCAATCAGATTGTCCAAAATTACGATATCCTGTGGTGAGTATATTATAATAATATATTCACCTCTTGTAGGCTAAATATTCCTAGGACTTCTTCAGTAATACAAGGAGACAAATCCAGTGACGATTACAATTACGGTTGTAAGAAGGTTGTAAATTCCCGCTTGTATAGAGGCTGCGCGCGTGTTCACGCGCGTACGTTTCCATTCTGTCCCAGGCTCTCTCTTCTTATTCCCAGGATCCTCGGCGCCGTTATTCGGCACTTCGAATAACCTGAGAAGGATTCCCCGTGTCCATACTGTGAAAGTTATTTTTATTTCCTTCTGCAGAGCAGATACCTTATCACTACCCCCTGACCCAATTATTTCCCTACACCACCCCTCTCGAGCAATGTCTGTCTAAATTTCATCCTTTAATTTTTTTTTAACCCCGACAATCACTTCCGTCACTTTTATATCGAGTCCCCACCCCCCACCCCCTCCATCCGGGAGTTCCTTTTGTGTTTTTATTGAATGGCGCGAATGTTATTCATTCAGGCTGTTTGGATGCTCAAGTTCGATTAAAATGAAAAGAGAGAAAACCTCTGGGCATGGTATTTACTTCGAATTCACCATCAACGTTTTATTAACCTGAGATGTTTCTTATCACGTTTTGCAACTGCCCAACGATAACACTTTTCCTCTCCCCATAGTTTAAAAAAACCGCGAAGAAGTTTGCGAGTTGGTTCTTGCTGAACAGGACGCCATCTTGGATTTAGGAGGAAAATTTGGGCACCCCTAAAAACCCGTTAAAAGTGGTGCGGAACTACCTATTCACACCGTGACCGACACATTTCATTTTCACAACAAAAATTGAGGGTGCTAAAACGCTTGTCGTGTAAAACGGGCACCAAACCAGCAAATCACACCGATCTGTAAATATGTTCACGGCTAACCGCAGTTTTATCTTTTTTTCCCCGGCGTGAAATAGTCAATTGAATAGCTAATTACTCTGTTAATTTGAATTGGAAAATCAATGGCTCCCAAAAAGCGAAAGGTTTTTCATGATAAATATCAAACATACATACATAAAGTAGCCTCAAGAGTCGAAGTAGTCGAACGTCCTTCAAAACAGGTCGAACCTCTCAACAGCTGACTTCTTTGCGTCAGCATTGAGTGAAGACAAACAACTGCGTTCTTATGTTGCCGTTTGCGAATCTCCGGCCACCAACAGTGTTGAATCCTTTTCGAGGGAAGCCGGACCATTGCAGACAGTCTTCACGTTGCTCGGTTTTAGTTCTTTAATCTCTTCCGATCTGTGCTTGAGTGCTCTGAATTGATATCCACCCATTACATTCACACTTGCTCCCACTGTCCGGTTTCTACTTGAGCATCAATGTCTCCTATTCTGATGAGTGGTCGGTGTCTGTATATAAAATCATAACTTTTTTAACGAACGCAAAACCTGTCCCTTCTGAAATATCTTGGGGAGTTTCTAACATTTTATGTACAACAGTTATATTTGATACTTTTCATTTATTTTCACTGATTCAACGTTAACTGCTCAATTCAGGTGTAGTTGATTAATTCCGTGCTAATTTCCAACACGAAAAAGGAAATTTACCCTGAATTGTTTTCCTAGTTGTTTAGATATCAAACACAGCTTATGTTCCTTCGGCATAGCAATAACATGACGTCATTGTTTATCGGACTTCTTAGCATTAGAGGTTTAATTGAATGTCATTTCTCGACATTTCGCTGCAATGAGGTTTGCTGTTTCACAGCTGTGGAAGCAAGAATTCGTCTCCATAGAAACATGATTGACATGGCTTGCCCAGCTGGGAATAAAATGAAACTCTTCGTCATTTGAAATCTATTAGCGGTATACAATCAAGATCGTAGTTGATCGTCGTTTGGCTGACTTCTTAACGTAAGATTTTCAACAAGAAAATAAGATGTTGTTATTACTGCTATCTCTGTTGCTATTTTGCAGTGCTTCGCAAGGGGAAGGTAAGATTTAATGCCAGCTGTTATTCTCTTAATTCCTGTTCAAATCAGTTTTAGCTGAGTTTCTTTGGAAAGGAAAACTCGATACCGCACATTTCCTCTCAGACAAGTATAAACCGCTTAAAATACGGACTGTTTTGCAGTCTACTATGGTTTACCATATTGCCTTTTGTCTTCTAGAACTTTAAACTTCGTCGGCAAAACCTTGCAAAACGAGTCGATCGATCGATCGATCAATTGATTGATTGATTGATTGATTGATTGATTGATTGATTGATTGATTGATTGATAGATTTCCCTGACTCGTCCCCAGCCGTCTCTCAGTCTTCTAGAGAGAAACGAGAGCGACTTGGGAGACACCCCTCGTGCTCGCGCTCCCCTCGGTCGCGCTTCTCTCGTTGATATTAATAGGAGATAAGAGAGACGACTGGGGACGAGTCAGTTTCCTGATTTCTTGATTTCTTGATTTTTCAGATGTCGATTACTCGATAGTTGTTAAAACGGCCTCGGATGACTGGAATGCCGGTACTGATGCTCAAATAAAGATCAGAGTGTCTGGCACCACAGGCAACATAGCGGAAAGAGAAATTAAAGGCCGATTTGAAGGAGGAAGGTAACAATCATTCAAAGTCGAAACACGAGAGAAGATGATCTAAGAGAAGCATTCCATGTGCCTCGTGATAATTTGTATTTTCTTTTGATCGACATTAGTGACCAATCAGGTAGGGTTCTTAAAATAGCTCTGCCGTGGACTGGAAATCAAAATTTCGATTTTGGAAGAGACCCGTGTATGAGAGAATCCTTCTCTTATAGATAATCTCTCTTGTTCAACACCATTTTACGTAATGTAAAATAATACAACCATCTATCATTTCTAGCCAAATCGATCAATAATTCAGTCCCAATACTGAATAGGACCTCACGCTAGCTCAATAACATCTATATGATTCTCTCTCGTTATAGCGTCGACAATATTTACTTCCAAGGCGACGACATAGGACACGTGACAGGAATGGAAATTCATCGTAACAAGGATGGTTCTTTTCCCAACTGGAAACTTAAGAAGGTAGACGACGAGTTATAAAGACTTGCCCAATGGTGATTTTTGTTTCCCCGGGAGAACTCACTAGACAGATTATTTGAAAGAAGTTCAGACAGCGTACAACCATTATAGTCACACTAAAGCGGTTTTCAATTGGGTATCCAAAAACCAAAGCAGTTACAATGGCCAATTTCAACAAACGTAACAACAGAACGAACCAATGAAAACTCAACGCAAATACACGTAACCGGAGCCAAGCGCCTCCTCTCCGCCAAGCGCGGGAAAAACACGTGCGACCAAGTCGCGATTGGTTTTGTTTTTGCATCTGATTGGTTGAGAAGGTGGCGCGAGTGATGTTTCTCTCATTTTAGGTAACCATCAAGATCACTGGAAACGTAGACAGCATATTCAAGTACAATGACTGGGTTGACGCAAATAAGTGGATTACATTACCCCGTAAGTAATCAGACTGTTTATTAGCCTGCGTAGCTGGCGGTCTTGTTGGCGCGCGAAGTAAAGTTCTGATGTTGTTCATGCAAGCAAACAGTTTTTGTAATGTTGATGAAAACCACCAATACATTCACTCGTTCATTTTATGACACGTTACTTATGACTTGAATTGATGATCGTCAATAAAAATAATATGCGCACGCGTGCACTAGTATTCCATGCAGTAACTTCAGTCTTTTTTCAAAAATTTACAAGTAGTTTTTTGTTGTTGAACTACTTATTATTTACTGGATTGCTTGTTTGCTTGCTTAATAGGCCACTGTTTCCGAGTTGCCTTTTGCCTCTGTTTCAAAACGAGTCCTGTTGCACAACCATTGTTATCGGGAAATTAGTTTTACCTGCACGTTTATTGTCATGCAAATCAAACTAATTTCTATAACAAAGGTTGTGCACCAGGACTCGTTTTGAAACTGAGGCAAAAGGCAACTCGGAAATGGTCTATTGTTTCCTCCCTTTCTTGTGTTTGCTTGCTTGGTTGTTTCTCCCCTAGTCTCCCGCGCGGTCGTATAAGCGGGAGACTATTTCTTCCCTTGTTTGGTTGATTGCTTCACGGAGCAAAACATAGTAAACAATGAGTTTAGCGCAGCTTTTATTTTTATTGAGGTTTCCTATCAGTTGGTCATTGTTGTTTAGTTTTTTAAATTTTCTTTCAGTTTCTTGTCCCAGTGCTGACTATTACGTGAACAATCAAGGGTACTGCGATGGTAAGTTGTTTTCAATTAATTTAAGACATATTTCAACAAAGAAATAAAAATAGAAATAAACATTTTTAAAAATTTAAAAAAACACGTCACTGACTAAAATCTTTGAAAAATGGGACGTTTCGGTTAAGCCTGGTTTCCATATGATCGCAACGATCGCAGTCGCAACGATCGCAACGATCGAAACGATCGCAAGAGTGGTTTCCATATGATCGCAACAACGATCGCAGCGATCGCTGCGATCGTTGCGATCATATGGAAACCAGGCTTTAGAATGTTATAACCTTCTTTAGCAATAATGCGAATGGCGTTTTTAATTAGATGTTTTTAAGAACGCGCGGATTAGCCAAAATGATGAAAGGGTGATCTAAGAGAAGGATTCCCCGTGCCCCATGATATTTTTTGAAATATATGAATAGTTTTGCGCCATGTCGTGAAAGTTATTTTTATATTCTTTTGATCGAGGCTCCGACATCACGTTACTCGAACTGACCAATCAGGTAACGCTCTTAAAATAGCTCAACGATGGACTGGAATTTTAAAATGGATTTCAAAAAATTATCATAAGAATAGATCCATGTATGGGGGAATGCTTCTCTTAGATCATCCTCTCTTTTAAGGAGAATTAATATTTTGATCGATGTGATTGTTTCTTTGGTCTATTTATATATGGATAATGAGCTGTGAACTTTTTTTCTACCATACATAACCCATTGACTACTGGGCTTTTCCAAAAAACGGCAATCTAACATCCCAGATGCCTATTTCTGGCCATTATCTCAACAGTTTAATGTCAACTGTCTAAAACTTAGTTTAAAACACAACATCCCTTCTACGTAGAAGCACCCCATGTATAATATTTTCCTTGGCATGCGCAGAAATCAAAATTTCGACATTTTGGGGGTTTGAAAAACACCTGACTTTAGGCTTTTCTTTTCCTTTTTCGAGTTCTTGCTCTCCTTTTTCTATTTTATTGTGGTTTTGTTGGCCTTTCAGTCGCCTTTTTTTCGCGTTGAAAAAGTTTACCTAAACTTGGAAAGGGAATTGTTTTGGCAAAGAGTGTCAATGGTAGTGAAGGTCGCGTTTTTGGTGATTTTGGAGGAAAAATCCAAGTTGTTTTATGTGTATCTCTGGTCCAATTAACGTTTCGTGCTCGTTTAGGCATGCTTTGTTAGACATTTTCCAACTCTATCCGTTGATTATCAAAGACATCCTCTGGCGTCAAAAGTGATGACGTCACAAGTGGTACAAGTTCGTGGTCTCTTCTGGCCGTTATGGCTGGTATGGGTGTCAATGTGTTAACTTTGTTAATTTTTCCTTTAGTTGTAGAGTCTCGAACTAAAGAAAACAAGGAAGAGTGAGGGACGAAAGCGGATGAATGATGCAGAGACAGATCTGTTGAAACAGAAGTCAGCATCACTAGTTTACTTTATGTTGATTGTTGTAGAGGGAAATTAGCGCGGTTTTCAAAGTTATACGGACTCGCAGTTCAAGCGTCGACCACAAAGACTGGCCATTTGGCAGCCATCAATCATTCTTTATACAAAGATAGACGAGTTTCTCTCGCTTGGCGAGTACTCGACTGCGTGTTAACGTGATTGATAGCTGCCTTAATGCCGCCAATGATCATCTGTCGACGTTTGAAATTCTTACTTCGCGTAACATTAAAATCGCTGGCAATAAAAATGTGTTGTAGCTTCCGTGTGATGGAGAGTTATATTCACCTCTTGTACGCTAAATATTCCTAGGACTCCTTCAGTGATATAAGGAGACAAATCCAGTGAACATTATATTTTACTGTGTTCCTGTATTTCTGTTTTTGAACACCCTTATTGATCCTGAAAACTTTTCAACAACTACAGTAAAGAGGCTGCGCGCGTGTTCACGCGCGTTATCAATCGCGTACGTTTCCATTCTGTCCCAGGCTTCTTATTCCCAGGACCCTCGGCGCTGTTCTTCGATCTTCTTCGGCACTTCGAATAGCCTCTGACAAGAGCGGATGATCTAAGAAAAGAATTCCCCGTGTCCCATGATAATTTTTTGAAATCTATTAATAGTTTCGCGCCATGCTGTGAAAGTTATTTTAATTCCTTCCGATGAAGGCTCCGACATCACGTTACTCGAACTGACCAATCAGGTAGCGCTCTTAAAATAGCTAAGCGATGGACTGAAAATTAAAAATATGGATTTCAAAAAATTATCATTGGAAGAGACTCATGTATGGATGAATGCTTCTTTTAGATCATCCTTAAAATTACGGTCATCAGAATTGTTCTAATCATTTCCTCGCGTATAAAGTTTAACTGAATTATTGAAGGAGAGTTTTGCTAATACTTTTGACTTTATGTTTTCGCACATCAATTATAGAAAATAGACAGTAATGTTATGAAAATTGGAATTAAAAATAATATAGGAACACCAATCATCAAAGGGTGCAGATACCTTATCACTACCCCAACCCATTTTTCCCTACACCACCCTCTCGAGCAATGTCTGCTAAACTTCATCCTTTGATGTCTTCTTCAAAAGAGGAATTATGATCGACATATTTCTTTCCATGTTTGAAAGTCTCCGGTCGATGAGCTTCAGGTTATCATCAAAATCTTTCATTTGTCCCGATGTCGACGCCTGAATGAAACAATTTTCGACATCTTCATCCGTGTTGGCAGATTGCACTTGAATCGTGTGGTACATCTCTGAGTTAGGTTTCAGTCCCCTCGGTGGAACTTCAAAAAGTTCATCTTCTTCATCTTCCTGAAAGGAAAGCAAAATTGAGTTTATCTTGTCAAAGAATTTTAAGGTTTTAGGGACCTTAATAAGCAACCACGACGGTGACGGCAACGAGACTAAAACAATGGGTTTAATTAGTAGTGCAATGGGGCCCCATAGCTCTGCACGTGCGTTTTGCATTTTGGTACATTTCTCTTGCCGTCCTCTGCAAAAACGTTTTCCTTGTTTTAATTTTGCAGAGGACGGCAAAGAAATGTACCAAAAGTAAAACGTACGTGCAAAGAAATCGTACCACTAATTAACAATTAGATTATTCGCCGGCCTCATCAACTATCACATCATAGAAATTGAGAGCGAATAATCTAATTGTTTTAGTAAAAATCATAACAATTGTCTAGTATCAACTCTAAATCATCCACCGAAACTTCGTAGAAACGAAAAGAAACCGCAATTTTGTGACGACCTCCAGCCACTGCACACTAATGGCTGATAGTGTATGAGTAGCTCAGCCAATCAGATTGTCTCATTTGCATTAGTATACTAGTAGATTAATACTAATTAAACTTAGTAAAAATCTACTAGTATACTAGTAATCTACTAGTATACTAATGCAAATGAGACAATCTGATTGGCTGAGCTACTCGTATAGCCATCGTATAGCCATCGGTGTGCAGTGACTGGAGGTCGTCACAAAATTGCTGTTTCTTTTCGTTTCTACGAAGTTTCGGTGGATGATTTAGAGTTAATACTAGACAATTGTTATAATTTTTACGGCCTCATCAACTATCACATCATAGAAATTGAGAGCGAATAATCTAATTGTTAACTATTGTTTTGTAACGTTCTCGTTGCCGTTGCCGTCGTGGAAAAGATCTCTACTACTAGTCACGATCAGCTGACAAAGGAAAGACTGAAACAGTCTCGAAAAGTAGGTAAGGTTGTCTTTGAGTCAATGACTACAATCATGAAAACGACATAACTATCCTAATGTAACTCAACCGCGTCAATTACATTTTTCACAAAGAGTAAAAGAAAGCTTTCTGGGATGTTGATATTCTCGTACCTCCATGATATAATCTCCTGCAATTTGGTAAGAAAACACCATCCTTGCTACGAAGTCTTCTCTAAACACAGGGTAGTTTTGTAGAATGGGCTTGAGATCGCTCCACTCAATGTAGTGAATGTCTGTAGGAGTTTGCACCATTAGGTTAGCCACCGCTTGAGGTTTGCTGTCCATGGACTTGTATTCGCTGTAGATTGTGTCACCCCTCCCTAGGATGAAAAAAAAACTCTTGGTCAATCCGCGATGAATTTGATGTTTTGCTCACTTAGGCAAAGCCGCATTCAGGACAAACTGGCCCACACTGCCGGAGTTTAATTTATCCGGTTTCATTAGCATGAAGCCAACTGGGAGTATTGCTATTCCCCCTGGATGGGATGCCAGTCCATCGCAGGTTACCCCAGCATTTTGTCGCCGGTACCCATTTATACTCCTGGGTTGAGAGAGGCACTGTGAGAGTGAAGTGTCTTGCCCAAAAACACAACACAATGACCCAGGCCAGCGCTCGAAATCCAGACCGCTCGATCCTGGCGGAGTCCAACGCGCTAACCATTTGTTTATCTCTAGTGTATCGTAAAAGTAGCAATGGACTGACGAGTTCTTTTCATTGTTATCAAAAATCTGATCCGTCTCTCTCTAAGCTAAAGGTTGTCAAAATATACACGAACCAACTTTCTTACCCCACCACTGTTGCCAAACAACACTACGCACCTCTCCCTCCCCAGGGTTTCAATTAAAAATTTGTCCTTACCAAGAGCAAGAAGAATTTCTCCATCCGCCACCACATGAATTATTCCTTTTATGATGAAGTACACTTTATCCACCTCGTCTCCTTGTTTGATCACGTACTGACGCGGCAAAAAATGCTGAACCTTCAACTTTGTGGCGAGAGACCGCTTACAGCTAGGAACGGCTGCGCGGAAGGCAGGATTCTCATCGAACAAGTCACCATGGATATGAAGACATATATCGGTTTGGAGGGTGCCTGGGAACAAACTTAACACCTGAAGAATGAAACAAAATGTTAATTATCTTTACTGATTGTCATATATTTCTTTTAATGGTCGTTTTGACACTCCTGGTTTTAAGAATAGCAGTTATTACAGATGTCAGTGGTTTGACATGCAAACGAGGCGAAAGGGTCAATCTGGTATCGTTAGCCGTTTGACATGCAAACGAGGCGAAAGGGTCAATCTGGCATTAGCCTCATTTGTAGTCTCGATTACCAGATGCTGTTCGGTAAAATGAGCCAGAACGAAGACCGGACTTGAGAGAGCGGCGGAAATCGAGCCTAATTCGTGTGCATACTTTTTAAAAACAAAAGAATGTTTGACTGCGGGCTCAACTGTAATAACAGCTATTTGGTGATACATCAGACAATACATCAGCAGCTCAGTGATGCAAACCGATTGAATTCGAAGTTGACGCAGTAATCCTGCTTTTAAAATATCGGATCTGAATGAAGAGAGATATGTGAGAGTTAGATGTCTTCACGAGGATAAGGACCACTGATGCATTACGCTTCCAAATCCCTCAGTCGGGGAATAAGTTCCAGTTGAACATGAAGGCTCCTCAGAGGTCTATGACCTCTAGTCTCCTATGAGCCTAATCGTAAATGAATAAAGTAATATGCGTAACACGCATAATATGCATAAATTAATAGTGCGATTAAAGTTTACAGTCCATCGACCGACCGAGCGAGGGAAGTTTGTCCACTAAATGCTATAACTCGTTTATTGCTTTCGCACGAGTTAAAAATGACTTCGAAGTCACTGAGCTCTTTTTTCGTCATTGTAGTTACTAAGCAACATGACGTATTCTTATTGCTGGCGCGACAATTTACGGAGTGCTCGCGAGTGGTCGCGGGTACTCTATTAGAGTGCATCGATCGCGTCAACGATTTACATTTGCCACTGAAAGCACGCACTTCTCCCCCCCCCCCCCCCCCCCCCCCCCCCCCCCCCGGTCCCCGACTGCGCTGGTGAAATGTCAACTAAATACTGAGGTCTGACCCAGGACTAAAACTCACGTTGTTGATATCAGACACTTTCATGGAGCACGATTCGTGGAGCACGTGATTCTCCAGATTTTCCTGAAGAGCCCGCGGTATCTTGTAGAACCGAACAAAGTCCCGAGTGAGGCGGAGATCCTCGTGCTGTTTGGAGCTTTGTAAGTACAACCGCTGGATTATCACCGTCAAATTGCCAAATATGGAAGCGTACATCAAGGCTGAAAAAAAAAAGACAATATGAAAGTAAGAAGAAGTTAATCTTTGACAACGGAATAAGGGCTGAAAGAAATAACAGAGTATCAACGGTAAAGCCAAATTTGTTAACAGAACGATAATGAATTAATTCTTCTAAACGTGCTTCTAATTCTGAGCTGACGTCCCCAAAATAACACCCAACCCCTTGGTAATTAAACTAACTACTGATAATTTAATGTCATGTCAAAAGCTTCATTTCTAAATCCTTGGTCAATTGATTCTTGGAGTGAAAGGTGCGCAGATTAAATTTAAAACACGGGATATATTGCCCAAAAACATCAAGCCCTTTGAACATTACCCATAATGCTGTGGCAATTTGTAGAAGATAGCAAAGACTGTGGATCGGTCAGTAAATCGCTCTTCTCTCATGCGGAAAGAGAAGAGCTCTGGGATCGAGAATGACCGCGGCCATTTAACACAATCCGACCCCAGAGTTATTCTCTTTTGTGTCTTGCGCAGTCAAGAACGCGAAGGCTCTGGGGTCGAGAATGTCATTTAACGCGGCCATGACTCATCGCCGTAGCGCATGCGCCACCAGAAGTACATATAACCGCCGCTGTGTCCATATAACCTTACATAACTCTTACGTCATTGGACTCACCTCCCATGATCATTACAATAATAGCAAAAATTTTCTCGTTGTTTGTGCTTGGCGCGATATTTCCAAACCCCACGCTGGTTAAACTGCTCAGAGTGAAGTACAAAGAAGTGAGATATCTTGTCCTAAGACTTGGCCCACTGGAAGGAATCGATTGATTTATCGTTTGTTAATTTCCTTTGCGAGACTCGCTAGCCAACCATTGTCGCCCTGTGCCTCTGCTGTTCCAACAGCGTGCCATACACAAGCCAGCCAATGAGCAGTCAGCATGAACAGACACGTGAGCAGAAGGATAGCTGCTATTCCATATTCGGAATAGCGGTCGACTTTTCGCGCCACTCGCACCAGGCGCAGGAGGCGCGCGGTCTTCAGCAAACCCATCAATGTGGTTGCCTGAAAGTAAATGAATAAACGTGCATGGATTAACGTGAGAATACTTGAAAATGACCCCAGGGGGTCCCCACAGGAGAGATGTGGCCTAATGGTTAGTTTCAGTTTCAGTTTTTTATTATTATACAACAAATACACAAAGAAAAAGAAGATAAAATCAAAATTGTTACAGAATATGTGCACAGTGACCAAAGTAGCTTTCGCTTTCGAGTTGGCCACTGTCATGTAGAGGTTAATTGGCGACAGGTTGTAGGTTAGCGCACTGGACTTTGGGTCGAGCTGTTCGGATTCCAAAGCTGGCCAGTGTCCCTGTGTTGTTCTTGGGCACGAAACGTAACTCTCACAGTGCCTGTCTGCACCTTGTTAGGACAACCTGACAAAATGTTGTGGGGTATAAACCTGCGATGGACTTGCATCCCATCCAGGGTAGTAGAGATACTCCTAGTCGCTTCATGCTATGGACCGATGGACCATCAAGGTTACTCCGATCCTATAATAAAGACCTAATTCGCCACTTTAGAAACGAGAAGTAATCTGGGGCGAGTCGCATCTCGCAGTCGCTTGTGGGACCGTTACTGGGGACAAAATGGCGGCCAGCTTGACGACGCGTCCCAGTAAACGGTCCCACAAGCAACTGCGAGATGCGACTCGCCCCAGATTGCTTCTCGTTTCTAAATAGTAAAAAATTTGAATTACTGTTACGAGTCCCCACAGTATGATTATGTCAATAACATGCCTACTCACCCCCTCATGCTGAGGATTAACCAGAAACTCAAACGGAATAGCTGCCACAAAGTCCACAATAAACCACGACTTCAGATAAAGAATAGCAATCTGTTTAGGCTCACTGATGACCTCCTCTGTAGTCTTGTCAACAGACGCGCTCCGAAAATTTATCGGAATATCGATAATAAACAACAAGTCCACAAGGAGGTTGCCAATAGCGATCGGTGAAAGGGCCATCAAGGCACCAAATTGAGTGGTGCTCACATCGATCTGCCTCGGAATCATGCGTACGAATGCCACATCAAAAGGAATCTCAATGGCCGTGTAGATGACAAACGCCAGAACGACCCAGTCCCACACGGCTTTGAAGAGCGAGTCGTGATGTATCAAGCATGTTTTGTTTTTGTAAGGCGAATCGAAGGACACCTGGGATGTTGTTATCTTCTATGGAGTTGAGAGAAAAAGATGCATACATTTACATGACAAAAATTACAACCAGTCAGGCTTTGTCAACGGGTCAACGGGTCAACCTCGTCCCCAGGGCCTTTTCCTTCAAACCGGACAAAAGCGCTCTGAGGACAAGGTTGAGGCTTGGTACTTAATAATAATATAATAATAATAATAATAATAATTGATATTTAGACAGGGTAACCCCTTCAGTCACATGACTGTTATCAACGGGGTCCCTGTGTAAAGCAAAAATATAATAAAAATATAACAATGAACAATTGAATAAATGCAACATAATAAATTATACTAACCATTGATCGCATAATCTTTCATCTAACGTAGAACGCCTTGTGACCTTGGATTAAAAATTAAAATGTAGCATACAATCATTTTTATTGCAGTGTTACTGAACACTACTTGTATTCTACAAAGAATATTGAACACGAAACCCAAACTTTATTGCATCACGATTAAAATTAACATTTCACGGTGTATTCCCCCAAATAGCCAAGGAAATATTCCTTAACATACTTCCTTCTACTTTTATGAAAAGCTAAGAATGTCGTTGCAGCTTCCCATCCGATGTCATGAGCTATGGCTTGGCTTTCGAGATATTTTTCAACTGCTCCCATTTTCTTTTGTATTATACAGTCGACGCTCCCGTAAGTGTACACCCTCGGGAAGCAGAGAAAGTGTCCGCAACTGGAAATGGCCGCTTACGGGAATGTGTAAATAAACAGTGTAAATACAGAGTTTTTATGAGCTAGAGTTCAAACGGGGTTTTGTCAGGACGGCAGTAAGTAGAGCTGTTCGCTTACGAGTGTCCGCTCAGAGGGCTTCGACTGTAAAACGACCATTATCTCCATTATCTCGGAGTCTACAACGGCCACCCTGGGCATAATTAACTGGTCGTTGCAGAGAGGTGGCCGTTCTAGGTAAGGTTTCAATAAAAGAGTAAAGTGTATGGATCGGGGAACGGTCGGGACGAATATTCCTGGCCGTTGAAGAGAGGTGGCCGTTAGTGGAGGTTCAACTGTATTTCTTACGGATTAAAAGCACTATGTTCACCCATGATCCACGAATGAAAAACAGTAAGCAAACAAACCGGAGGAGTTGAATGATAGATTATCAATAAAATTAAATAGCAAACTTACCGGAATTTCTGATGTTGAATCCTCTTTTAGAAGACGTTTTGAACGTTTGTTTGAATTTAAAAGAATGCGCAAGATGGGCTCGCGTGCCGGCTCGCGTAATCATGGGAGCGCGCGAGTCAAGCGCGCGAGTCAAGCGCGCGAAGAAACAGGCGCGCGCGCACCGAGCGGCGAGGAGCGGAAGGGAGAGCGCGAGCGCGCGAGAGCAGAGGTGACACGAGGAAATAAATAAATGCGCTTGAGCGAAGTTGGAGCGGAAGTTTTTTATTCAGCTAGGATTAAACCAGCGCAAGCTAAGGTTTGAGAGGAACTCAATTAAATTCTGATAGGAACCCAGCTAAACGCCGTCTGTTTTGACGTTTATTTTGACTGAAAGAAAACTCAAACAATAAGCAACAAGTAGACTTGCTTTTGTTTAAAAAGTATGAAACCAGTTTATTAACAAAAGTATTATAAACAAACTGAGATAAATAATCAATATAAATAAAATTTCTTACTTAACTTCCTAACTAGTTGGATAATAATAACTTTGGCTGTGTTATCGAGTGGTGCACTCGTGCTATAAGTAGATTTCTATTGACATCTCACGACACCGCTACGAGTGGAAATTATGTTTCAGCAATTCAAATTCAAATTCTTCTGCACTTTGGAACTTACTATTTCCTTGGGCGGTTTTCAATTGAGTGTCGTAAAACCAAAACCAAAGCAATTACAATGGCCAATCACACAACAAACGTACACAACACAATGAACCAATGAGAACTCGAAGGAAATACACGTAACCGGCGCCAAGCGCGGGAAAACGCGTGCGACAAGTCACGATTGGTTTTGGTTTTGTATCTGATTGGTTGAGTAGGTGGAGCGAGTTTTTTCAACCAATCGCAAAGCGTAGTAAAGTAAAACCAAAGTAATTCCGGATTGCTTTCACCACTCAATTGAAAACCATTCTATCTGTCAACAATTTCGATTAATTAATATATAAACATTTTTTTCTTGCTAGAATATTGAGTTTTAGAACCAGAAAGAAAAACTGGTTCACGTACATGCATTATTGTATAGGTTAACAAGTCAAACGCTCGTTATTATTGGCGGGAAGCCACTAATATCTGAACATATATAGTATTATAGTACTCTAAGTACTTTAACGTATGAAAATGACAAATTTATACCGAATAAACAAACAAAAACTTAATTACTGTACTTATGTTCAGCAAAGACTATAGGCTCGATTTCCGCCGCTCTCTCGAGTCCGGACTGGCTCTTTTCCCCGAACAGCAGCTGGTAATCGACTACTGATTTTTGTCGTATGCCAAATGCCTGCTAATGTTCATTTGTATATTATACATACCCTGGCAGTTGACAAAAAAAGTCTTTTGAGTTTGTCAGTATGCCACTAGCCAGGCATTAGTTACTGTCGCTAAAATGTCAGCTTTTCAAGCTTTATACATCTCAAAACGATCAACGTCTTCCATTTTATTTACAATACTAAGGACCGTGAAATCTCGTGACCTTGATGGATGTGGAACATGCAAAAGCCACGTGTGAGCAAAAACACGTGATCGAATCATTAACCAATCATTGAGCGACACGTACTGTGTTGTCAAACATTTGTATTTCTGAGATCAGGAGCCGAACCGCTACTACCTCTGTTGCTTCGTAAATGACAAAGAATTGTCTCAAAGTTTCCTGTCAATCGCTCCTCCATGGATATCAGTCGTGTTTCTATATTATCCATCCTTTGCTCAAGAAGTTTAAATTCCGCTCCATGCGTGCAATGAACCTGAGCGGAAGTTAAATGCGAGTGTAACGACGGAAGAGTGGAATGGATCGATGGCATAAGAGTGTGGATTCTTGGCTCACTTCCACCCGCGGGCTGACGGGAATGTAAATCTACCGCTGACGCTGATGCATTCTGGTCGTGAGGGATTCGTCCATTGATGATGAATGTCGGTAAGCCTGATCGTTCGAGTTTGTCGACACCGAAACGCGACGAGAATGTTGACCGGGCGTTAGACAGTCTTCGGGAGCCTGGGTTCGTTTCTTCTGGGAATAGGATAACTTCGTCTTCCTACAAAGAAAAACAAGGTGTATTAGGTAAAGCCGCGTTCGGTCAAACTAGCCCATGGCCACACTACCGCTCTTACCCCAGTTTCCGTAACATGAAGCCGACTAGGAGTATTGCTATTCCCCCTGGATGGGATGCTAGTCCATCGCCAGCTTACTACCGCCGGCCCTGAGGAAGGCTAATCAGTTTTTTAGCCGAAATATTAGTGCCGTTGTGCCAGCCTTGAGCATCTCTACAGTGAGTTCCGGCAACAACGAACCAGTGCGTTTTATTTACGTGTTGTGTGGATCTCTTCATTCAAAGGTTCAGTATTAGCACTTTGTCAGGTTGCCCTAACAGTTTGCTAGTACCCATTCGTACTCCTGGGTGGAGAAATGCACTGTTAGACCAAAAAACCTGGTGCTAACGGCCAGCGCTTGAACCGGGAGAATTAGACATGTGACACTGTGACATGTGTGACACGTGATTATTCATCTTTCCATACCTCTTCATCGTGTCCTAGATTGTACGCCAGCTCCAGATGAGTGATAAACTCCTCTCGGAATGATGGGTAAGCCTTTAACACTGCAACTAACTCGCTCCAGGCCACGGAATGGATCTCGCCGTGTGTTTGAACGCGGAGACTGGCGTTAGCTTTAGGAATGTACATACTCTGTACCGTGCTGTAATCACAACTTATGACGTCACCCTTACCTGTCAATCAAATATGCAGATATATCAGCTGATTGAAAGGAAGTACCGTTTAATTAATGCAATCGGTGTGAAGTGCGGGAAAACACTGATGTAACAGGTGTATCAAGCGCGGGAAAACACTGACGGATGTAACCGATGCCAAGCGCGGGAAAACACTAATGTAACAGGTGTATAAAGCACGGGAAAACATTCAACTGATGCGAAGCGCGGGAAAGGGCGCAGGAAAGAAAATGAAAATTACATGTTGGTTGTACTTATAACTTTAACAACAACGTGCCTGGTAACTAGACTACGAACATTTCGAATTCGCATTTTTTTTCTGAACAATGTATCGAGAAGCCAATGAAACAAAATGATCTGGACTCCATTTTCCAGCGGCCTTTTCTTCTCTCGTAATTTTCGCTTTTCGCTCGACAAACTATGACGGAAAAGGGGGCCAGATTACCCGTAGTCTACCTTGCACTTTAAGCTGCCTGAAAATAAAATCAAGGAAAACGGTGAATACCAACCTAACGTTAACATAGTCTCGTCAAATTTAACAACCTCGATATTCCCTTTGGCTATGAAGTAGAGTCGTTTGACCTCATCTCCTTGTTTAATGATGTAGTGACCCGGCAGATAATGCCGAATCTTAAACCGCAACGCCAGAGCTCGCAAACAGCCCTCGCTAGCAGTTTTAAACGCTCCACACTCGGTGAATAAATGTCTGTGCAAATGAAGACAAACGTCGGCTTGTAGAGACTCGGGGAAACGCTTGAGTACCTGAAGACAAGAAATGAGTGATCAGAAACAAAATTCTCCTTACTGTTTCATACATTTTCTATAATTCACCTTGGGAGAATTTGGATTTCAGTCAAGACGGCTTTGCTGAGATGATCAGGTCCGTAATTCAACAAAGTGATTAGTTTCTAATGAAACTGTGGTGCTGCGTCGGCGGGCAAGTAAATTACGACTTTGCTCCGACGAAGGGCTAACGCTCGAAACGTCAGCTTCTAGAAATTCGCTACGGCGGTTAATTTACCTTTATCAACTTCGAGTTGATAATCAACTAAAGTCCGTAATTTTCAAGACTTTTAACTTGAATTTGTTATAAAGAGGTAACAAAGGGATAACTATAGTACTAGTGGGAAAGCGATGTCAGGAAAATAATGTCATTATTTAGGAACTCTTCTAACGATTTTCGCTCTTTGCAGAATCATTCTGAACAACATGAAAACTGAGTATAAAAGTTATGGTTCGAGGCATTCCTACAACTTCTCAAATCAACCCAATTATAAGTGTTTTTACGGTCACACATTCTACGAGGCTTTCACCCTTTCGCTCCTGTGGATCAGAGCGGAGTATGCGCAGAGCATTCAAATTGGAAAGCTACAGTGCACTCTTTCATGTGGAGGTGAAAAGAGCGAAGAGGATGCAGTTGCGAGCTCTCAACAACTTAACACGAGCACAGTTCACCTGTCAGAACTGTGCGTGTTTGCAAATCTCAAATCGGACTGTTTAGCCACAGCAAACGCTGCACCCAACCAACAACAACAACCTTTACAGCGCGCTAAATCTATGTGACCTCGTCCGACAGATGCCTACTACTACGGTCACACATCCTACGAGGCTTTCACCCTTTCGCTGAAAAGGTCGATAAAATGCGGTTCTAACTTTACGTCTGTGGCCGATGAAACCCTAGTGTGTGACCATTTAAATGAAAGCTACTGAGAAGTACTTTCATGTGGTACTCTTGGATTGTGCAGGTAGCTAGTACAATTGTCTTGCAGTTGACACACACATGGGCCTTACTTACCGTTTCCATGTCAACGCCCTTAGTATAAGCCCACTCGTGTCTGAAGTACTCATCCAGCTCCTCTTTAGTGGCCTTTGGTATTTGGTAAAAGTGGACAAAGTCCTCGATAACTCTCAAGTCTCGGTGGAAGCGAGAAGTTCGCGAGTAGAGCCGCTGGATGATTGCAGTTAAATTTCCAAATATGGAAGCGTACATCAGAGCTGTATAAAGAAATTTAATAACTGTTTTAGCTTAGCAATAAAGGATTAGAAATAAGACTAGGGGAGTCATGAAATAATAATTACAGGTCAGTGATATATATGATTTAAATTATAATAATTTTTATAATAACGAGTTTGCAACAAAATTGATGAGCATGGCCTGAAAGCTGTTGATGTGGGCTGTTATCCCGTAATTTAATATTCGCGCTATTTTGGTGAAAAACCTAATCTCGTACCCAGTTCTTCTCAACCCAGAGAGCGAAAATATCTGGGTACGAGATTAGTGAAAAACCGTCTAAATGCACGCGTAAAAATGACGAAACAACTGTCTAATTAAATGCACGCGCAAAAATAACGAATTCATTAAATACACGTCGGTGAGTGAAAATCTATTTTACAGTAAATTCAACAAATTTAGAACGAGTAAAAATGGCAATATCTCGCACAAACGAATCAAAGTGTCCTGTACATAATTTCGTCTTAAAACTTCTAAATGTAGTCTGCATCGCATTGACTTGAAATCGTTCATGTTTTCCTCTACAAATCGCGTAGTTTAAATTGGCCATATTTGTCATTTTTGCTCGAGCATAATTCGTTATTTAGACAGTTGTTTACGCTATTTTGCGCGTGCATTTAGACAATTTTTCCAAAAATCTCTATCGATTGAGCGCGAAGCAGGTAGAGGGATAGACTTTCTAAAAGCCCTTTCCAAAATTATTTTCCCCTTTCGTTGGTTTTCGTTTCCTCGTTGTCGCGCGTCGCTCGGTTTCGCTCAAAAAAGACGACTTGTGGCAAGTCTAGTAGAGGGACCATGGCAACCACTGCCGCTGATCCTATATACTGTATCTACTCAAAATCATCTCCAACGACAAACATCGTCGAGTGTTGGGTCCATATGTAAAGCGCCCAGGCCCCACACGGTCAGTCACAAATAGTGTTCCTAGGAGACGTCTGCACGCAGGCTAGTTTTTGTAGCATGAAGCGGCTAAGAGTATTTCTACTCCCCCTGGATTTGATGCTAGTCTATCGCAGGTTACTCCCCTCCCCTCCACCCCCACGACAAATTGTTACACGCAACAGGTAATTACAGCTGCACGGATCTCACCTCCAATTATCATCACACAAACTGAAAAGATTTTCTCCGCGTTAGTGTTTGGAGAAACGTTTCCAAATCCAACACTTGTAAGACTGCTAAGTGTGAAGTATAAAGCGGTTATGTATCGAGTTTGTATGCTTGGACCTGTAGAATTATTATCAAGGTTCAAGTTTCTCTTCAGCTCTTCTATCCATCCAATCTCATTCATATTCTCTGCATAGCCAATCCCGTGCCAGATACATGCCAGCCAATGAGCGACGAGAGTAAACAGACACGTGAGTAAGATCACCACCGCTGTCCCGTACTCTGAGTAGCGGTCCAGTTTTCGCGCCACTCGCACCAGGCGCAATAAACGCGCGGTCTTAAGAAGTCCAAATAAGGTCGTTGCCTAGGTTAAAGCAAAGTACAGAAAAGTAAAAATTCGTCTAAAATGGCTTGTCGTTGTTTCAACCTACAACCAAGATACTTTCAATTTCTTATGCGGAGTCAACGGGTTTGTCTTTTGTCTTTGGTTGGAGACAGATCGCGATCAGGAGCCCGTTACCCAATGAGCTCCTGTCCCAATCGATCAATTCAGAAAACAACAGCATTCAATAAGTCCCGAACACTAACTGTGTACACAGGGCAAGCCTATAAGCTCCTGTTTTGTGTTACAAACCCAGATCTAGAGAGATGTTGTCAAGGTTATATTTAGCGCCAAATCTTATCTTATTTTGCTACGCTACTGCAAAGACCAGATATCTTTCCTAATTTGAAGTGTTTGAATCGTCATTTTGTGAGATTTTATTTTCTACCAAATTTCACTTTTCGGATTATCGGCACTTATTGATAACGTGAAGCAATTACCTCATTTTGCTTGGAAGTCAGTCTTCGAGAAATAATTAGACTAATGACGAGCATGCCGCCAAATGTAGCATTTGGTCGTATTTGTAATGGCAGTTTTCAAAAGTAGTAAGGAATTAGAGAGGTTTTCAATTGAGTGTCGATAGTAATCCGGAGCTACTTTCGTTTTGTTTATTTACTACGCTCTGTGATTGGTTTAAACTCGCGCCACCTACTCAACCAATCAGATACAAAACCAAACCCAATCGCGACTTGGTCGCACGCGTTTTCCCGCGCTTTGCGCCGGTTACGCATATTTGCTTCGAATGTTCATTGGTCCATTGTTTGTTTAAGTTTGCTGTGATTGGCCATTGTTAGAGCGGTTTTCATTTGAGTGTCGTAAACCAAACAACCAAAACCAAAACCAAAACCAAAACCAAACCAAAACCAAAACCAAAACCAAACCCAAACCAAAACCAAACAAAACCATGATTGGTTTTGTTTAGCATCTGATTGGTTTGAGTAGGTGGCGTGGTTTTTTTTTAACCAATCACAGAACGTAGTAAAGCAAAACGCCAATTTCGGATTACTTTCGATACTCAATTGAAAATCGCTCTATTGCTTTGGTTTTGCTTTCATGACACTCAATTGAAAACCTCTCTCTAGCACAACTTACCGAGTCAACCTCTGGTGTAATCATAAACTCGAAAGGTATGGCGGCGACAAAATCCACTACAAACCACGTCTTCAAATAATGCAGAGCTATTTGTTTCGGACTGCTTATCACCTCGTCCGAGTTCACTTTGATAAAAGTTGTCCTAAAATTGATCAAAATGTCCACAATGAACATGAGGTCCACCAAGAGGTTGAAGATAAGAAGCGGAGTAACTTTAATGAAATTCCACCCTACGTTGTCCTCCGCTTGCATATTGCTTTTCTCCAGCGGCATTAGAAACGCCACAGAGTAAGGAATCTCTATCGCTGTGAATATGACGAGAACGAGTACGATCCAGTCCCACACGGCCTTGAAGAGCGAGTCATGTCGGATTGTACAAGCGTGGAGTGTGGCCTGGGGCCGAGAATTTGAACTTGCACTTAGAGACATCACCTGAAAACGAACAAAATATAAGATAAGGGGTTATATCACGTGATCTGTCACAGAAACGTTCCCAATCTCGTCCCCATGCTGAAATCCAAGATGGCGACAGGAGAACGTTTCTGTCTATTTCTTTCAGTTCCAAAATGTTGTCATATTAACAACGCTAAAATACAAATTCCTGGGAGCGAGGTTGCGTTAACTGTAGTAAACTATCTAATTGGCTGCACGTACGCTTTCGAATTCAGTAACAAAAAGAAGCTGAAATTAAAGTTCCGAATTCAAATTGGAAGACAAAACTTTGATCAGTTTGTAAAAACAACACATGAAAAGTGCTGCTCGATAGCTTTCATTTGAATGGTCACACACTAGGGTTTTCTCCACCTGAATGCCATAATTTTCCCGCCACTTAACATGGGTTTCATGGAAATATCTCGTTTACGTTTCAAGCAATCCAAAAACTCTCTGCTTAAGGACGGTGCCTCCTTTTGTTACTGCGCATACGTTCTGCGCATAATTTCTCGCGTCATTAGCGCGCGCTCGAGCGCGCGCGCATACAGAACATTGCGAATCTCTTTCAGGCTAAGCTCGGCAGGGAAATATATGGTCGTTTTCTTCATATAACTTACAAAAACGCGTGGTGACCCCTACTTTTTATGTTATAAAATGGAAGCGGTAAGCCTATTAAACATATGATTAATTTTTGTAGTGTGCAAAAGTTATTTAGACTGTATTTTTGGTATACCAGAGGAGAGCTGTCAGGGTTGATAATGGCTACGTTGCGATGATTTTTAATTAAAAAACACATAAACAGTAGTTGTTATATTACCATTTGTTAAGTATTTTAAAGCTTTTTATATTTATTGTTGCTTTTGTGAATGTCAAGGCAAATTCAAAGGGAATCTGCGAAAAAAAAAAATTTCTTTTTTCCGAGAAAACGCTATTTCAGCATTTTTTTCCAGATTGAAGCTTGATTATCTCTGGAAAATGCGTGGTTACCCCCAATTTTCTTTTTGGATTCCAATAGCCCTTGCTAAGATCTGCTTTTCCCGCATAGTCATAAACCGCGCAAAAATACTTTGGTATTAGGAGGCACCGTCCTTAAAACACGAATCTATGCTATGGGGTGTTTTGTAAATTTTTTGGTGATTTTGGGGCTTTTTTGGGAGGAAATAGTTTTTCTCAAAGGAGTTGTAAAATTTAGGGAAATAAGAAATATTGAAGATATAATGTAGTTTTAAAATTAGAATTTGAAGTTAAAAATTAGTAGATTGACAATTGACAGACAGTTGATAACCACGCAAGAGTACCCGCGTGGTTATCAACTGTCTGTTGGAGTGTTCGAAAAAAAAAACTTTTCCTTCTATCCCTTCTTTAAACCTCTTAAAATTTCGTTGAAATTCAGGTTAACTCCCGCCTTAAAAGTTAGAGCCATCGTGTACAACATAAGGGGCCGATAGCTATTAAAATTCATCCCCATCAGAATGTTTTATTGCCAGTATTGGACTGGGTAATAAAGTTCATACCAGCTCTTTTTCAATCATAAACTTAAGAATTCCAAAGTTTGTGTGAACTCGAGCCGCAGGCGAGGATTTACATAAGTACTTTTGAATTATTAAGGACTCGATAATATTGGCCTTTGGTCTTTTCTTTTTGATGGACCTCGCTGCGCTTGGTTAACAAGATACATATAAACGGCACAACATGAAAGCCGGTACTGCTCAATATATATATATATATAGCTTTCATTTGAATGGTACTAGGGTTTCATCCACGGACGTAAACTGCGTTCGCGCCACATTAATTGACTTAGCGAGTCAGTGTGGGAGTGAAAGCTTTTCACAAAATGTACCGCTTTATTTAACAGTAAATTGAATATTTCATGCAGCGCTGTAGCTGACTTCTATATGGTAAATACTGAAGCGATCCAAAGCCGAACTAGAAAACGATTCCGGATCTTGTTTCAGCTTGCCTATCGCGAACGATCCATAAACTTCAAAAGAGGGTCGATTCACATTTGTTTTGGCCTTACATTACCTGAATTGCCCTTGTCGGCTCCGGCTTTTTGTACACCAAATATCTTTTAAAGCTTTTGACTTCCTGCGTTTAAATCATTAAATAGCAATTTGGTGCTATTTTTCATGGAAATCTTTCGGAAGCAGTTGGAATTTAAAAGCTCTTTCAGTATAAGAACATTGATGCCTTTTTTTATCTCGAAAGTTCGACGATTCTTTATTAGAAGCCAGCACTTTTGCGGCTTTAGAGACCTTAGTCGGTTGGTTTTTCCTAAAATCTAACAAGGAACGTAAAATAAACGAAATGTTTTTTAAGCCAGTCACATGAATTTGAAGTGAATGACCACAAGACAGAGTAGAGCATGATCCGCAGCGAGCTAACAGGGTAAAAATCAGTGGCTCCGTTTTTTCGAAAAAAAAAAATGTTCGGCTTCCCCCTCAAAAAGAGTCCAAAAAACGAGTTTTGCAAAATAATATTTTGAAACATATCCATATCATTGTCTAGCTTTGTTTGACAATTCGTTTCTGTATATAGCCGATCGCAAATTATTTGGGAAATGCAAATTCTCGATAATGATAAATGCAGCTGGTATTCCAAAAAAACATGAGTAATTCACCTGTTTCGTGTTCAAAATGGCTTCCTTATGGCCCGTTATCCGTGAATAAACTGGACGAAATCTCGAAGACGCAATGACTGGAACTCGTTCAGCGCAATAAGGTTCCAAAATAAACCCCGCCGGCTAGACAGATATTTTAATTTACGTCAGTGTACATGTACGGTGAACAATGGAAGCCTTAAACGCCAAAGCAAGCCAAACATATCAATCGTGGGTATATATATTACAAGCGCGATAGCTAAGTAACTGGAAGATGAAAGATTGAGCGCAATAATTGAAATCTAAATTTTACTCTGACAGCCGTAAATGTACCCTGGCGTTATAGAAAAAAAAGTGCGCTTGATAAAATCAATAATATCTTATCATTCCAGACAACACAAAACCAAAGAAAAAATCCCTGTGTTACTTATATTGTCAGGACGAATAGCTCTCGCGATCTCGGAGATAATTACTTATTTACTTTCAAGCATGAAACAACACCGATATTTTCCTGCGACCTTCCTTCTGAAAAAAGCAATATATATTCGAAAGTTGGGTTAATATTTCATGTATTCCCTCAAATGACAAAGAAAATAGTTTATATTTGAGCAATAATGTGAAGCAGTGAATGTATAAACTTTCCGCCCCTACCGCTTCAACCAGCGCCGAGTTCATTGACTTCATTAAACGATCTCTAAAATATTCATAGCTTACTTTTCAACTGAGAAATGCAATAAAAAAATCCAGCTAAAAAAATAATTGTCATCTTCTTTAAACGAAAATTCCCTCAAGATATATTGCTTTAGTGTATGACAACAGGGGTTTGTTTAGAAAAATAAATTAGGAAAACCTTTCATGTCAAAATAACGAATTTTTCAAAATGTAAATGCGAGCCAGTGCGCGCTCGCTGCGTGGTTCCACAGGAATGTAAAGAGATCATAAAAAATTCCTTAAAAGCAAATACTTTTCTGTCAAGAGACTAATGAAATGTACAGAAAGATGTTTTAACGCTGCATCGTTTATCTTTCGATCTGGAAAGCCAATAACCAAGTTGAGTAAGTGCTCACTAAATGGCCGCACACGGCCTCAGCGTCAAATTGGCATTATAGCCTCTTTGAATGGCCAAAACCCGAGTACCCAAACATTACAACAAATTATATTTCTCAAGCATGCATTGAGACTTTTCGCGAAAGTCAAATACATTATACGTACAGCAACGTGTAAATTGCATTTCTCTGGTTTGGCCTACACTATACGAGTATGATGAAGTAATAATTCACTTACCAGTCCTTTAATACCTAATTGCGGCGCGAACGAAGCATTGCGGAGACCTAACAGGCGACGAGAGGCTGACATATCCTCTTGCTTTATAATTCAATATTTGATTTTGAGCCGTAAATCGCTCGCCTGCTAGGAAGCCATTTTGCTTTTGTTGTAGCATATTATCTTTCAAGCGAGCAGGATGTTACGTCGCCTCGTTTGTGACGTCATAAACACGAAATTTCGTTTCGCGCACTTTTTGGGGTTCCGAACAGCAGCGAGTTGCATAATGTCCGCCGGCAAAGACAACAGCGCGAGATTCCGGCCTTCCAGCGCAAGTTAAGAAAAACTCACCCAGTTTGTCTTCTATGTAGGTGCGGTTCAAAGGGTTGACCGCAGAAGCCGAACTCTAAATTCACTTTCGAACATTTCAGGTCGAATTCGTATTAATTTTCTGCACGAATTCGCATTGGTGCACGGCTAAAAGCCTTTTTTCTTTGCTATAATTTCAATTAAGTTTGAAAATGCAAATGACTGCTAAAAGGCAGGTGAATTTGAATCCCCACTTGGGCAATTTGTTGTAGTCCAACCATTTCTCTTTTATGGCACTCGGCCACACTTACTAGTGACACTTGAAAACAATTGGTGAGTGGATAATGGCCCCGTTTTTACTTATTCAAATTCTGCGTGGATCACTCGGCTTATATGACTTATCACTGTAAACAAAGAAATTTTTAATCATTTCACCAAACCTCAAACTATAGGCGCTTTATCTATGGTTACTTCCGAGCATATGTCAACTGTATAAGGACACTTTGGCCTCTGTTCCCGGCTCTGCTGCATCAAACATTTTCATGCAACACTGAATTTACGTAGCGAACAATATTCGAAGAGCGGACTGATTTGAGCGAAATTACATGCATCTGATTTTGTCCGTTTCTTCAGTCCGCTCTGCATTTGATGGCTTAGCCGGTTCATCCAACATGATGTTGGGTGAAAATGTTTGATCATTTAGCCGGGAGTTTAGCAGCCATAGCTGCACAGTTGTCACACGGTTCGTTCAAGCGCCTCAAGTGTCAATATGGCGAAGCTACTGGACCCATGCAAGCTGTGTCACCAATGCATATGAAGCAATGTAAAACTAGTAAGTCCTGTTTGATCGCATATAGCACACTGGTGTATACCATCATCCCAATTCCTTCAGCTCACTTGCAAGTAAAGAATCAAACAATTAAAGAAAATAAATAATATATGCAAAACTTACAGCTGTGAAATTTGTGTTTTGCTCACGAGACGGTTTGGTAGTTCCACGAATTCAAACGATTCTTGAAACTGTCTCACCTCCTTGTTAGGTTTTCTATGTTGTATTCTATAAGTTACACTTACTGGTGTCTTCAGTTAGCACAACAGTGTTAGAATTATTCTTTGACACTCTAATATATTTATTTAGTTTTAATGTTTAATCAGTTTAAACTTGACCCTGTTTATATACACATTTGTCCACTTACAAGTAAATTTAACCAAGAGAAAATCTTGATAAATTCATCTCGTGTACGACATTTACTGACGCCTAGCCTTTAACTGATGATAAAAGAGAAATAAATGGATATAGTTCAGTGATAAGACTGACAAAATCGTTCACATTTAAAGCTTTTTATGTTAAGTGCATTTTACCATTCCTGTTTAGCTTTGAGAAATTTCCCGCCAATGGAAGGCGCGCGCGCAACAGGTCAACAGTGATTGGTCGATTTTGAAAAACAAACGCGCGTTTATTGGTTAAGAGGTTATCGCTATCACGACGAAAAGTATGAATGCAGAATGCGCATATAATTTGAAAAATTGTTAGGCTGATTAAAGCCATTAAATATAAATAGGTTTTAATTCGATTTAGGCAAGACAAGCTGAGGATAAGAGTTGCCGGCTGAGAGTTGGCTGTCGACTATCATCACCTCGGGCCAAAAGAGAGAAAACTCTCGACGGCTCTCAAGAAAAATTTGAGCAGGCTCAAATTCGACAACGGAGTCCGCCATGGGCGTCGATGAGATACTGACGAGAGCGCATGCAGAGTTTCAGGCCAAACGAGAGTGAGAATCTGAACTCTCAACACTGAACTCTCATCTTCGTTTGGCCCGAGCTTTAAAGTCCATCAGTCACGCTAGGCCATTAAAAGTTGACTATCTTGAATTCTCTTCATGCAAACCTGTCACCAGGTTTCAGTGAACTGACAACGATATAAAACTTGCTTTCGTCCAAAACGTGGTTTGTTACAATCTCGTTTATATCTACACGACAAAGTTTAGTGTACCATTAGATTTGTTCTTTTTGTCCACCAGTTCAGTCGTTATATCGGGATTGAACCGTAAGTAACGATCTAGTCTTCCTTCCTTTCTTGTCGAGCAGTCGACGAAATTCACGAGAAACGTTTTAAATATCACTACCAAGACTATCATCGCATCCGTTGTTCGCTTAATAATTCAATTTACTAAAGATGGATAGACTAAACGAAACCTCAGTGAAGTATGAGAATTGTTTCTGAGCCATTCATGAAATGAACGGCGCAAGAAATGCCCAGCTGTGTTAGTTGTCAGCCAGTATGTATATATTCTTCAGCGTTTGACGAGAAAACGTTAACATATGTAGGCAATCAATGTGTTGCAAACAGTCTACGGAAAACGGGTGAAAAAAACAAGGCCCTCAGAAAAAATTTTGGAATATAAACCAAACTGTCAACTTACGTTGTGAAGGAGGAAAAAAGCGGCAACTTCTCTCAACTTCGTCTGTGTTGATGCGTGCGGCAACCGATGTATTTCCCACAGGGAACGAAAGAATTATGTTAACCTGAGAAGTGCTTTTAGTATTAAATGTTTTAAGGGTCAAATCTGGAATTCATGATCAAATGACGTGGTTGCGATATACTTAGAAATTGATTACAGTATCCATTAGTCATCAAAATACTTTGTAAGATATCAACTTGCTGACCGAAGACAATTCACGGTACACCGCTATGTGATGGTCAGCGGTGTTGTGTTACGTGCCTTTGAAAAAAACAGCTGTTTCTGGGATATAATCAAGACATTTTAATAAATGATGACCTTTACAGAATACGTGTCGAACCTATTTTGTTGTTTTCTTTTAGTACGTGCAGAAACGGCGCCGTGAATTTCGATTAAAGCCAAATGGCTCTTCAGTCCGGCTAACGCGCATGCGCAGTAAAATAAACTACAACATTGCTTACATTGCCAAACACCTGTGAAATAATATTATTGTAATACCTTTAACTCATTTTGTCTTTGTTTGTTTATGTATAACAGTCATCGACTTTATAACCAACAACTGAACAAAATGCACAGTAAAACTATGAACAAAAAATAAATAAATAAATACGTAATAAGCTTTAAAATAAAATACATATTACATAAAAAAATCCATTGGTTTAGACTCGAACAACACATAAAACAAACGATATGGATTGTAATAAAGTGTATTGGCTACTCTTGGACAATGAATAGAGTACACTGTCAGTGGGTATTTCTCCTTCAGTTTCATATTAGTAGACTAGGCTGAAATATAGAAATACTTAGGAAAAGAAAGGAATTGCTTGTAGTCTAAAATTATAATAAATCAAGAACCAAATAAACATTATCTGTGAAATTTTGCTTGTCGAAGCCAAGGAAGTATTACTTAACATCATCTTGATCAGGGAAAACCTCATTCATATTTACTTTCAACACATTATTTGCATACCGTAACACGAGAAGCATGGAGTTCGGTGAACTAAAATAAAGAAAGTTAGTTGTATGCAGAAGTGAAATACCTTTCGCTGAAATATCCACTGTTTTACCTTGAGGAAGACAACTGAAGAAACCACAATTTAAACTTCACGTACAACGCAGTTGTTCCCTGCTGACCGAAGTAAATATACTGCCAAATTAATCACAACTGGCAAAATATCGCGAGGAACCAATCAGAACAAGCGAAAACATGCAACCCGTGCCAAGCGCGGGAAACGCGCGTTAACCAAGTTACGATTGGTTTTGTTTTTGAGCCTGATTGGTTACAAAACAGCACGTTTTCTCTGATTGGTTAAAAATATAGACACGGTTTATTAGCCATCAGCCAACGCAAAACAAACACGTCATTTGGAAAATAATTTGACGAGCGGCGTTTTTGTAAAATTGTCGGTGTAGCGGTGAATAGGTTATTAGTATTTTTCTATGAGAAATAGAATGTAAATTCAGCTTATTGTCATCTCAGTATTGGTCAGTATTTTAATCATAATTGCATAAGACCGCCGCAGGACATTTTAGTATTTCATTGGACGAGGCGGCAAGACAGGCAATTGTCATCTCCCACACAATATTCACTGAGTTACAAACTATCAAACTATCAGCTTGAAAATATTCTCTTGAAATATATATTTCATTTAATAGCGAAGGCGTTTGATAAGAAGATTTATGTTCTTATCGCAAATCTTTTCAGTTTGACTAACTGTAGTCTAATAACACGAATATGGTTGACATATTTATTTTGGCAGCTGAGACCGAACTAATATATTTTTAAGCGCTGGTTACTAATCGAGACCAAAATATAGCCTAAAACATCTTTCCGCAAATTTAAAAACGTTGTCCGACATAGTTTCATTTGACATTCGCTTCAAAATGGTCGTTTGTAATATTATTTTTTTCTGTGTAAATATTCCGCAAGACAAGTCCAATTTGTACATTTTGTAGTTTTGAATAAATATGGATCTAGGCGGGAGCGTTGACAAAATATTGCCTTCGCAAAAAATTAAAGGAAAGGAAAACAGATAACGGTCTATAAGACACCTTCAAGGCACCTGTAGCTCGCTCGAAATTTAATTTTGATATTGCATGTAACATAGACCTTGTGTTTAGACTTCAAAACGAGGAAAACAAAAAAAGATGTTGTTGGACATGATAATACGATTGTTATTCAAAGAAAAACTAAAAATGATTTATGTACGCGCGACAATTTGCTTTCTTTGTGTTCAACATCCTGAGTTTTCTCCACATCCCGCTAGCTCATCCCGCTAGCAGTCATTCAAGTGATGACGTGAGACACAAGGAAGCCTTAGCGACAAACTTGACACTGGCGACAATTTGCATTGGTGAAAAATGATCAAAAATTGACGTGCAACGAACCATATTTGAATATTGGTTATCACACGACGAAAATTTCCTACAAAAACAGACTCTGGCATGGTTTATATTTTGTCTTTCATCATGAAAACAAAACTAAATGCGAGAATGATTGAATTCACGGATCATTCGAACGAACATAAAACGAACTTCCTAAAAACATTAGCACTAAACGCGCACTAAACTTTAAAACCCCTTTCATCGCTTGCATAAAATTAACTTTTAAACGAAGGATAGAAGATTTATGAGTTGTGCGTATGAGAACTTCCCCAAGGCATGGGAAAATGTGATTACTAAAATATAATAAAAGGCGACTAAACGTATGAGAGAATATTTAGAGTTGGTTAAAATTCAGCAAAAAAAATTGTCAAAGATACAATTCTAAGTGTTAAGTTAGGATGAGTGGAATGACAACATGATGCTCACCTCAAATTGAACGAGCTTCCACGACCGCGCCATTTTTCAGCGGTGTAGTTGTTCGCTTCAAATGAGAATCCTTTTTTTTTTGTTTATACAGCAAACGTCAGTTTCGTTGCCATTGAGTTTCTTTAAGTTCAAAATCTACGCACCTTGGTTTTCCAATTTCAAAGATCAAAATTCGTTTTTACACGGTCGGCGAAAGCCATCTGTTGTGTTTTCCCTTGCTGTTTTTTATCGACCAATCAGAAAGCTAGGGGGAGGGGGGTGCGACAGATGTTTGCTATAATTAGCTAAAGAGTGAAACTGTGAATGCTTTGAATGAAAACGGGTTGTCACATTTTAATAAACCAAGAGTGAATAAACTAAGGTTTTTATTTTGCGAGGAATTCTTCGGAAAACATTCAATTAGCTCGCTTGGCTAGCCTTTGATACGCAAATTATTCGGTTTAGTTAAAGCGAAATTTTCACTTGCATTTATTATATCGCTTCTCTTTTGCCAAAGCGCGCGATTTGAAGTGACTGGAATATAAAAACCTTTGCGTTACGATCGGTAAATGGGCGGTTTGTATAAAGATAAATAGTTCTCGCAACTACAACTCATTGTACAAATAAAACACCATTATTCCTTTAACCTAAATTGTTTTGCTGTGAAGGCGTGCTGTTTTTTTAATTCCCTTCAACGTGGCACAGATCAATTAATTAAACTTGCCATGATGCCAGCGCAGTGTATGGCGAGAAAAATTGGCGCGGATGCCAAGAAAACTTATGACTTTCAAACTTTCACATAATAAACACAAAGCTATTAAGAGCGTCGGCTCATTAAGCCGAAAACCGCTAACTAAAGAGCCCTATAGCTACTTAATTAGACCTTCTATGTACTAGATTAAAAACGGTAGATTAAAGCCGGGTTGACAAGCATATTGACCGCACGTACCGATAAGTATAAGTTGACATGCGCAGGTGTACCCTTATACCCTTTACTTTCGCGGTGGTTTAGAATTCATGAAAATCGGCAAATCGCACAAAATTGGGCGGTAAAATTTTCCTCAAACTTTGCGTTATGCAAATTGTCGGGGCGCACTTAGCCTGCGAACAGGCTTTCCGGGCGCACTCAGACGGCGGAGAAAATAGGAGTTTCCCCGCCGTCTGAGTGCGCCCGGAAAGCCTGTTCGCAGGCTAGGGCGCACTTCTAAATATGGCAAACTACATATACCGCAGGATATCTGTCATCTACGGATGACAGATAACAAGGGCTTCTTGACCATGTATGGGCATCGTGACAATTTGTTGAATAATAAGTCCAATATTATGCGCTCTCAAGAAACTAATTTGCATTAAATAGGAGACACTCGCCTTCAATTTCTAAAATTTTCTGAGCAAACTTTACTACATCAAGAAAATATTGCTTGGGTCATGATTTCATTGTGGTTGCGGCTACTAAATTTAGCGATATTTTCCCCAAGATTTAGTAGCTCGATTGGATCTTTTTGCACTAGAGATACATAATCCGTCCAGACGAATTATGCGGCTGCGTTTTCCCGCGCTTGGCACCGGTTACGTGTTTTTACAGTGAGTTCTGATTGGTTCATCGTGTTGTTTGCGTTTTTTGTCATTGATACTTTGTAATTGTCAGAATTAATTTTGACCTAGAATACTGACTCTTCTCACTTCTGCATGGAAAGTTGCTTGTTGGCCCGAGTAAACAGACTTCATTTCGCGCTCCTTGGTTACTCGAATGGCATCTTACAATTCGGGCTTTGTTTTATTTTTTTAAAGTTTTTATCAATCAAGAGAACCTAGATTTTTAAATTTTACGAAGGGAAGGGGGGGGGGGGGGGGGGGGGGCAACACCGCCTAGGTTGTCGCTGCAACTATAGCCTGCGAGCAGGCTCACAAAAAAATAGAGCGGCGCAATTTCGAGTTCTCCCAAAAAAACTGGCCGGCTCGTTGTCGCGGCTAGCGCCGCTCTACGACGGCTCCCAGTTTTTGACATCCAAGCGCGTCTGCATCCCCATTGTATTTCGTAGATAAAGGGCGGCGTCTGGGGACGAGGTTGCAAGTGCGTAGTTGTTGCTCTGCCTGCGTAGTTTACAATCTCGATCCCAGAGCCCGCGCGTTTTAAGGACCAACCTCGTCCCCAGAGTCTTCTCCGCTTTCAAGATGGCGGGTGGGCGCGAAGAAGACCCTGGCGAAGAGCAGGTCACGTGACCACAAAATTAGCCAATCGCGAGCCCGCCGCCATTTTGAAACAATCAAAATCTCCAATACCGTAAGATCCCACAGAGGCAGGCCAAGATTTTTCAACAGAGTGTGATTATCCAATGTTGCGCTTATTTGTTTACGGGTTGTTGTTTGTTTGTTTTTTTTCACTATTTCTGGCCGTCTTATAGATTGGCCGATAAATCGAGATAACAACTTCAAGTTTAGATTGGGTGGGAACAGCCAATAACACAAAGTTAAGATATCACTATATGTTTTTAATTATTTGTGAGAACTTAATTGTAAAACTACGGTGCCTTTCATTCTCCAAAGCTTGTTATGGTTCAAGTCATTCAAAAGCACTTTTCTCATTAGTTCGTATTAATAATTAATACTCCAGTGCCTCAGTCTAAAAAATTAGAAGTGGTGAAATTAAACCAGTTATCTCAGGAACGACCCAGAATAGATGTTTATTCAAATAATTTTGGTTTTAAAGCCAATTTAATTTTAATTAAATCTTATTTGACCTGCTATTCGGCGCATAAACATGTATGTTTTAAGTAATATATCAAACACGAGAGACAGTGTTTCATCAGGATATCCAAACACCGAGAATGGAGTTGAAAATACGACGCGCAGCGGAGTATTTTTGACGAAATTCGAGGTGTTTGGATAGCCGATGAAACACTGTCTCGAGTGTTTGATATATCTTCTCAATCGAAACAAAAACTAAGGAGTAAACGGAAAAATAAAATCGTAAAAAATCTATGCTAATTAAGACCGGGTTTCCAAACCTCCGACACGGTTATGATTTCCTTTGTTTTAACTTGATGAATTATTAATGAGTTTGAGAACATCAGATAATAACGAACCAATTTCAGTGAACAATTTCAATGTCTGTCTCTTATAATTATTATAAAGAAAGTAAAGTTTGGTTTTAAGTTTGTAGACATGTTTATGAACATCGTTTCATGTTGTCTGTCTGGAAATTGAAAGCCAATTTTGAAAATAAATCTTATTAAATAACAACTATTCACCGTCTATTTGAAATCACTTTTTTTCAATGGTTTGGGGTTATAATATAACGAGAACGTGCTTAAAGCCGCAGTATGTTGCGATAGAAATCTAAGCATGAATTAAGTACGTGAACATTTCAGAACAGCTTCTATTAAAAAGCCCATAATTCAACTTTTAAAAATTCGTGAATATGAGAACTTTACCGATGAGTCAGGTGATTCCACTGATTTAGATAATAATCTTTCCTGCGTTCCTCTCAGTTCGTACCTAGAACAATAAAGAGATCAGTGTTAAAATATCAAAAGACTTAACTAACTAATTAATAGAATTATTTCAGCACTGCAAAACAGATACAACACCGGAATACAACACTGATTCGGCGGTGATTTCTAAGCGAAGGTGTTTCCAGTCTTCTTACGGAAAATTTCATGTACTAGTATGAGGGAACAACGGACAAATACTGGATGCAAAATAACACAGTCTAAGAAATGATAAACCCACCAAACTGAGTAAAGTTTACGTCTACGTTTAACTATAAGAAAAAACCCCAGCATACATGCTGTAACCACTGGAGAATGCTGGAAACATACCAAGAATGTCGTAAAACGGCTACAACCTCAGTCAGTCTACGGCCTCGCCTCATGTAATAGGTTTGACAACTTATCCAAAAATTCCTCTACACGTTCGAAAGCTCATTACACACTTACTTAATTGCTAAATAAAAGTTTGAAAAACAAAAGTACATTGTAAAAGAACTGATCAAATACCGATTGGGTCGGCAAAAGCGTTTTCGTGAAACCGCGCTGATATAGATCATGGATTTTGTGGTTGTCTGTGTGGTTTTTATTTAGTTAGGTCATCTTTTATTGTTTGTGAGGCCATAGTGGTTTTATTTATTTTGCTGAGTTCAATGTCTGCGGTGAAAGAAAACAAAAACAGGATGACGATCTCGTTTAACAATGCGGCCAGCTGTAAACTCCGGGCCAAACGAAGATGAGAGTTTAGAGAGTTTAAAACTCTCGCTCTTGTTTGGCCTGAAACCCTCTTGCGCTCTCAGCGACTCTCGTCGACTCTTGAGATAATTTTTCTCAGCTGAGAGTCGTCGACAACGCTCGCTCTCGTTTGGCCCGAGGTGAGCAGAGTTCTTGAATAAAATCCTCATGAGAGCCAACTTTCAGCAACTCTCATCCTCGTTTGGCCCGGGCTTCATGAAGTAAAAACTCTGTTAAAGATAAGAAAATTCTTTAAATTTTAGTGCAGTTTAAATGAAGTACATACCAACATACAATCCCTAAAGCCAACTCTCATCGACTATCATCACCTCGGGCCAAACGAGAGAAAACTCTTCACGATTCCCAGGAAAACAATTAGCAGGTTCACGTGCATGAGAGTTTCAGGCCAAACGAGAGCGAGAGTTTGAACTCTCAGCAACGTTGCGGGCTTAAATCTTGCAGTGGAGAAAATACTAACTGATACTGAACTGCAGCTGTTTGTTGATAGTTCATGATAGTTGTTATTATACACTGACAAATTTTCTTGGGCATAGGTTGAAACAAATCTCAATAAACATTTTCCGAGACCATTGTTGTTGGAAAGTTTTTCGTAGAGTTTCCATTTTTGATATCTTCCTTTCCTAAAGACGTCATTAAATTAAATTGATTTAAAACCCATTGTACTGTACCCGATGATAATCACAGATGAGTATCGTTAGCGTCATAAAACATGCTTTTGTACAATAATAAACTATCGCTTTGTTAAAATATTCATAGAATCCTTATCTGTGTTATTACGTCAGTGTCTGGCGTCAGGAGATTTACAAAGCAAACGAAACAGAATAGAACAGTTCTCATTCACTTCTCCCTTGGCATCATGGGAAATATTTGACTCTTCCCAGGATTCCACATGCTCTTCGTCGTTTTACTATGCATACCCATGACTCCGCGATTTCTATCAATAAGAATATAAGTGTGTGGAAAAAAATATTTGGCTGCAACTAGGAATATCGAAACAAAAACAACAACAAAAGCGCCAGCTTTCTCTGAACCGTCCTGAACCAGGCACTTTTTTTTTATCAACAGACTGAACAGCTGTGAAAAAGAGGTAAACAAATGTAATTGCTCTCAATTTACTCATAGTTAATAGAGGGAAATGGTTATGAAGCCCGGCAAACTTCAAAGGAGCAAACAAAGAGGCCAAGATTTATGTTGGAAGTTCCATGACCGTGCACATCTTTTGTTTTGCGCTCATACACTATGCATGAATTACGTAATCGCAACCATTCTATTGGTTAGTTGCTTGAACACACGTAACCACCTATTGTATTTTGTCAGGTTTTGTGCACGGTCAACCCCCAAAATAGCGAACAAAAACATATAACAAAGAACTTTGTCGGGCTTCATAACCATTTCCCTCTATTAACTATGATTTACTTGAAGATAAACTTCCCAGACAAAGCGGAATACTGAGAGAGTTAGCCAATAAAATTCACATCTCCTGAGTTCTCAGTCTGTGTATTCAATTGCATGCGCACCTGTCGACTCGTTAGAATGTCTAATCCACTCAGCGCGCAAGAAAGCGTCTCTAAATTATGCAAATTATGCCAAAGTAGTCTAATGCATGCAGTTGAGTCGGAAGGCAAATACAGTTGAACCTCTCCACAACGGCCCTGGAGCAGTCTGAGAATTATCTGGCCATTGTAGAGAGGTGGCCGTTGTAGACGTTTCAATAAGAGTAAAGTTTATGGATCGGCGCACGCCGGTCGGGACGAAAAATCCCGGACGTTGTTAGAGAGAGGTCAGTGGAGGTTCGAATGTACTAAAAACAGTTCTGCCACAATTTTGTATCTTCTTTTGCTACACATCTACAGCATCTTCTTCAAACCGCTAGTTTAACTAAACTAAACTCAGGGGCGGATCCAGGATTTTTTTATAGGGGGGGTCCCAGGATTTTCCCGAAAATGTGAAGTAGATTGAAGGAGAATTTTTGGAAGTAGACGTCAGTAGTAAGGCACGGAGGGGGTGTTTGGGGGCCTCCCCCAGAAAAAAAATTGAGATTTCAGGCTCTGAAAAGTGCATTTTGGTGGATCCTGGAGATGGTTTTGCTATGGATAATGGAGAAAGCAAAAAAACCCCTCAGGTCTGATAGGGGATCCGGACCCCCCCCCCCCCCCCCGACCCTCCCCCCTGTATCCGCCACTGAAACTGATTGTGAGAGCTGGCAATACGACACTGAAAAAGGCAGAGTTTATTAACCGATATTTCAACTACCTTATTCTCTCTAATTTTCGAGCGTACTTAATTTCACGAAATCGACAGGTCCTTATTTAGCGAAGCTTTATTTTCGCGATTTCATAGAAAAAAAGGGCTCAAAGGCTTTAAAATTTTACGAAAATATCGTCTTTATTTTCGCGTTTCTTGCTGCATCGCGAAAACCGCGAAAATAAGTGAGAATAAAGTTTAGTACTTTAGTTCTATGTTGTGTTGCACTCTGCATTCAAACGTTTCATTTTATTGCATGGATATGTATAAAAAAGCACAGCGTATAATCCTTCGCTTTAGTTTTCATTTATCCGAAACTGTAAATTTTCAACAGAATTGTTAAAAGTGCTTTTTGTTTTTTAACGCCTGGCATACATTTTTTGAACAAATCATGGTGACATTTTTGCTAAAATAAACTCATTTTCTATATACAGTAATTAAACTTAAATTACGCCGACTGGTATATTTGTCAGTTTAAAGTTTGCTTTTCACCTTTATAACTGCTTGAATATCGGTGTTAGACCAAATTATTTTCACTTTAAAAACCGACTTTGGAAATTCAGAACAAAAATTATTTCAACACATTACATTTAACGCACTGTTTACCTTAGTTTGTTCACTGTCCTTAGCTTAGTTTGAATCTGTGACAGGAATTTTTCCGATGATCCTCGTTTAATAGAGGTTTTACATCAGGTTGTGGCAAAAAGGGGCACCTCGCCAAATGACTGCTCGATATCTATATAAAGGGAAGCTATATGTACACACTGTGGAACTTTTCCTTTGCGGGCCATAACTGCACGTACACTAATCCAGCTGAGCAGGTTGACATCCCTGGTGGACCACTAACAATAAGACAGAAGATTATCCTGTACAACAAGTAATCTCATCTATATAATCACCTGCTGCAGATGTCCTATATCATACTTAGTTGATTATCAACTTGAAGTTGATAAAGACTGAGCTATAAAGGTAAATTAACCGCCGTAGCGAATTTGGAGAAGCTAACATTTCGAGCGTTAGCCCTTCGTCGGAGCTTCAACTTCGAGTTGATAATCAACTAAGTGTTTTTATACTTGCTAACGCAGCATAACAGTTTCACTAGAAATTAACAAATCACTTTGTCCTCTATCATACATTGCTCAGTGTAGTCCCAAAACATATGTTTTTACACGTTTTAAATGCCTAATATTATACAAAGTGTCAGGGGCACCCAACGACAACATTTTCCTGTAGATGTCGGAACGTCGTTTTTACGTTATAACTGTGCTTTTTGTGCAGTTTAATGGCTTATTTTTAAATGCTAAGAAAAATGTATCTTTTCGGATACGTTAGCTGAACTTTCAAACTTCAGAAAGTTTTAGGCATTAATTTTTCCATATTTAGAAAGTTTGAGATGACATTTCAATAACCGAATATCTGAGGCGATTATAGGCCTTGCGAACAGATATTTCACCGAAACGATCCGTTGGGTGCCCCTGAAAGTGTAATAGTATACTAGACCTAGTACGTAGCTACCGTAAATTGTGCGTGCACTTTGAAGCATACCTTAGTCTCAACTAATTAAAAATTTAAAACAACTGTCAAGTCAATTTACTTCCCTGGAATCAGCGGTGGTATAATATAGCGGAATCCCGATTTTTCCCTTGGAGGTTCGAGAAATCGGGATTCCATTATAGTATTTTTGTCTCTGGGTATTATTAGATATCCAAGATGGTGGGGGACTTGAATAATCCGTTTTTTCCACAGTCAGTCAGATCCGAACTGAACCGGTAAGTCTTCGGCGGTTAAGTTCGGGTGTTCTCGGCTATAGCCTGGTAAATCCTCGTGGAACCCCGAAGAATTTCCGATTCTTATTAGCCAATCAAATGGCACCTCCAAACGTTGTCACGTCAACCACTTGTCGTCATCAATATACGTCATGTTACCTAGCAACTCGCCTGCTGAACCGCGGGCTCAGTCACTTTGTAACAAGTCACGAAAATTAACGTGGTACAGCCACGTGGTACCACTGTCACTTGTATTCACTAAGCAACCTCGTTCCCAGGGTCTCTCTTCTTCCCGCCAAACGCGTTTGGCAGGAAGAAGAGAGAACCTGGGAACGAGGTTGTTCACTAAGAACAAGTCAAAACGATAAGAAAGCAAAGAATTATAGTCTTTGTTGAAATAGTCTCGTCCTTTAATGACCTTTATTTATGACAAACGCTTTATTATTCTTTGCTTAACAATATTATTAGCTGATTACGTTACCATCTTCAAAATAGTGAAAAATCAATTTTAACAAGGAAATAGTTTCTTAATAATAATTTATTTCAAGTTATACTTTGTCTTGCACTTGAAGGTGAACAGTTCTGTTGCTGTACGCGGATTGCATTGTGACTTCCAAACAAACTTGAAACACTACAAAGCAATCTACTTCACAACGGTTTAATTTAACAACCATTATGCTCTTTTATGACTGAAAATATTAAATTTTAAAATATTGACTGAAGCTATAATAAATTTTATTTTAACAATCCTTCCACTTATAGAACTACGTACTACTTGTTTTCTATTTCTATGCCAAGTTCTAACTCGTTTGCTTTAAAGAATTTTAGATAAAATCTTGTTCCCAGATCTCTGCTTTTCACCCAAAAAGGAGAGGTGGGAACGAGATTATTTTAGACACTATGGGGTCTTTTCACACAAACTTCTATTACCCCTTGGGGGCTTAATATTTCAAGTAACTTGTAGGGGTGGGAGCGGGGAATTCAACGGAAGGTCTTAAACGAATGTTTTGACAATAATAATTATTCTTACAACTGTTGCTTGAAATAGCGAAGAAATGTCTCACAATAAATTTAAAAAAATAATAGTTATTATTGTTTTAAGTTTAATTTGAAAGGCAGAGTGACAAGTGATATGACATAAGAGGGCAGGGGAAGGGTGCTTAAGACAACCTGAGAGGGGTGGGGTGGGGAAAAATACAGTGGAACCTCCATTAAGGGCACACCCTGGGACAAGGGAAAGTGTCCCCTTAATGGAGGTGCCCCAAAGTAGAGGTTCCACTGTACAAGGGGAAGAAAAAGAGTGATAAGGGGGTGCTTAAGAGAACCCGAGAGGGGAGGGGTAAGGAGCAAATACAAGATTTACTGAAAGTGTCAGAGGATAATTTTGTTTTCATTTGATGCCAGTAGTTTCTTCATCTGAAGAAGATTTAAGCCTCTTAGCACTGGGTGGCGCAGTTGGATCTTGTGGATCTTCCACCAGCTTGTTATGAACATCCATCAGGCCCTTGAAATACTTCACTGTCCTGACTTTCAGCTCGAGGGTGGCATCGTCATCAACTATAAAAATGGTCCTGGGGTGCTGCTGGAACGCTGACACAGTGTACATGTGATTGACGCCCTCCTCAGTGGCGCATCGCAGAGCATAAGCCTTCTTTACACCACTGATCAAAATAAGAACCTAATGAATATGAAATCAGGAAATTAGAGCACTTTCCATATCTTTACAGTAGAGATTCCCTTTTACTTGTTGTGCGAAGGTTGATAGTAAAGGAGACTGCGTAAAATAATGTTCTAGTAATTGGGTATTAAAAGTTATGTCATTGGCCACCAAAATTTCAAAGTTTAGCGTTGTGTTAGGTAAAGTTTCACAACCAATTAATACTGAAGGTTTTGATCTTGATTTGATGACGACCTTTATGACAAAAAGCTACGAAAGTAAGTTCAAATAAGGATTTTCTTCATCTTTTTGTTTTACAGAAACTGTTTTGACTCATCCTAATTGCCAGATGACAACTGGACAAAGGAAAATATTATATTTCATTTTCTTTTGCTTGGCTTTTGTTTTACATCCTACTGAGAACCTCTGCAATTTAATCACCGTCCTGCACACTGTGTGTTTACAAGTAACATTAAAATCGTACCTCTTTAGCATCCATAACTGTACCTACACCCACTGTAAGAGCCATTGTTGGAACTTTGGCCATGTCATTCTCAAAGAACGGGCGTTGGCTACAATAGTTTCTTTAGCCAAGGTCTTGACTCGTGTCCGTGACACTAGCGATGAGCCAGGTTCATTAAATGCAATATGACCATCACTTCCTATGCCTGTAATTAAAAATTTTCAAAGCAGGCTTAGTTAGCAGAGCAAGATTGACACAGGTGACTTAGTGCTCTAACCATCACAGGCTACTCCAAATGACAAAGACACATTAAAATTTCACAAGAATGCAAATTTTAAATTAAAATCACCAACGTGAAGTTATCAGGGTTATAGGAGGTGTGGTGGTTTAATGGGTAGTGCAATGGATTCTGGATTGAGCAGTCTGGGTTCGAGCGCTGGCCAGGGTCATTGTGTTCTGTTCTTGGGCAAGACACTTAACTTTCACAGTGCCTCTCTCTACCCAGGAGTATAAATGGGTACTGGCAAATTGTCAAGGCAATCTGACAAAAAAATGCTGGGGGGTTAATTATCTGTGATGGACTAGCATCCCATCCAGGGGAGCAGCACCTAGTCGCTTCATGCTATAGAAACCTGATAAGCCACAGGGCTTGCAGACAGGCCTAGTGTAAAATAGTAGTATGACGTAGTATGACCACTTTATAGTTACCATGACGATGTATATTTACCTCCTACAAAGAGATCAACTCCTCCGGCTGCAGTTATCTTAGCTTCATAATCATCACACTCCTTAACAAGGTCTTCCGCATTCCCATCCAACACATGAGCATTACAAGGCGCAATATCAATGTGCTTGAAGAAATTCTCCCACATGAAAGAATGATAGCTTTCAGGGTGATCACGAGGAAGACCGACGTATTCATCCATGTTGAAGGTCTTGACATACTTAAAAGACAGCTCTCCTTTGCTGCAGAATTCAACCAGCTTCTTGTACATACCAAGAGGAGTTCCACCTGAAAGCATGTGCAATCATTTTTAATGTCT
This sequence comes from Desmophyllum pertusum, assembly GCA_029204205.1. Classification (NCBI taxonomy): domain Eukaryota; kingdom Metazoa; phylum Cnidaria; class Anthozoa; order Scleractinia; family Caryophylliidae; genus Desmophyllum; species Desmophyllum pertusum. The sequence continues at coordinate 385,762 of MU827319.1, forward strand.
TAATTATATATAAATACATCATGTGTTCCTGATGTGTAACATCTAACTGCATGGATGCTGAGACATTTATATTTAATTGTGGCAGCATGGCCGAGTGGTTACAGCACTGGAACTGAAATCCCATTGTTCCAGGTTCAAGTCCTTCCCTCCGACCACTAGCTGGTGTTGTTCTCAGTAGAGACCAGACTTCAACTCCTTGACTGTCATGTACATGTAAAATAGCCAACATTGTTCCATACGACCGTTTCTTAGTTTACACCGTCTGGTTCTACATCATATACATGTAAACTAAAACTGAAAGTTAGAACAGAAGCAAAATAGAAGAGGTTTATAAGGAGGAATTAAGCTTTAAATGTCGCTACATGTATCTCATCTGCTATTAAAGTGCCCTACGATCAAATTGTTGATATTCATTTTTTTACATTTTCGTGTACAAGATGACTTTCTTACTCATCTTGCCAAATTTCAATCCATTGTGAACATTAGAAGTCTATCTTTTTTTACTTTTATTTCCAAGAAATTATGGCCGCCAAAATTACTTGCCTTGTTCCAAGGCTGGTTGTGAATGAGAGAAAATGAAGGCAAAGGCTCAAAAATACCTCACAGGTTGAATTATAATAACAATAAGTATAGAAAATTCACTTAATGCGATTTTCTATACTTATTATATTATATAATATAAACAAATCTTATAAAACTGATACTATAATTTCAGGACGAGATGATTCAATTTTGTGATTCAAGTACTCCATAACATTACTTTAGTACCTGTTGGTAAACCAAGTACAAAATACTTGTCAGGTCCTGGATTAAACTTCAGAATTTGTTTCTCACATACTTGGCTGCCCATTCTGACACCTGGTCATAGTCATCCAAGATTACAAGCCTCATGACGGTATCGTTATATCTGGAAATGGGAAAGAAGTAGTGTTACGGTCAACCTACACACAACAATTTGTCTTAGGGTTTTTTCATCATCATAACTAAAAATCTACTTTAGTCCAGTTCTGGTCCTCTCTCTGTCACGCAATGCTACAAGAGCGTAGCATTGTGTGACAGAACTGGACTAAATCTACTTATACTGAGCATCAAATTAGCCTGTTCCAGGATGAGGTTCTGGGCAAAGTTAAAAAATGAGGGTGTGACACCCATGAAAAGAATCAGTGGTTGATCTCCCCCCCCCCCCCCCCTTATTAAGCAAGAACAGTTACATCCTCATTCTGCCTTCTGCCTCTCTCTCTCCCCCCCCCCCCCCCCCCCCCCCCCCACTTCCCCTCCTTTTGAGTGCATCTGGATGACTGGCACAGGTTCTCCCAGGGGTATATGCTGGGGAATTGGGGAAAATTCCATAGTTTGTTTGGGTTGCAAGAATGCGGGGGTGAAGACGTGCGAATCCGCAGAGGGAATTCGGACAGGAGAGGAGGGGGAGGGGGTTGATCTGCAAAAAAAAAAAAAATTCTACAAATGAATTTCAAATAGAAGGAAACAAAAATGTTGAATAGTTATCTTATACGGTATCCCAAAGTAACCAGAATCAAAAGCTCATCTGCAGTGATCAGGCCAATATATCTGCCATCTTCACGTGTCTCGTGACCAAACAGTGACCGGGACACCCGGACACCGGCAAACACGCGTACGTCAACACTTTGTAGTACCTCGCTAGCTTCATAATCACTTTTACCGCTTAAAAATAAGAGTTCAGCTTATTAAAACCCATTCCTAAAAGTACACTTACCAACTGCAATTCGGTAAAATCGAAGCAAAATTATCGCGTTTCTCGAGACGAAATCGCGAGAAAAAGGCAACAAGAAGGCTCAGATCGGACAGCCAGCGGCTACAAACATAATTTGTGCGCGATCTTTGAAACATTCTCGACCCCAGACCTTCGCTTTCTTGATTGCGCGCGCTCTGAGAGATCTCGAAAGTGACAACATTATGTGGCGCGGACTTGTTTCCCGATCGCTTTTGGCGGAACTTTGGTTGTATTTGGCTTTGGATTTTATCACAGATATAAGCTGATCAGCAATCCAGTCGAGAAGGAGCAAAGGAGGCAGTATAACATTCAACAGTCGCTGGAATTTCGTCGCAAAGTTCAGAGAAAATTGACGAAAAAAAGTCCAGTCCCTGAGCATTTTTCGCGGTATCTTCAAAATAGCAGCTTATAATTAACGTTTTTTTAGTATTTTTGGTGAAGGTTTTGTTTTATTGAGGTGTGCAACAATTTTGATTACTTCTTAGTGGTGTGTAAACGTTAATTCTTTGAAATCGAACTCAGTTTCCTTGAACACACTGACAGTGAATGAACATGTGACTGACAGATTTTTGAGGATATTATGGGCCGATCTTCATTTATAGATGACGGGTGAAGTGAAGGGTGCACGATCTAAAAGATGCTTGTCGCGTAATAAACGTTCTAAACCTGAGAAATCGACTGAAAATGAGCTCTGCCCTGATGAAGCTGCCAGTGGAACATTTACAGCTGTCCGATCAAGACAGCCAGCTTCTTATTTACATCCAAATCAAAGGTCTGATCCATTGGAAAATCTGCTTGTAGAGACTACTGAAGATTCTAATAGTGTTGACTGTTTAAAAGGTAATCTTGTTGCGGGGACTTCCAAAGATCACAAAAATGATGCATTTGATTTTTGTGATGACGACGATGGGGCTATTAATGATGATGATGATGAGTCAAGAGGTAGTAACGAGTCATGCAGCAATAAGCGCAAGAGGATTTACTCTGGAGAACTTGAACCCTCAAGCTTTACAAATGTTGTTTCCAAGTTTAAAAGGGCACGTAAGGCTTTGGACAACTTAAAGCAGCCGATATACTTAGAGAAATGCAAAGACGCCAGTGAACCTAAACGCGAAAGCAAAAGAACAGTGGATAAATCTAGTGAAAGGAACAAAAAAGGATCTTGTGCCAAAACTTTGTCCACTACAGAGGGGTCTTTGTATCAATTGCACAAAGTAGATGATATCACAGATAATATGTTGCCACAAGTTGGTGATCAGAAACAGAATTTGAATACAACAAATCAGGATAAAGTAGACGATGTATATGAGGAGAAAATTGTAGGTGATATTAAGCCACTAGATGACAGAAAAGACTGTCCAAGGAACCAAGTTTGTCCTGTTTGCGGTTTAACATTCTCACCAACAGAAGTTATGGATGTCGTTAATAAACATATTAACAGTTGTCTTGATGGAGACGCTGATGGCAGAAACAGAGAAAGCATTTTATCAGTTGCAACTTGTGAAAATATTGGAGAAGACTTGTTTTTCTGTCAACTTTGCCAAAAAGATTTGTCTAAGATGAATTCACAGCGGCGCCAGCAGCATATAAATCGATGTTGTGATCAGGCTGGTAAAGCAGAAGAGATGCCGCCATTAAATACTGCAATTCCTATTCAGTTGCAATGTCCTATTTGTGGGAAAGGATTTAAATCATCCAAGGTTAGTAGACTACACTGTGAGTATGTTTGGTAAGATGTCCGTATCTGGTACTCGCAAAACTGTATAAATACAGTATTATGGGGCTGTGCGGAAATCTCGCTACTGTATACAACTTTACACCTTTTTGTAAGAAACAAAAAGAAAACATGACTGATCATGAGGTACAAGAAGTGTATGGTTTCTTTTTTTTTCACATTTCTATGCTTTAATTTTTGCAGTCTCGCCAAAACACATCTCAAGAAATGTGCACAGGAATATAAAGTGGGGACCAATCAGCTTTTAGAGATTGTTCGTCGAGAGAAGCAGCAAGACGATTCCTCTTCTGCGGCTCTTGGAACTGAAGTGAATGCAGTATCATCAACTAACATACATCCTGCTCAAAATTCTAGTGGGCCAGTCGTTAAAAGAAAAAGAAGAGGTGTTGTACCAGAACGGTAAGATAGCAATATTTCCATCTTTCATTCATTTGGTCATTTTATTCCTTTATCAATCTGTCTGTCTGTCAGTCAGTCAGCCAACCAGTCCATCCATCCATTCATTTGTCCGTCAATCTTTCCGTTAGTCAGTACAGTCGGTACAGTCAGTCTGTCAGTCAGTCAGCCAGCCAACCAGTCCGTCCATCCATCTGTCCGTCCATCTGTCCATTAGTAAGTACAGTCGGTACAGTCAGTCCATCAGTCAGTCAGCCAACCAGTCCGTATGTCTGTCCGTCCATCAGTCAGTACAGTCCATCAGTCCATCAGTCTGTCCATCCATCAGTCAGTACAGTCAGTCAGTACAGTCAGTACAGTCAGTCAATCAGTCAGTCAGTCAGTCAATCAGTCCGTCAGTCCATCCATCAGTCAGTCAGTCAACCACTGACAGTCATTCATTTGTTTGTTCTTTCATTTTATTTTCATTCATCCCTTCCTTTCTTCCTTCTGTCAATCAGTTAGTCTCAGTCAATCAGAAACAAATTAATTTAATTATTCATTCATTTATCTATTAATTAGTTAATTTACTGGTAATTAATTAATTCAAACAGTCAATTTCCTTACTGATATATTATAAAATGTTGGTACAACCATATTTAAATATAATATCAAACTGGAATAGATAATTTTTGTTTTGCTGTACCTCCAAGTTCCGATGCCTTATGCATCAGATGACGCGACAAGGACCAATAATAATGATGATGATGACCTCCAAGTTCTCAGAATTAACACGAAAGAACATACCGCATGGCATGAACTTTTCGCGGGAGTTTAATTTCATGGATTGCCGACTTTTTGCGTTTCGCGGGAACACATTTTCGCGAATTTGGATTTCAGACTTTACCGCTGGAAGCGGAAGATTTCGGGCAGGTTCCTGTCCGGTATTTTACCTGCAGTACTTGTAATATTGTTTGCAGTCAATTTAATTGAAGGGTGTGGTGGAAAAACAGCATTACGACAATATAATTCTATTGTCGTAATGCTGTTTTTCCACCACGCCCTTCAATAAATTATTATTGAAATCCAGCACTCTAAATAAAGAGAGTAAATTTTTGCAGAAATTTTTTTACGCAGGAGTTTATTTTTACGGGATCTAATTTTCGCGGATCGTTGGAAAACCCGCGAAATTCGTGAAAATTAGTTCCCGCGAAAATTTCATGCCACGCGGTATATGGTGTCCAGTAAGGAGAATTAATATTTTGAGCTCGGGATTGAAAGAGTTAAATATCAGACTTCCTTTATTCCTAAAGTGACCTTGATGAAGAAACACAGCTTGCAATGGCGTTATCAGCTTCCATGGCCCCACCCCCACCCCTGTGTCACATGCCAGGAAGGGCGTGAAGGGGAAAGGAAAGAAAAATAAAGGGTAAGATATGTAGTTATTGGTATACAGCTGTTTGGAGAAAGGTTGTCCTACACCAGTGTAAAAGCGTATAGACCTTATTCATAAATGGCGGCCGATTAATTAATATTTTATATTCATGCTAATCAGCCCCCCTAGCCTCGTTAGTATGTGCAAAATTCAAAATAATTTTTACCCTAAAATGAGGCTAGTGAGGCTGATTAGCATGAATATAAAAGAATAAATAATCCACCGCCATTTATGAATAAGGTCTATGTGACAATGCCTAAAGGTATTATGGGTAGTGGTAGTTCACTGATGCTTGATCAAAGTTCATGGTGTCTCAGCACGATGGCAGGAGAAACCATGAAAATATATTAATTAGCGCATTCTAAAAGAAAACAAAAATTCCGCTGTATATGGATATTAATTTGCTGGATACATGTAAATGCTGTTTAGCAGATGGTTTTGAGTGTAACCAAGCCTCTGCATGAAAGTGAGGTTGAGTTGATACGGCCTGGCTACTAAGCATGTGACTGTGAAATGGACTGTCTGTTTTCTATTTTTAGATCTTATATGGTATAGTAACATTAGGTAAATAATTACATGTATATAACTATTCAAACAATTCAAAGTTTTTCTCATGAAAATATTGTTTGTTCAGGAGGCAAGCCACTGTTTAACAAACATGACTGGGAAAATTGTCTACTATTAATTTTAATATATCCAAACTATTTATTTTTAGGAGTTTGAAACCTTAAAGACAACAATTATTTAGACTAGTGTTAATTCATGTATTTTTTGGACTTTTTTCATTAGTGGAAGTGAACTGCCAGCCTTATTGCTTAGAGATGACGAGACTGCTCAAAGAGCCGTGGCAATGAGAGCAGCGCAGGTCCTTTGCACATTAGTATGTCCTTTTATTTGTTTTTCTTAACAAGAATCTGCAGGGTTGTTCTGACTTTTACTTTTATCTTTTCAGTTATTGTCACCTGCTTTTTATAGGTCATATTGATCAGTGAGTCGGAGTCAAACAAGAATGCGAGTTGGCGAGAGTTGACCGGATTTCAAACTCTCGTTCTTATTTGACCCCAACTTGCATGCAATCAACTCATTGGCTCTCATGCCCTCTCATTGAATTTGAACCTGCTCAAATTTTCATCAGAGTCAACAAGAGTTTTGCTTGTTGTGACAGGCAAATGTTGTCAACTGTTACGTACTGTCAGCTCATTTAACAATGACTGATGATAGTCAATGAGAGTTGAAGAAAACTATTGTCCCACAACTAGACTCTTGTCATCAGTCTTGTTCTTTTGTTTTTCATCTCTCATTCCTGTTTGATCCACTGTTATAATAAGATAGAGACAACATTAGCAAGCAATATAGTTTTATTAGAGCACAGTGTCTCTGTTTTCTTGTTTTGCAAACTTTGAAGGAAGGCAATGATGATGATGATGATGACATATCATGCACTCCTGCTCTTGCTCCAAGCCGATTAGCCCAGAACATTCCAGAGTATCAACCCTCCCTTAATAAAGAAGCGCAAGGTGAACATCTCGCAGATAACACAGTCTCCAAGGATGACATTGTGACTAACTCAGATTGTACAGAAGTTGAAGACAACCTCATGGATGTAAACAGTGGAAGTGAGAGTGACAAGGGTGAGGAACAATCAAAGGAAGCTGTGGAATCTACTACTGTTGTTGATCCTTTGTTGAGCAAGTCATTTCTGAATTCATTGTATGATGTTGACATTGAGGAAAACCGACCAGTTGAAATGGAGGTAGGTTCTCAAATCCCTCTTTTAAAATATTATCAAATGAAATGCTGTTACTGCGCCTTTCAATAACACTTTTCTTTTGTCCATTGTTCAACAATCGTTGGGAGAAAGTAGAGAATGCTCATAGTTTAGTGTTTTTCTGTCGTGTGATGTATTTTAGTAAAGCAAAAGTCTGTTTAAATAATTATTAGCCTCCTGCACAGACATGCTTTTGGCTCTTCACGCAATTTCTCCTCCCTAGAGAGATTACGTGACAAGCCAAAAGAATGTCTGCATAGGAGGCTACATGTATTACTTAATATGTTCTGTCTTGTCTAATAACAGGCAACCCTTCCCAGTCCCCTTTGGTCATTAGCAGCTGCAAAGGACCAGTCCTCTGTGACATTTTATGTTCCAGGCCTCTTGCCTCCTGCTTCACCAAGACGACCACAAAGACTTCCTAAACAGTTATCTGCTTCAGAGCCATCAGTTAAGAATCATAGTTTCCAAAATAAGGTGCATGAACAAACTGTTGATAATGCCGCAATCAAGGAAGACTCGAGTCACACAGCATCTGAAACAACAGTGGAGTCTGTCGCACAAGTGAATACAACTGAAAATGATGAATGTCCGGAGATAACACCATCACAAGCTGTTGATGTGGAAATGCTGTTGGAGCTTGTCGGTGAAGATGACATCTCTAACATGTCAATTGACTCCCAGCAGATGGCAGCAGCTAGTGGCTTCTGTGTTGACGAACAAGTGGAAGACAAGGTGAAATAATAATGATAGTTGGATTTATGATGTATAATACAGTCGGGGAACGAGTACCAGTTGATGGCAAAATCCCACCTCCAAGACGGGGCTGAGCCTGCAGTGTCCGTTGCCGAAGTTGCTAAGCAACATGACGTATTTGCTGACGCAATTGCGTTCTGAGTACTCGTGAGTGCTCGCGCTGTTTCTTAATTGGATAATAACAATCGGAAACTCTTCGAGTGCTTCAACAAAGATTTGCTAAAAACGACACTTGTTCCCCAGACTGAATATTCCTCAGACGTATGCTACATCTGAGACATACTTCAAGATAAATACGAAAAATGGCTGATTGATGTCAGATTTAAAGAGATAAGTTTAACACCACAGGCTGTTGATAGGTACAGTTGGTTTTGCACAAGAGCAGGAGATTTTTACGATGGCGGCATAATTTTAAATTTATTTTGTGTTTTCTTCCTTGGATAGGGAACTGCATCCAGTGGAGTTCCAAAACTGCTTCAGGATTTATCATCAATGATAAACAACTCATATCTTAGCGATGTTGTTTTTAATCTGAAAGGTGGCCAGGAAATGGTAGCACACAGCTTTATTTTGTCTCTCAGATCGGAGGTTCTTGCACAGGTACATGGAACACATTTTCTTTCTTCGTCATAATTTTTTTATTTTTATTTTTTATATATATATTTTTTTGCGGGGGGGGGGGGGGGGGGGGGGACACCAATAGATACACACTGTCACTTGTGTTTGATATATTACTTCTTCTAACTATGCCTACTCATTTATTTCAGTTGTTGAAAGAGCAGGGAGCATTTTATAAGGAGACTGCATCTGGTGGAAGGAGGGTTTTTCTCAAGTTTGAAGACGTGCACCAATCAGCGTTTGAAGTTGTATTAAGACACATTTACGCTGGTGTTGTAATCATCCCTGAAGATTGTGAATTAGATGATGTAACAAACTTGGCTGAAAGGTAAAAAGCGATAATGAATTTTGTTGATTTTATCTGGTAGTACAGTTTGTAAAACAAAAGCCAAGTTGTTGATGGTTTGATTGTGGGAGGCACAGTGACACAAGAGGTTTGGGTTTGAGCCTGACAGGGGTCCTTGCATTGTATTCTTGGGCAAGACACTTGACTCTCACAGTTCCTCTCTCCACCCAGGAGTATAAATGGGCACCGGCGAACTGTTAGGGCAACCTGACAAAATGCTGGGTGGTAACCTCCAGAGAGAGTAAAAAATGCTCTTAGTTGCGTCATGCTACAGAAACTAATGAACCTTCTGGCTCTTTCTACCTTACGTGTTGGATGGAGTGGACTTTAAGCCCCTTCAACACAAGCAAGTTTTCACTTGACAATTTTTCCTTGCTCGTGTGGAAAGGGAAATTTGGCAATTTTTCCTTGACAAGTGTCCTTGTTCCCTTTCCACACGAGCAAGGAAAAATTGTCAAGTGAAAACTTGTCAAGGAAAACTTGCTCGTGTGGAAGGGGCTTTACCTTATGCTTTGATTTCCTGTCATGCCACTCTGCGCATACATTTAAGCGTTGCAAAATGACTGCAAATCGTGATACAGCTCATCTGTAAATACCGTTTCTTTATTTGCAGGTTTAATTTGCCTTGTCTTCTGAATGCATGCAAGAAAACTCAGTCACAGCTGAAACAAGCGTGTGAGAGCCAAGAGGATGATGGTATGGATGAGTGCATTGCCACAGATGTGGCAAAACTCGAGGAGAATCTGTGGAAGAGTGATAATGATGATGACTGTCGTGAAGATTGTCAGACGTCAAAAGATAAGGATGAGGATGATTACTTGAATGATGATGATATTGAAGAAATAATGATCTTCCAAACTCAGTCGATTCAAAGAAATGGGAGTGTTGAGAGAGAAGATTTTAATGAGAGGCCGAGGCTCGACAAAGAGGAAGACATGTTGTGTACTTCTGTACAGAGCAAGTTTGGTGATGACTTTTCTCACGAGTCCAGTTCTCTCACTTCAGAGGAAACGGAACAGAAGTTGGGAACACTTCTTGAGGATTATAACATGTCACGCATTCCTGTCGAGGAAGGTAACGTGTCACATAATCCTGTTGAAGAAGGTCACCTGTCACGTAATCCAGATGAAGAAGGTAACGTGTCACGTAATCCTGTTGAAGAAGGTCACCTGTCACGTAATCCAGATGAAGAAGGTAACGTGTCACGTAATCCTGTTGAAGAAGGTCACTTGTCACGTAATCCAGATGAAGAAGGTAACGTGTCACGTAATCTTGCTCAAAAAGGTTACCTGTCACGTAATCCTGCTGAGGGTGGTGAAAACATCATGCGTTGTGACTATTCTGAGGAGGAAGAGGAAGTGGAATTGATTATGTCATGTGCAAAGGGAAAGAACGTCGAAGAAGAGATGATAATAATTATTGAGAACGAACAGCTTCCACTACCAGAGGAAAGCGTGAAAAAGAAACAATTGTCACAAGACAAGAATGATCAGGGTGCATGGTCTGAATTTGAAGAGAATCACCTGTTATCACGTGATGACAGAGTCTTATCACGTGCTTCCAGCATTGAACGGGTGTGCGTGAATGACGGTGAGCCAATAAGCGATTTGGATGATGTCGAGGCGCAGCCTGCAGATCACGTGCTAGGGAGAAGTGCTCTTGAAAGAGATCTGGAACAGAACTGTGTTGTTGATGAAGAATTGTCACATGTGGATGAAGCTGTCGAACTGGATTTCGAGTTGGAAATTGATGCTGATTGTGCAAATATCTGCAATGTGTCAGTTGATTTATTAGATGATGAAAATGAAGTAGAGTATGAAGATATAAGGGAAAAAGATGTATCAGATGAAATCCATGAAACTCTGCCCGAATTTAAATCTGACGAAAACAAGGATCTCGATCTTCATGTAGAAAGCAGTTACAAGGCTGCCGATGAAACTTTATCTCTACCGTCATGGGAGGGGAGATGGGATGATGAAGAAGTCTTTCAGGGGTCCCCATGGGAGGTAACTGTGCCGGACGATGCGGAAAGCGATGATGAAATGGAAGAAGCAGATGCGAATGAATCAATAACATTGATCAGTGACAACGAGGAAGAGGTTTGTTGTTGTTTAATGCTAGAAGTTAGAGCGGTTTTCTACATGTAATGATTAAGGCAATCAAAATTAAGGCAATCACATCTGGCCAATCGCAACAAACGCAATGAACCAATCAGAACTCAAGCAAAAACATGTAACCGTCGCAAAGCGCGGGAAAACATGCAACCGGTACCAAGCGCGGGAAAACATGCGATCGGTACCAAGCGCGGGAAAATTATTCCTGTAAAAAAAAATTCGCTCTGGACATCAAAGACGCAAAAAAATCCTCCTAATAGTAAGCCCCCCCCCCCCCCCCCCTCCCCCCCTCATCCAAATGTAAGCCAAAATTTGGGCTAATATTTAGATTTATCACCTATTAAATCCCCGACTGTATCCGGTTATTATTCTTTTTTGGTGTAGTCTTTCTACCTCGGAAATATTCTTAATTCTTTATATTCACATCTCCGTGTGCTTTCTTTGTAGGTTTTAGACGTCTCTCCTCCCAAATCCGATATTACTATCGTTCCAGAAACCCCTCGTGTGGGGGACGCAGCTCGACAAAATCTTCCTCGACACATTCTGTAAGCGAAGAAGATGATGTTAGCATAACTGGCTCCTCGCCGTCGAAATCACGCAAACAGTTGCACGAGGAAGCGAACGAATTCCTGTCCAAACTAAAACAGCGCGCGGAACGCGGCAAGGGAAAAAGACAAGGCAAACAAAAATCAAAGAAGAGTGGTGCAGCAAAGAAATCTCCAGTTGAAAGTTCAGCGAAACATGCAACTCCGACCAAGAACTCTCCGCGCAAGAAGCAACACGACCAAGTTGGAGCGTCTCCATTGCCTAGCAACACGCGGGCTTCCCCTCGGGGTTTCAAACCTCGCAGTGTCTCACCAATACGGCTGTCCCCAACGGGAAGCAGGTCCCGCAGTGTCTCGCCGATTCGGACGCCCCCCAGGGATTTTGAACCCGTAGTGTATCGCCGATGCAGACATCCCCCAGGGTTTTGAGCCCCGTAGCGTCTCACCGATGCAAACATCCCCCAGGGTTTCAAACCTCGCAATGTCTCGCCGATACAGACGTCCCCCAGGGGTTTCAAACCTCGCAGTGTCTCGCCGATACAGACGTCCCCCAGGCGTTTTAAGCCCCGTGTTGTATCGCCGATATCCCTAAATGAAGATTGCGTTGTTGATGTGGTCACCATTGGTCATTCTCCTCCTATATCGCCAGTTCTTCTTCAACGGTATGATGACTCTCCCCAGGCTTCTCAAACCAAAAGGAACGTGACGGATCTCTGTGGACGAGATAGCTTGGGAGAAAATGAGTTTGATTCCGGGTTGCCAAGGGATGTCGAAATCGTAGAAACGTGCGCGGACAAGTCTGAAGGTGATGTATATCGAGACTTAGCTTTGTCTACTACGTCATCTCCTCGTGATGTTATGTCGCCGCCAGTCCCCTCACCAAGCTACTCGTTCTTGGATCATGTTTCGTCCCCAGGTTCCCCCGCGCCTTACGCTTCTCCAGCTTCACAAAAGATTGTTTTATCGCCTGATCCTGTCTCGCCCAGTCTCCCTGTTCATTGTAAGTCCCCAGCATCAGAGAGTAGACTGGGTGCGTGTCCACAGTCGAACTCACCCGTCTCTCCCTCGGTGTGTTCATTTAGCTCACAAATTGCAAGCGTCAGTTTGCAGGACAAGAGAAAAGACCTGGTGAAAAATGTGGATTTCGAACAGAGTTTGAAGGACAAAGAAAAACAAGAAGTGTGGAAGTGGTAGAGATTGATCCAAACGTGCCGTTAATGGAAAGACTGAAGGCTGCGCGCAGGGGAGCAGGACAAAAAATGTTCACTCTGAAAAGTGTTGATGAAGATAGCAGCGATTCAAACAGCGATGAAGATTGTCCCACAAAAAATGAAGTTGAAACCGAGAAGAAAGAGTCTCTGATGGTTTCGCCACAGCGCGAGAAAGAGACGAGCTCCCCACTCGAAGTGAATGAAGCTGAGAATATTTCAATGGGTGCGGATTTTGATTTTTTTGACGATGGCGGCTTTAATTTGGACATTAATGAGTTAAACAATGTTGAGGGTTTCTTGGAGGATGACAACAATGAAAGCGAAGAGTGCCATTCCAAGAAGAAAGTAAAGGAAGGCAAGCTTGTGCCTCAAGAGAAGTGTGTAAAAGCAGTGGCAGGCAAGAGAAAAATCCCACCAAGTCAACGAAGAATTCAGGACAGTGATGGTGATGATGACCCACAGGAAGCTCCCAAAAAGCGTGGGAAAAAGACAGACACACAATCAAGCAAGCCAGTGGTACAGACAGTTAGACAACCGGTGACACCCATGCCTAACTACAACGAGATGGCCACTCCTGTATTGAAGGTAAGTTGTCTTGTAAAGTTCAAAGAACAGTATGGTAATCATCCGGGACTTGTTACCACTGAAATCCGGAATGGCGCCAGCCTAGTACCCAGGCATTCCCTTCCCGCTTACTCGATTTGGCGCGAAATTTTATGACGTCACCGAATGACAGAGTGGGAACGCAAACCCGTTCCCAGGTCCTTACGTGTACTTCTCGCTCGCTCGAGAGAGAAAGAGAACGACTAGGGACTAGGCTGGGAGACGGCTGGGATGGCGCAGTTGAGTAAGCGGTCACCCCCCGCCAATATGGCCCTGTGGGGGGGGGGACGCACGGTTACCCTCGTTAAACAAAGTAAATTTGTTAATGTACAGTATTGATATTTTAATTAAAAAAATATATCGGAGAGTTTACCTACATGTTCATCGCACTGCGCATATTGTCTTTTGCAGGGTGAGTTGAACAAGTTTGGTGTTCGCGCTCTGCCAAAGAAAAAGATGATCTTGAAGCTGACAGAAATTTATGATTACACGCATCAAGGTAAACCAGCTTTTTTAAATTTCCTTGTTGCGCAGTTCTCCTGTGTCTCGAAAGAAACTGTGGATTTGCTTTGGTTTTGCATTTACTAAGCGTTTCGGTTCATAAGATCTTGTTCACCAATCAGAAGGAAATTGTTGTTTTCTCCTCCAGTGAAGTACAAAACCACGTAAAAAAGCTTAAAACGAGCTTTACAAGTTTCCTTCCTTCCCTTTGACAGTTGAACCACGCCCTCAGGGAAGTAAAACGGAACGTGCTCCAAATAAAGGTCAGCCGCTGTCTTCCAATGTCGCGGTCTCGGATCCTGGTGATGGAGTCGAGGGAAGTGGAACGGCAAGCAGTGACAACAGGTGAGGACGTTTGTTGTTGTCGAACTTTGGTTTTGGCCGCGTTTGCTGGGTTAAAAAAAACTCGTGTAACACTCTCAGCCAATCAAGTGCAAAGCAATCGTGACGTACATGTTTTCGCGCGCTTGCTGTCAGTTACATATTTTCCCGCGCTTAGCGCTTGCCGCCGGTAACATGTCTTCCGCGCTTAGCGCTTGCCGCCGGTAACATGTTTTCCCGTGCTTAGTGCTTGTCGCCGGTTACATGTTTTCCCGCGCTTGCCGCTGGTTACGTGTTTTCCCGCGCTTGCCGCTGGCTACGTATTTTCGTGCTTGCTGGATACGTGTTGTTGCGTCGAGTTCTGATTGGTTTATTAGTCTATTGGCTGTTTTACGACAGTCATTTAAAACCCAATCTACTCTTGTTCATGTTAATTTTGCTACACTTTCATTAAATCATTAAAATCACTTATTTATGCTAATTGTCTTTTTCTTTGTACCTACTCGACAGTGACGAAGAAGATACAGAATTTGGAGATTGTACGGTGATGATCGATGATGACGTCATAACAGCTTCCCAACAGGTACAAACCGGTTTCATCACTGGCCGCTACGTTGTCATTTTATTCATTGATTTTCGTTTGTCTTCTTCTAAAAGGTCAACGGTGGCAACCTGAAAGAGAGGCTGATATGTTACATCCGGGATAATAAAGAGCTTTACAGTAAAATTCTACATTTTCAGGTGTGTGATTTGTGGTAAAGATAGAAAGGTGTCATTTAAATCTGTATCTGAAAAATATGTGTTACATATTGTCTTCATTCAACTTTTAACAAAGGCATCTTTATAGAGCCACTTTTTTTAAAGAATCAATGAAAGTTCATTTTGCATCTTGGCAGTGTGAAGATATTTGTAAAGTAGTTGTGAAATGAACTTTGATACCCACATACATAAACAAATTTCTCAGGTACGCTCAGTCTAAAAAAGTGGATACCTGCATTCTGTTGACGAAAGAGTAAACATCGGAACAGACTTCGAACACTCGCCACTTTACTTTCCTAATAGATCGTCGAGCAAGAAGTGAAAAAGAGAGCTGCCAAAATGGGCGCTCGATCAAAATACGAGTTGGGAGGGAGGGAGGGGGGCTGCCCTCACCACCACCCCGATTTTCGTGTGGCCATTTTCCCGCTGTTTTTTCCTTTGCTTCTCGCTCAACGATCTATGAGGGAAAATAGAGACTGTTCGAAGTCTAACTTTGGAAATCTATCGTGATACGTTTTCTTAGTGCAGTTGAAGCTCTCTACAACGGCCACCTTGCGGCCGAAATAACTGGCCGTTGTAGAGAAGTGGCCGTTTGTGGAGGTTCGACTCTAGACTCGCTTTTCCTTGACGTTCGTTTATTTTCTTTGCAGCCGTTAGAGTTGGTGTCATTACAACAACAGATCAAATCAGACGGCATCAGCTGTCCTTTGGGTAAACTTGTGGATTTTCTCGATGAACAGGTGAGAAGTTGCCTCAATATTTGCCTTCCATTTCTTTTTTTCCGGAATAAGTTCTGTGCAGTGTACTGGGAAGCGCGCAGTCGCGTTTTCAATTTTCCACACGACGGAGTCACTGTCCGCAGGAAAATTTACAATTTTGGGGGGGCCAAGGTGGAAAGTATAAAAGTCTCAATAATCCGTCTTCATCGCACAGTAATGTGAGAAATTTTCCAGAGAATACATGTTCTTAAAATACACCGACACAAACCTATATCGAATGCAACTTGTTATTAACACCTTGTCAGAGTATTAGCCCATATATGTACGCACAGTGGACCGTTTATTTAACTACTAGTCTTACATGACGTTTTTTTGCGTTTCAGTGTATCACTTTCACGACTGCTGGAACGCGGGCGCCGAGGAGACGAGGAAGAAAAAAGAAGGCAAGCCATCATAACAAGCCATCATAATAATAAAACTGTCAATAGTGTGATTTGATTAGTTGATGGGATGGAAACACACAGAACCATCTAGAACGTCGAATTTCATTCTATATTAGGTTTGATGGACCCTCATAAAGTTTGTTTGACGTCAAAGAGATTGCAGCTGAAGCGCGCCGCACTAAATAAAAGTTTGATTTATGAACTGTTGACATACGGGCTTTATGTTGGGTTTCCCACTGCCAGACCAATCAAAATAACTGAAGTTTGATTGATGAACTGTTGACATACGGGCTTCCCACTGCCAGACCAATCAAAATAACTGAAGTTTGATTGACGAACTGTTGGCCGGCATGGGCTTTATGTTGGGTTCCCTTTGTTTGACCAATCAAAGAGACGTGAAATGCCGGTAAATTGCACGTGCGGTTGGTGCTTCTCTGATTGGCTAAAAACGTTGGAAAACCAACAGAAGTTGCTTCAGCTCATCTCTGATTGGCTGAAAAGGTTTGAAAACCAACATAAAGACGTCTAAACAGTAAATCCAAAATGAAAAGAAATAGTGTTTCGGAAAGGGTGCGATAAAAAATTGAAAGCACAACCATATTCGTGTTTGTTAACGTTTTAAATGATCAGACATCTGTTGTTTTAGTTTGTCGTGCTATTGGATATTTCTAAGTAGTATTTCCTGTTAAGTCTCGCGAAGAAACTGACGAAAACACCTGCTTCTACCGCGAAATTCACTTTAGCAAGCGAGGAAAACGCAAGTTTCTCGAATAAATGTACGTCTGTATCCTCAATCGGAGTGTCAATAAATATATTTGTGTAAAATTGTTGTTCGTTCTTGCCTCTTTAATTCCAAACGACGAAAATTCAGTCCGTCGTTTTGCTTGAAATATAGTTATCGCTTTATCAGTATTAATATAAAAGAATTGACACTGTGAAGTCAAGTTTCATATGTATTTGCATTTCTCGGAAATATTATTTGTCATAAGAATTGATTATTGCGTACTTGGGCCGTCTCGTCCTTCAGTTTAAAGTGCGTCTGTCTTTAATTTTTTTCTGTGGATTTGTTCCCATCTTATGTCTATGTCACTGCTTAATTGAACCTATGAATAGCGTACGTCCAAAATAAGTGCCTTTTTATTCCACAAAGAATATTAATATACCTTCAATTAGCGACTTCGGGTTACTGAACATGGCCAGAATTTTATTCACCGCGTTTCATCTGCGAGATAGTTGAAAATATAAGGTAGGTTGTATTGTATTTTTTTTATTGCCGATCTTGTGAATCAGTTTTGATGTTTATGTGGAAACGTCTACGGTTCATGTTTGGCCAGACATCATTAATAATATTCAAGTAACTTGGGGCTTCTTCGTATGAGGTTAGCCGAGATATCACCTGCAGAAATTCCTATATTTTCCCTGTTTTACATTTTTTTTTAAATGTTGTGTTATGAGAAAACGGGCTGGATCTTGTCAGCCAAATCTCACAAGTTGGATGGACATTTGATTTTGGTAGGCGAGATGACAGATACAAGACAAAATTTGTCTCGGCTATATTAAAACCGCTCGCTCCATTATATGTAGCCTGCGTGACAGGCGTAGAAAGGGGAGGGAGGAGTTTGAGTTCGAGTCCCTTTCCCAGGCTTTTTCAATTTCCCGCGCCGTTTTAAAGGTTCAAATTTTCCCGCGGACTTTGAAAAATCAAACGCACTTCCCAGCCGACATCTTTAAAATTTCTAGATATGGAGTTTACGGACTTACGGACTGATGTGAAAACTTTCGGAAACCACATTATTTTCCCTGCGCGCGTACTTCGCGCGTCCAGTCCTCGCGCGCCTTTGCTGCTGACCAAGTGATACTGCAGGCCCTTTCCGCCAAAAGAACAACAAACTCCATAGGAATGCGTGACGTGTTTGTGGCTCGCTGCAGCAAACAAACGGAGTAATTTCCTCGTTATTTGTGTTGCTTGGTTGATCTGATGACATACGGAGTAAACATGGATTGCACGCACACCCTGTTGTAATATTGGATGCAGAATCCGCATAATCACAGAAGCTCTCAAGTGTAGAAATGGCATTGTAGCAACAGGTCTTTTGAAAAGAACACACGATAGTCTGTTGAGGAATTTATGAACAGTCATCATCTTGTTCGACCAATATGACTAATCTAAGGCAAATTGTTCGCTGAACAGGAGACCGAAGCGACTTTGGAAGTGAAGATGGAGAGAGATTTGAGAACATTGCGGAGATCGAAGGTAAATTTGTAAAGTTATGATCTATAAAATTCCGTGTAAAATGATAAAGCATAACTTAGCTTATATTGGACACATCGCATGCATGACCTTTAATAAACCGAACTTCCTTGCGTCTTAATTGGTTCCTTGAACATATCCCTCGTTTTCGGAATTGCCTCTCAGTTAATAATAACATTTTAGTTGAAATTCCTTTGGGACAACATCTTTTTAGTAAGCTTATTACCGGGTTTTTAGGATTCAATTTAGCTCGTCTGGGATTTCGTTACAACTTTGGAGGGGTTGTGGTTAACACGTCTTTAATATTGAGTCAGCTCATTAACTTGAGAGAAATGTTGACGTTTATTTAGTCAAAGTCGTTGCAAGGATTAACTTTCAATAAATTCACCAGAACCAATAAGAAATATTTTTATCGTTTTAAGATATATGTTGACAACACTGGTAAACTCCACCAATTCTTTCAAAATATTTCTAATGATTAAAGCTCAATGATGTCCATTGAACTTGTTGACAGCAGTTGATTGATATACCTGATGATAGAATGACTCATCAAATAAGAGACGAACTTAAACACGGCTGTCCACTCTAAACTTGGTTTTGGTTTTAATTATCAAAAACTTTCTTTGTCCTGCTAGCTAGTTAGTGCTTGAAGAAATGTCCAAAGAAGACTCGGATATATGACGTTGTCATTATTGAACTTCGATCAATTGTTCTTTTGAAAACTTTTCAAACTTCATTGTATTTTGTAGTTTTAATCTACAGCTAATGAGACCCTATGAGATTAGATCTGATTTTTTGATCCATTTGAATTCAATGTTCAATTGTACATAATTATTGTACACAACTTCAATGTACAATTTGACTATTCTTACTAAAAACAATGGCTTCGACAAATTAATTACTGGTACTGCAATATAATTAGTTTTAATTCTTTAAATGCCTCAACGAGGTATTTGAGGTAAGAAAATTAAAACAGAAACAGCAATCTATTGATTTCTGTTTATGGTGTTACCTTGAAGTTTAACAAGTTTCTGATCGAGTTCCCTTGCTTGTAATTCATCGTAAACATGCAAACTTTACATCATTCTCATCCCCAGAGGCCATGATCCTTTTGGTCAGCACCAAGAATCGAGACCTATGGCCGGTTCCAACACCGGAAGTCCGCGAATCTCGGACTTCTCGTCAAATCTGACAAATCTGATTGGCTGAATATAGAACGTGTACAAGTACTTTTTGCATGTTCAACAAATTGGTTCTGGCCAGAGGTCTCGATTCTTGGTGCTGACCAAAAGGATCGTGGCCTCTGGGGACGAGAATGACTTTACATAATATAACTTTATATAACCATTAAAACTGTTTGCTAGAAATTAAAGAGTCATTAAAGGTTAAAGGGAGGTAAGCCAGGTTGGGCCAAACGAGAACAAGCTAGAGTTGGTGAGAGTTGAAGTTGCTGCAAGTTACTTGAACTCTCAGCAACTACATTGTATCATGCATCAGCCTGTAAGGCCATTGAAATGAGCAAAAACACTCTTAATGACTCTAGACAAAATTTTGAGCAGGTTCAAATTCTATGAGAGTGCAGGAGATCTAGAGTCAACATGAGTTTCTGAGAGTGTACAGGTCAAGCATCAGTCCAAGAGCAAGGGCTTGCATTCAGAACTAGCATGTTCCAGGCGTTCGGATAGTGGAAGAGAGACACGAAAAGATGCCACTCTTCGCACTTCGCGTGTCTTTTCACGTTGCTCCCCCACTATCCGAAACGCCCGGAACAGGCTAATTCAGAACTGACAGCAACTCTTGTTCTGAGATGTTTGGCCAAGGTGTATTGGTATCCACCCAACTGTCACACAAGTTAATTTAATACAGACTATACATCCATGTGCACAGATACGCCCTCAGATGTGACTAACCACTTTACCTGATATTTTGATTTTTTTTAAGCTCATGAACTATTCAGAGTTTCGTATGATGACCACGGCTCTTGAAAAGTACTACAAAGATGTTAAAATTGCAATTTTGACTGGAAAGAGAGATGCCAAGGATCTGGATATGAGGTACCGCACTCAGGCAACAGCTGGCCCACACTGCCAGAGCTTATCCCGGTTTCTGTAGCATGAAGTGACTTAGAGTATTGCTACTCCCCCTGGATGGTATGCTAGTCCATCGCAGGTTGCACCCCAGTATTTTGTCTCTGAAATACTCCTGGGTGGAGAGAGGCACTGTAGGGAGTTAAGTGTCTTGGCCAAGAACACAACACATTGACCCCGGCCAGTGCTCAAACCCAGACTGCTTGACCTGAGAGTCCAACACACTAACCATTTGACCACTGTGTCTTTGCACGAAGCTGACTAGGAGTATTGCTACTCCTCCTGGGTGGGATGCTAGTCCACACCAGGTTACCCCTCAGCATTTGTTTAGGTTGCCGTTTTGGCTAACTGTTCACCGGTAGTAGTGGGGGGAGGGGGGGGGGGGGGGGGGGTTGAAAGATCAAGAGACAGAAAAAGAGGGGACTGCTCTCTCCCCTTCCTCCCTCTCCCTCTTTCCCCTGATCATCCCCCCTCCCCTTTACTAGTAGACACCAGCTGTTACACAGGCTACTAAGTCAAGATGCTAGTATGTCCTAAGGGTGTCCACTTTAGGAGGTTTGATGACTGTATATTTTTTTGTAGGCCCTATTTGTATGATGAAGGAGACCCATATGATAAACCATTCTATGGAACATTGCTGAAGATGCTGTCTGAGGTTGCAACGTAAGTTTTGTTATCTTAACTAAGGACTGCTGCAACTAACAGTGTTTGCTACAATCCACATGTACCAGGTTTACATCTCAGTATACGGTAATTTGTTTATTTGAGGAACAATTAATTTTACAGTCAACTCTCTCTAAGACAGACACCATCGGGACAGTTACCCACTGTCCGTCTTAGACAGGAGTCTGGCTTATAGAGAGTTAAGATACAATAAAATGACTGAAAAACAGCGTGCATGGACCAACACCAGGTGTCCGTCTTATAGAGGTGTCCGTTAAGAGAGAGTTGACTGCATGTACTACTAAAAAGTGCTATTTCAAGTTTATTACCCCTCACCCCCCCCTTCGCGCCCCCCCCCCAAAAAAAAAAGTTTATGTAATAATAATTTTATCATTCAAAATAATCAAAATAACAGTACAAAATGAAGTCCTGCTCAATGGGGTTCATTTGACTCTGATCACATCCACCGCTAGTCTGAGATATGTTGCATGATGGTGACCAGACTTCTGACTTTCAGATCAAAGTACTTTGATAAACAGCATGAGGATTTGATGAAGATTTACAAGTGGTACAAGGCAAACAAGAAGCTGATCACATCTCCCCCTGTAAGTAATCTTTGGCACTTTCCTAAAATTATTTTAAATTTTAACAAACTAAGGTATCATTGCATAATAAGCCTGGACCAAACAGGGATGAGAGTTGGCTCTCATGAGAGTTTTCTTCAACTCTCTCGACTATCATCACCTCGGGCCAAACGAGAGCGAGAGTCGTCAACGACAAATTTGATGAGAACAGTCAAGGAATCACTGAGAGAGCATGAGAGTTTCAGGCCAAACGCGAGTGGGAGTTTGAACTCTCAACAACTGTCATCCTAGTTTGGCCCAGGCTTTAACCCAGTGGCTGACTCGCAATCTGATTGCCTCTTTATGCAGGTGCCATCTGTAAATTGACAGAAGGCTCTCAGAGTGTGCGCGTGCATGCAGTTTTTCAGGCATCATTGCCGAAAAGTATTAAACAAAACCGTCATTAATCAGTTGTATCGATTTTCTATGATTTCTAGATCAGCAGTGGATTATACTAATGATAATTGCTCAAAACAATGATATTAGACTGCTCACTCTCGGTTTATTTTGACTCTGATAGTTGGCTCAGTTTTTCACCCCTTGCCAACTCTCTATCAATGCAAGAGAAACCTGCGAGCTCACGGTCTGTTTTAAGCATCTATCTGGTCAGGTTGGTGAGATTTATTTTGTGCTCTTCTCATTCGATTCTTTGACCATCAGAAAATTCCAATTCCGAGCTCTGAAAAGAGTGAAAGGAACTCTGATGGCCATGACAGCCTGGATGAAGATGAGGAAGAGGAAGAATTGAAGGAGCTCACCAAAGTTCCCAAGTTACACCTGAGGCCTAAGACAGCACCTGCAGTTGAGGGCCGGAGAGGAGCCAGATATGTAACATGGAATGAGGCCCAACAGCAGAATGGACCCAAAAGGCCCTTTTCAGCTTCAAAGCCATCTAAACATCAAAGGGAACTTTGGAGTAAGGTCAGGATTTTTAGGACACTTCTCTAATTCACTTTTTTGACTTTTTTGTGATTGACTTGTAAAATTAAGGTAGTGGAATAAAAGTTATTTATTCGTATTTTCTCTTCTAGGATTCACTGACAAGGAGCCTTCGTATCAGCCCCTATGGACCCCACCCAAGTGATAGCTCTTTTATGGACCATGATGCTGTACCTGAGTACATCTTTAGGCCTGGCACTGCACCGCCCGTATTCAGGAATACCAAGGTTTGTCAATATTTTACTCAAAATGTTATCATCATCATCATCATCATCATCATCATCGTCGTCATCAGTGTGTAGTGCTGCTCCATTATGCCGGTTCTCTTACCCAAAATCCAGACTTTGGAAACTGTTTTGCATTTGTATGCATTAATTAGCAGGAAACACTAGGAGTACTGTCTACTCCCTAGATAGGATGCTAGTCCATCACAGGTTACCCCCCCCCCTCCCTCCCCTCCCCCCTCCCCTCCCCCCTCCCCCCCCCCCTCCCCCACCAGCATTTTTATACTCCTGTGTGGAGAGAGGCACTCCTACTGTATGAATATTAACTAACTGTAGAGTATGAATAATGTGGCTATTTTTACTCCTTTTCTGCATTATTTGTACTAATAGTGAGTGGTGTTGTTTTTCTACAGGGAAGAGTGAGTCCAGAAAAGCTGAAGTCATTCATTCTGAGGCCGGCAAACAGCAGCTCTGCTCCATACTCTTCTCCAGTTATATCGCCGCTGTCATCGCCGAGGGACTCCCCTGTGCCTACCAGGTGTGAGCTGTTCACAAGTTACTATCTCAATCCTGACTAAAAAGTGTGATTGCGTGCCTATGTTCCTAGTTATTATCTAGCTCTATGCACGCATTGCATGCCTATGTTCCCATAGCCATTATCTGTAGCTGTTATTTGAAGGCTTGTTAAATGATTAGTTCATTGATCTGTTCATTGCAGTAGAACAAAGTCCCCATTATCAGCACACTTCACTCCCGACATTGTAAAAGAACCATCCGTGAAGTTAGTTTCAGGAGTCGTGAAAGACAGAACCAGTCATCCAACCATAGAGGAGACTGACACGAACAGTGAACATGACGATATTCACCCTACAGTGAATGGAACAGAAATGGAGAAAAAGTCGACACAGCGTGCCACGCCCAAAGATGCCACGCCCTCGCAACTGGAGGAGATTCTGAAACATCAGAAAAAAGAGGAAGAACTTTTAGAAGAACAACACGAATTGTTGCAGAAAAAACTGCTTCATGATTACGACCATTACATCAAAGATCTGGGTTCAGCGCAAGAAAAGCAAGTTGATGTAGAAATTGTTGACGGAGATGTGAATGTAAAAAAGAGTGTAGCAACCCAGGACAGTAGAAAAATTGTGCAGCCTTCTCCTGTTGGAACATATGATTTATCTGCACCCGAGATAGTGCCAAGTTATTCCATTATGTACTCTGGACCAAGTACAGGTAAGCCTGTTTCCCCCTCCCCCACACTTGTTGGCGACCATGTGTGGTGGGAGGCATTGTGGCCTAACCGAGATCTTCGTCGTCTGTTGTTGTGTAAGATACTTTACTCTCACAGTGCCTCCCTCCACCCTGGAGACAATGAGGACTATTGATGAATACCAGCAACCTGTTGGGTCAACCCGACAAAATTCTGGGAGTAACCTGCGATGGACTAGGATACCATCCAGAGGGAGTAGTGATACTCCTAGTCGCTTCATGTGACAGATAACTGAGTTGGTTCCTATCCCACTGTGGTCAAAAAAATTTTACCTCTTTTCCTGGGGTGAAATAATTTGATGTTTCAAATTGTATAAATTAGCACTAGTCCGTTTTGTGCTATTGTACATGCTTACAGTTGTTGTCTATTTTTTATTTCTTTGTAGCAAACGGCCACAGCAGAAGTCAATCAGAAAATGGCCATCAGTGGTCCAGTACAGGTCCGGCCAGACACGTGAGACATGCCACAGTACCGCACACCTAGTAAGTCCGTAAAACATGCAAGATGCCACTTTTGCGCACTCAATTCTTTCCCCGCACGAGAGAGACGTCTGACTCAGATTCAACCCGAAAAATTCCCTACTGATGACGCAGATCTACAGAGATCCGTATAGTGTTTCTGATTGGTTGTTGCTCGCGCGCGAAATTTAAAAGGCAATCAATGCTAAATCATCAGTTTTTAGTATGGAATTTTTTAGGTCGAATTTCGTGGAGTCCGTGGGGAGTTAATTGAGTGCGCGAAGAGAGACGTCTAGATCGTTTACTCAGGCAAGCAAAATTCTTCACACCCCGTCCTTTTAAACTGCGAGAGTAGCTTCACATATTTCGTTCCATTCCTCCCCAACCAGTCCCATCTTGTACCAGCAACCTTTGTAAAATATTGTTTTCATTTTAGCCCGCAAGAGGTAATCAAAGTAGACGCCGTCCTTGGAATGATCACACCTATCGGTGTACAAATGGAGTATGACCGGGAGAGGGTGAGTAGATTTTGCTTTCTTTCCACTTCGAGACTTTCGTGTGACGCGCGTGACTCTTACGCTCTCGGCGTTACTGTCACGCAAGGTGGATCAAGCATCCTACTTATGGTAACGTTCTCTTTTTAGATGAATGGTCAAAAGTTCTCGTCAGGACTCAGACAACCAACCATTTTGGTTCCAAGCAGCGGCTCCACAAAATCTACTGTGCCCACCCCTGTTAGTGAAGAGCTCGTATCTGCACCAGTCCCTTCTCAAAATCATTCTGAAGTGGAAAATGCTCGTTATAGTCCTCCTCAGACCTTTTATGAGCAAGATAGTACATCACACGAAACCTCATCTGTCAGGTTTGTTAAGCATTGTTCAGGAGTCGAGTTTTCAAATTCTACTGTAAAATGTCATGTACATGTATTTGTTTTAGTCCCCGTCCCCTCACCAGTACTTCACGTGTATCAACTCCGTGCGTAGCTTCCTTTACATCCGGGTAATAGCCCTTTTCACGGTTAACTCTGCTCATTTGCATTACAATGAATCTAGCATGTATGTGAGGCAATTTCGGGCTATTTTGTAGTTTTAGCCCGAAATTGCCTCGCATCCACGTTGGATAACATTGTAATGCAAATGGGAAAAATCAACCGTGAAAAGGGCTATTCCGTATAGTATTTTTTTTGCCAATCAGGTCATTCGGGTGCAAAGCGTGGCTTAAATCACGTGACTTTTCCCGCGCTTTTCGCCGATGGTGCGCGTTTTGCTGTGAGTTCTGATTGGTTTGTTTGTCTGTCTGGGCAGCAGTGATTGTCTTTACGATGAACTGTTTTTAGTTTTCGACCGTCAGTGGAATACAGCCGCGATCATTTTGTCGTCTTGATTATATAGCCACGCAGTGGAAAAAATGTATATATATAGCGAACATGCTGATACTTCATTCGCCACTGTATCCCTTGGTCGGGTATCTCCTTAAACTATGTCACGATATTTTAAGTCATTTTTGCGAAGTGCAAAATCACCTTCAAATTGAAGAAAGCCTCAAAATGATAGTTTACTAAGGTAGAAAAACACCAAAGAGGTTATAATAAACCAAACAGCAACAAGGATGGTTGAGGATGGAGAAGATTAAGACTGATTGCAAACGGCAAACTTGAAAAAATTGGCCAATTTTTTCAAGATGCGCCATCCGTGACGTAGCTCCTTTAAATCAAAATACGAGGTTTTTTTTTTTAATACAAAAACTATCAGTGAAGAATTTCAGAAGCTAGAAATTCAAAATACGCTCTCAAAACAAGAGATAAATGCGTCATAAGAAATAGGTTAACGTGAAAATGGTAATGTAGGCAACAACAATAGCATTGTTCATATAATGTTCGCTTAGGGTTTGAAGTTACTATTTACAAGGCTAAATAGTTTTTGTTACAAGGACAGAAACATTCACAGATCACATGCAACCTCGTTCCCAGGGTCTCTCATCTTCCTGGAGCGAGAGAAGGGGGGAAGAAGAGAGACCCTAGGCACGAGGTTGAGATCACATGCTGTCCACATAGGGAGACTTTCTTGTGTTGCTAATGAGGACCAGGAGGTGCGCATTCACTTGAGTACAGAAATATTCTGATGACGTTTGGTTCTACGTATTTAAAGTATTTTTAAACAAAAACCTTTGTAATGCATTCCTGTAACGGAGTACTTTTTAAAACTCTTTCCTTTCCGATATCTTTGCATCCTCAATTGATGTGAAGAAAATTTCAGAAATCACGAACATCAAGTATTTCCTCGTAAGGTCTAGAAAACAATATTGTTCAATCGGCTTCATTGTAAAACAAACTGGTATGTTATGAATCAGTAAATAACAACTGTAACCAGCCAATGACAAGACGAGCTGTGACAATAGAACATCTTTTGCTTACAATTCGATCATAATAACTCATAATGTTCATTTTACAGTAATAGTAACGAAATCACATAAAATTCTGGTCTTTCGCTTTCAGAAAGCTAATGGTTTTGCCTATGTCTTGCGAAATAATTTCATTTCACGAAAGCCATTTTAGTTTTCAACGGTGTCGGTTTCTTTGCAAAATAATCTCACTACAATTCAACTGCAATTGCAAGTAAGGAATTTGACGAGTGTCACTTTGTTTACACAATCAAGTGTAAAAATTCATTTTTGAACATAAAGCGTTTTGTTATTAGCGCCGTCACAATTAACAAGCCTCTTTGACTTCACTGATTATGGAGAACATACCGGTGTCACTCAATACTATATCCGGGCGCAAGTTACTGTGGATAGATCCTTGCACCAGTTACGATAACCGCCCTGCTTCGTGCCCTTGTCAGAGAGTCGATATTAACGAGACCTCGTCCAGGTAAACTTTCTGTCAGCTTGTTATACATGCGCTGTATTTTTATCGAACTGTTTGACATGTGTGACTTGCAGTATAACATCAGAAACATGCGTTCTTGCAGCGTTTCTTTGCAGTCTTGGTCTTGCTCTACGAACACAAGAGAAGGGTTTTTCTTGCCAAACATCGCTCGCTCAAACTTCGGACAATATCTTCGTGGAGAGAGGTATTATAAACATGTTAGAACCCTCTTTCTTTTCCGAAGTTTCTCTATTACGCGAGAAGAAATTGAAGTGTGGTATATCCTTCGTCGTTTTTGCCGTTGATTTCAGTGCACGCTCGCGCATAGGTTTGGAGGAAAAGAAGGCAACTGCTCGGATTCTAGTAACATATCTAATTGAAGCTTGGACCCCGTTCTTTGTTGATATATGCCGGTTGTTTGTAGTGTGACATTTGCTTATTTGCTAATTTCATTTCTTTCTTATGTTTAATTATTTTAATTAAGAAAACACTCTCACAGACCAGTTTACCTTATTAGAGTGTTATTACAGTGATACCTTTTATTAACCGGCACTAAAAGGAAACAGGCACGTTGATGATTGGAAGTTAACAATTGATAGTTATTTTTTTACGGCCAAACTTTCAATAGTGGATTCTCTTGACGCTTATAAACTAAAGGACGGAGGACTTGTTCAAAGTTTCAATTTCACAAATCATGTTTTGTTTGACCCTAAATTCCTAAATTTTCTTTTCCTTCGTTTAAAGTAAAAAGAAAACGCGAGCAGCCATTAGTACAACACAACTTTCAGAACTTCCATCTTCGAGTTTTGATTCATCGCGGTGATTTAGAAACAAAATAAACCCGGTTGAAGATTCCAAATTCGCTATATCCCAGTCATCTAACACGGCAATCAATGGCAGATTACAACTCTGGTTTCCAAAGAATTTTAACTCTTTCACTCCCAAGAGTGGTAAGTTCCAAACTGAGGAAAAAACCTTGAATTTCATTTTGCAAAATTGTCAAAAACAAAGAGCACCACTTGAAAGTACTGCTCAATAGCTTTCTTTTGAATAGTCACACACTAGGGTTTCATCCACAGACTTGAAAGGCACAGCCACATTTATTTTTGACTCTGGGAGTGAAAGGGTTAAAAGCGACGCTACTTTTTCAGACAAGTGGATGGAATCTACTGAGTCCATCGTAATTAACCCCTTGGCTTGTTATCGATGAATTGTCCCAACAATGTGGACTGGAGATCCACTTTGAGAGATCAGTGTCTTGCCCAAGAGCACAACACAATGGCCTTTCCAGGGCTTGACCTCTAGTCTCGAACGCGATGCACTAAACCATGAGACCAAAGCAATCAAAATGGCCAATCACAACAACCGTAAACAACGCAACGAACCAATGAGAGCTCGAAGCAAATACACGCCAAGCGCGGGAAAACGCGTGCGACCAAGTAGCGATTGGTTTTGGTTTTGCATCTGATTGGTTGAATAGGTGATGGCAGTTTTTTTAAGCCAATCACAGAGCGTAGTAAAGCAAAACCAAAGCAATTCTATCGATACTCAATTGAATTTTATTTGTCAGGCCCTCCTCGGATACATCGGACAACAAATCAGTGGAACTGAAATTTAAGGAACCGGAGCTCGTCCCGGAGAGGACTCCCAGGGATTACACGGTTCATTTCCCCCAGGATAAGTCTCAAGAATCGGCGGCAACAAAGACGTACAAGACTTCAGGACTAGTTGTACCAGACACCATAAGATATCAGTGAGTATTGTAAGCCTTGTTATACTCCCGAGGGTCAAAATCAAAAGTGGCGAATAAACGATGGTGACGATGATAACTATTAACATCTCTTACTGGACTTGCTTAGAATATTAAATTATAGAATTTTAGCTTTGCTGCTTGCTATCTTAATGTTATTAATGCTATGTGTGTGTATGTGCGTATGTGTGCTAGTGTGTGTATACATGTTTATTTTGGTGCTTTCCTGTCTGTCCATTTATTCCTTATCAATACTTAATAAATAACTGGCTGCCTGGCTCGTCTAGCCCCTATGGTTATTTCAGGCAGCCAGTACTCTACTATTATAATAATAAAAAATTGTAAATTGTAATTTTATTTGAGAGAGTACAAAAATAAAAAATGTTGTTGTTGTTGTTGTTGTTGCTGTGTTTTTCGTTCAATAGGTGGACAGACGACGGGTTTGGCAACAGAACATATCTCAAAAAGCTCAAGTAAGTCCAGATTTGCCATCTTTTGTTTACTCAATGCTGCATCCAGTCAGGATTTTATCACGTGTTAGTCAGGTGTTAGCCACGTTCCGACATCTTTTGTTTACACATTGCTGCATCCAGTCAGGATTTTATCACGTGTCAGCCACGTGTTAGCCACGTTAAACCGCCATCTTTTTTTTACGCAATACTGTATACAGTCAGGATTCAATCACGTGTTAACCACGTGTTAGCCACGTTTTAGTAACACCAGTATTTTATTCCCCAGACCTACATCTCCTCGCGGTACAAGAAAGAAACTTCACCACGCGCAACAAGTGACGATGCCTACTGGCAGCCGCTCATTGGACAAACGAACCCTCGCGTCCCTGGTGGTCGTCAAACATCTTGGTGATACTGACAGACGGAACATGTAAGTGCGCTTTTTCTTTAAGGGTTAAGCCTGAGTAGATTGATGTCCAGGCTCTTTTCGCGCGCTCAATTCTCCCCCCGCTCGAGAGGCGTCCGAGATTCGACCCGAAAAATTCCTGATGACGTAGCTCTACAGCAACCTCATTCCCAGGGCTTTACCTGGCTACAGGCACACAGCGGTGCACAGCGGTCAAACGTGACGCGCCTGCGCAGTTCCCGCCAAAACCCCACTGCGAAATGTCCTAAATTTACGAAATCCTCCACGTTTCGTCACTTTAAAGCTCAAACTTAAGAATTTACTGAAAACCTAAGCTTTGTACTCGGAGTATGCATAGATAATGTAATAATTGTTATCCACCAAGTGTCTCAGCTCGTATTTTGGTTTACCACTGCATGTTCTATAACGTTTCCTTACAAACTTCGCGGCCATTACGCTTCAATCTCTTGCAAAATTGAAGGCAGCGAAAACCGGAAGTGGCGCCGAATTTTTGCGTTTGACCGCTGTGTGGGCTACAGGTGGTTGTTACTTGCGCGCTAAAATTCAAAACCGAGCAACAGCCAGTCAGAGACACTACACGGATCTCTGTAGAACTATGATATCAGTAACGAATTTGTCGGGTCGACTTGAGCGGGGATGAAGATGAATTGAGGTGCGAACGGAGACGTCTGTTTACTCTGAAAGAGGCATTCTGATTGGTTCCCTGAGATATCTGAGTTTTGCAATACGGACCGCAATTAGAAGTTCGCCGATTTGTTTTATTATTTCATTAAATTTTTGCTCTTCTTATTTCACGACCATTTGATTGATTTTTAATTAAAAGTAATTTCTGACACCTGTGTTTTTGGATTACTGCAGTGATCGCACATCAGGGCCTCAGGGAGGTAAGCTCATTATGGGCCCTGATCATGAAAGCACGGATTACGCCTACAATCTGGAGTACCTGTCTTTCTGCCAGCCTGTGGGACCCAGACTTGGTAAGTTTAAAAAATTTCCAGTTAGTGGAAAAAAACTAACTTTTCGCCATAAATGATTTTTCTAAGTGAACTTGCTTTATGTTCTTGTCGCGCAATTGACGATATCTCACGCTATTTTAGACCATTCTGTTACATACAAATTGGTCTTAAAGTCGACTGTAACGGTTTGAATCGAAAGAAGAACAGTCATGAAATACAAGGAAGCCATTGAAACAGCTTGCAAAATGTGTGCACAACTTGTTTCTGAACTTGGTTTGTTGTTACTTTTCGTCAGGTAGGAATCTTCAAATTTAGCGTGACCTAGCCCTTTTAAAAGCATCGTGTAAGAATGTGTGACATGATTACTTTGCGCAGGTGAATGTGAGAGGCCGTCAACAGTGAACTGGTATTTACAAGGAGAACACGGACTTTACCGAGAACCAACTAGAAATCATACCCAGGCCAGGTAAGCACGATTTCCCTCACCCACCGCTCATTGTCATTCATTCATTCATTCGTTCGTTCGTTCGTTCGTTCATTGCGTTGGGAGGTATAACATTATACATTTAATGACTGGCCCCAAGGGAAACAGTGAGTCTTGTTTCCCCAAGACCCACAAGTGCCGGTTTTGGCAAATCTTCGTGGAAGCACTCGAAGAGTTTACGAATCTTTTTATCCAATCAGAAACTAGCGCGAGCACTCACGGGTACTCCGAAAGTAATCACGCCAGCAAATACGTCTTGTTGCTCGGCAACGTCGGGAACTGAAGTTTGAGTTATGATGCTGCTACACAATCATCAAATAAACTTTGACTGCTGTGTTCTCTCGAAGTTAATTTTCTTCTCTTTGTGATAGTGATGATCTCAAGCATCGTCGCACCGATATACGAATTGCAAAAGACTACTCCCTGATGGTCGAGGGACATCATTTCGGTGCCGCAGATGAACATAAACAAGAAGAAGAGAGACCAGCTTGGGAACAGAAAGATTTATCGTCGCCGTCCACTATCAGCTTGGACAGCGGTCAAAGTAGCATCACTTCTCGAACCAAAGGTATCTGTTCAGTTTCAACTCTAGTTCTTTCTTAAGAGGCGGGGGGAGGGGGGCAAGGGCAGTTCCGACAAACCCCTGGCGAGGGTAGTCATAAACTGCCCTTGACCCCACAACCCACCCCTCAGGCGAGACTGAAGGAAAACACAATAAACGGGAAAAGCACCCGTGAAGGACTCTCATATAAAAGTAACGGGAGTGATCGTCGTACCTTTTATGGGTTAAGACTGATTGGAAATTCATAGGATAAAGCAAAAAACGACACACTAACCTCTTCGTCTCTTCTTTCTCTTTCAGATACGTTACGCCCCTCATCAGCAGCTCGCTCGTCCTCGCCGACCTCGACTCCACGTAAAACGATCCCAATCCCCACAGCGGGCCGCTCGTCCAGACCCTCCTCTGCTCGGAGCACGTGTAGTGGTCATGCTCACGAGAACACTTCCAACTTTTCAGTGCGAGACTTCAAACATTTCTGTTGGGATGATGAGGTGATTTTTTGTTTTGTTTTATGCTTCAGGGTGTAGAGTAAAGTAATCACAATACATCTTTACGACTTACGACCGTAAATAGCATAACTTAAACTGATCAAAACTTCAAATAACAACATGTAACCCGGGGCAAGCGCGGGAAAACATGTAACTCGTTATAAGCGCGGGAAAACATGTAACTCGTGGCAAGCGCGGGAAAACATGTAACTCGTGGTAAGCGCGGGAAAACATGTGACCCGTGGAAAGCGCGGGGAAAAATGTGACCCGTGGAAAGCGCGGGAAAAATCGCGTAAAGTCAATTCATGATTGGTTTTGATTTTGAATCTGATTGGCCGAAAACAAAAACATTGTCTTCACTTTAACTGGTTAGAACACGTTGTCCGGAATATTTTAACCAATTTTAGAGCTGCTCAGCTCAACCAACTTTCAACCAATAAAAATACCAATTTATAACCAAAAAGCCACCTAGACTTGTGAACGGTCTTTACCTTTTTTTTTTTCATCGCAGTACTTGCTTACGGATGACTACATGAGGCAGAGAGAAGCCTGGGCAGCTGTTAATATTCAGCGGTGAGTGATAGCGCGTTTCTGAAGCGACGCGCGAGAGAAAGTGTCGAGTTTTATTTCAGCAACAAGATGAATTTTGATGTTAGCCTTTTGTACTTAGTAGTAAGTGAAGTTTCTTATTTGCTTGCTAAATTTAATTTCCCCACCAAATTTAATTGTCTTAATTTTTCTCATTTGGTTGTTAGGATTTTCCGAGGCTTCATCGCAAGGCAGTATTTGAAAGACCTCAAAATGTCGAATTTTGAAAGGCAGCGAAAGGCGGCGGTCACGCTGCAAAGGTACATTAGCATCTCGTCACGCAAGTCCCTTGAGCATTGCGTGACGACCTTAATCTCTGATATCTTACTCTCCGATATTTGTAGCTACAACTTTTCTTTCAGGAATCATTTAGGGAAAATGTTAATAGACATGATTAGCGTACCGTCACATTTTCACTATTTTAGTAAATGACATAAAGGAGAGTTTTTATACAAATTCTTCCCCCTTATGTTGGACCCTTTCTAATAAAGCCACCTCAATATTTGGTATAGGGGATGGAAGGGAAAACGTCATATCTTTTCAACACTTGTTTTTTGAGCTAGTCGAATTCAAGTCTTCCTTTAAAGATAGGTAGGGTAAAGCCGCTCTCCAGTAAAACTGGTCCACACTGCCGGAGATTGCCGTAGCATGAAGCCGACTAGGAGTATTGCTACTTCCCCTAGATGGGAATGCTAGTCCATCACACGTTACCCCCCAGCATTTTGCCAGGTTGCCCTAACAGTTTGCCGGTACATTTACACTCCTGGGTGGAGAGAGGCACTATGAGAGTAAAGTATCTTGCCCAAGAACACAACACAATGACCCTGGCTGTCGCTTGAACTTTAAGATAGGTTTTAATTTGTAACCTTGTTGAATTTGTAGCAATTTTCGCGGATTTCTTGCACGTAAGAGGGCGATGGAACAGAACATACAAGCGTACACGCCCAGCTCACGTGACCTGGAATGGGCTCGGAAGTACAAACAGGATCTAAGGAAGCGTGGTGATGCCAGAAAACAGAAAAATCAATACGCTTTGTTTATGTAAGTCACGCTCTCTTCAGTATGTCACGCTCTCTCTATTTTGTCACGCTCTCTTCGTTGTTATGTGCTTACCCTCATTAAATAAAGTTGCTCACTTACTGTTACAATTACTGTTACACTCTCTCCATTATGCCACGCTCTCTTCATTATGTCACGCTCTCTTCATTATGTCACGCTCTCTTCAGTATGTCTGGCCGTTTTCACACTAGAGACGGGAAACTCGTCTGAGACGGGTTATCCATCTCGGACGACTTTCCCGTCCTAGCGTGAAAACGGGACGGTTATAGTTTTAGACGGGTAACTCGTCTGATTTTACCCGTCTACTTTTCCGTCGCTTTAGACGGATTTCTAAGACGAGTTAGAAATAAGGAAAGGTAACCGCGCCTCAGCTTCAAAGTGAAATTGACAAGTAGTTAGACTCGTCTCGAATTCACACTAGGACGAGAAACCCGTCTGATGAGTTTTCCGTCTCTAGTGTGAAAACGGCCATTCTCTTGACGTTTTTCATTGTAAAACTTGCGTGATGCAACAGCCACGAAAGGTTTAGTTGACTTGCACGGTATTAGACTACGAGTAGTCCCTAATTTTTCTCAGATCGAGCAGGCGAGCGCGCGGGCGAAGCGCGTGGAAATATCCTCGCGCATTTTTCGCGCCTCTTCGCGTCGCGTCTTCTCGCGCGAGGATATTTCCACGCGCTTCGCGCGCCCGCCCGCTCGATCTGAGAAAAATTAGGGACTACTCGTAGTCTAGCACGGTATAGTTATGTTATGTTATGTCTTTTTGTAATGATCTTGTAGGCAAAGCAGAGAAGCTGAAAAACACGGGCAACAAATAAGTCAAGTAAAGGCTCACCAACATATTTTCGAGTAAGTAGCTTAGTAATAGCGGTTTTCAATAACCTGAGTATGCGGCTTTTTGGAGCTTTTCATGGCTTACCCCCCTCCCTCAAGGTTTCCTTTGGCCTCCGTTTTATTGACCAGGTCCCGGCTGTTCAAAGGATGGATAACGCTATCCACCGGATAAATCACTATCCAGTGGATAGCGTAGTTTGTTTTGTTAACACTTATCCACTGGATAGCGATTTATCCGGTGGATAGCGTTATCCATCTTTTGAACAACCGGCCAGGGTGACTTCAGCCCATAATAAAACTACTTTGGGCAAGCTGCAAGCTAGTGTATTACATGTTGCAATGATATAATGCGTTATGAATGTCTCTTTTGTGCTTTTCTTTGTTAGTGTGTTCCATCCAACACCAGAAGGTCCAACTAAAGCTCAGATGAAAGCTGCCGCCATAACCATACAAAGGTCACGTGATATCGCCTCTCTTTTTCTCTTTGCTTCTTTAGCAATGTAGAAAGTTGAAGGAGCTAGGTCACACTAATTTCCTCTCTTCCTTGTTTTCTGTTGTCCAATACACACGACCTGATACGATCGGTAAATGGCATCAGTGTACCCTTACGACCCGTACGATCCGTACGGCCGTGAAACAATGGTTTACGGATCGTACAGATGGCGAACTGCATGTCATTAGTGGGACTTAGCTAAAAGAGGGGGTCGAAACAGGTTGTCCGATCGTACGATCCGTACCATCCGTACGGGTGGTGAAACAATGGTTTACCGATCGTACAGATGGTGAACTGCATATCGTTAGTGAGACTTGGCTGAAAGAGGGGGTCGAAACAGGTTGTCCGATCGTACGATCCGTACCATCCGTACGGGTGGTGAAACGAAGAATAGAACGAAGAATATACATTGCCGTTGCGTGTTTGTGGCCTCACGCTTATAGAACGAAGAATATACAATGTGTGTAGCGTGTTCGTGGCCTCACGCTTAAGTGTGTTGCGTGTTTGTAGCCTCACGCTTATAGAACGAAGAATATACATTGTGTGTTGCGTGTTTGTGGCCTCACGCTTATAGAACAAAGAATATACAATGTGTGTAGCGTGTTCGTGGCCTCACGCTTAAGTGTGTTGCGTGTTTGTAGCCTCACGCTTATAGAACGAAGAATATACAATGTATGTAGCGTGTTCGTGGCCTCACGCTTAAGTATGTTGCGTGTTTGTAGCCTCACGCTTATAGAACGAAGAATATACATTGTGTGTTGCGTGTTTGTGGCCTCACGCTTATAGAACGAAGAATATACAATGTGTGTAGCGTGTTCGTGGCCTCACGCTTAAGTGTGTTGCGTGTTTGTAGCCTCACGCTTATAGAACGAAGAATATACGATCCGTAAAGCATTGTCTGACGATCCGTACCGATCGTACGGATCGTACGATCGGACAACGTGTTTGTACCCCCTCTGTCTCACTAATGATATGCAATATTACCATCTGTACGATCCGTAAAGCATTGTCTGACGACCTGTACGGGTCGTACGGATCGTACGATCGGACAACGTGTTCCTACCCCCTCTGTCTCACTAATGATATGCAATTTTACCATCTGTACGATCCGTAAAGCATTGTCTGACGACCTGTACGGGTCGTACGGATCGTACAGGTCGTGCAATAACATTCACGGATCGTATCAGTTCGAGAGTATTGGACATGGATGTTGTTTTCGAACTTAGAAATGAAAATAGTCTGTCAGTCTTAGGAAAGAAAAATCGCCAAATTTAGTAGCCGCTAAAATTAATAGTAACTCGCTCATATGTAACAGAATTAACTAAAATAGCGTTGCCTATCATTATAGCTATTTTGAATACGCGTCGTTAATTCTTTGGTTGCTTGGTACTTAACGAAAGTTATTTTACTCTCTTTAGGTATTTCAGAGGCTGGTTCGTTCGTCGAATGCTTGAAAAATCAAAAGCGAAGGTAACGACAAACTTCAAACGCAACTGAGTGGCATGTGACATGATATATTCTAAGTGATTTGAGCACACTGCTAAACAGTTCCTTCTTTGATCCAGGACGGTGTGCGACTCACTTCCGTCCTTCAAAAAGGGCTTGGGGAGAGTTTAAATCTCCCAACGCTCGCAATACAATATTTTTGAGAGGAAAGTGGAAACTGTTTGCAGTCTGTGACCTTTCAATTTACTAACACTAGCTTAGAACGATTTTCAATTGAGTTTCTAATATAGAAATATAGAAAATGCGCTATATAATTGCATTACCATTATCACAACTTACTAAACAATCCGGAATTTCTGGTTTTGCTTTACTACGCTCTTGTTTGGTTTAAAAAACTCGCCTCACCTTCTCAACCAATCAGATGCAAAACCAAAACCAATCACGACTCGGTCATACGCGTTTTCCCGCACTTAGCGCCGGTTACGTGTATATGCTTTGTGTTCTCATTGGTTCGTTGCGTTGTTTATACGTTTGTTGTGATTGGCCATTGCACGTAAATACTTTGTTTTGGTTTTACGACACTCAATTGAACACCGCTCTATCTCGATCATACTTTTTCATCTTTTTCTTTTGTAATCTTGTTGTAACTTGTTTTAACTTGCATAAAGGCTCTGAAACGGACGCTGTCATTCAACAAGTTTATCAAGGGTTACCAGGCCCTGCTCCACAGAATACAGAAGCGATATGGCATCAAAGAACCAACCACTGCACTGGAGTTTAACGAGCTGATGGAGTATGTAGAGCGGCTTAACAGTGAGTACAGTCTACTGTCATGTTTTCGTTCTTAACCCTTTCACTCCCAGAGTCAAACCTTGAGTCAATAAATGTGATTCTGACTTTTGAGTCTGTGAATGAAACCCTAGTGTGTAACCATTCAAATGAAAGCTATTGAGCAGTACTTTCATGTGGTACTGTTTATTATGTTGTACAAGGTGGCTCTAACTTTTAAGTCTGTGGATGAAACCCTAGTGTGTAACCATTCAAATGAAAGCTATTGAGCAGTACTTTCATGTGGTACTGTTTATTATGTTGTACAAGGTGGCTCTCGCAAACAAGTCAGGCTCGCTTTTGTTAAATATTTTGTGTTTATTTTCAGAATACGAAGTGGCGTTTGACAAATTTGCCAGCGATGGTGTTTTACAATATAACGATATCAAGGAGTTCTTCAAGTCAGTTGGTCACATGCCTTCACAGAAGGAAATCGACGAGGCGATAGAGATTGTTACGAAAAGTAAGAGATACTAACCTGAATAAACATCCATCTTTCTTTACGCGGTCAATTCCTCTCCCGCTCTCTGAGATTTGGGATACTAATGACGTAGTCTACAGAGATCCGTGTAGTGTCTCTGATTGTGACTTTCGCGCGAAAATTCTAAGCCTACTAAGAGAATAACTTACGTATTGTCTCCTTCGCAGCCGTTACTAGAAGCGTTGTGTGACGATCCAAGTAATGCTACCTTGCGTTACTCAGCCATCAAATAGACTGTCCACAGCCTCTTTATCCCTCTTCGTTAAATTACCACGACCTGCTAAGATTTTATTTTTCCTGACGGCAATTGCTTTGGTTTTGCTTTGCTACGTTCTGTGATTGGCTTAAAAAAACCTCGCGCCACCTACTCAACCAATCAGATGCAAAACTAAAACCATTCGCGACTTGGTCGGACGCGTTTTCCCGCGCTTGGCGTCGGTCACGTGTATTTGCTTTAAGTTCTCATTGGTTCATTGCAGTTGTTTACGTTTGTTATGATTGGCCATTGAGTCGCCATTGTAATTGCTTTTGTTTTGGTTTTATGACACTCAATTGAAAACTGCTCTATTTCGTACATGTCTTAAACACACCAGTTGTACCGTAACATAATCCTGGTTTGTTTTCTTTAGTGTCCGCCAAAGGCCGTGCCCTGACCAAAGCTGAAGCAGTCGAAGTCTTGTTTCAGATTTACGTTCCAAAAGGAACAAAAATGAATCTGGCTGACGTTCGTAAATCCACTTGGTTAAATCCACTGGACGATGGCCGGGATATTATGCAACTATTATCCAAAAAGGACTTGGAACAAACCAATCTGATGAGGTGTTTGGAAGTTGTGGCAGGCGCGGGAAGGAGAGCAACGATATACAGGACTTACTTCGCCCAGGATCCGCTGCGGCGGCCAAACAAACCGACAAGAAACAAGGGAAGAAAAAATCGACCTCAAAACCACCGCGCAAAACCATCTTGGCCCAGTACCCCGCGAGACCCTCGACCCCGCCCACCAAATCACCCAGGCCTCCGTCGGGGAAAAAGCCGAGCAAGAGATGATGTTGAAAAGTACTGGTAATAGCACGACGTCCGTAATCACTGTGCGGTTGACATCAGCGGAATTAGACGGACTCGGAATAAAGGGAATATAGGGGGGTGGGGGAGGGGAATAATATGGCAGGGGGATTAGATATAGCGGGGTAAATGTCTAGTACATTCGTAAAGTATGAATTAAGGTCGATGCGTCGCTTCTTAGTGACGTCATAAAGGCTTCTATTTAAAATGTATTTAACTTGTATTGAGACGTGTTGTTTTATAAAATACCAAAAGTATTACGAGCGCTCTGATTGGTCAATCAGGTGCTTGAAACTATGGAGTAGTTTCATGAATGCAGTGGTCCACATTTTGTACATTTCATACAAATTTTGAAATATTTTTCAATTTACCTATTTCAATTGAACATTACTAAATGTTACGAAATAAGAATTTTCTTCCAGGTTAAATTAGGCTCGATTACCAGCCGCTGTTCGGGAAAACGAGGAACGAAGACCGGACTCGAGAGAGCGGCGGAAATCGAGCCTAGGTTAAATCAACTTTCAACTTATGCGAAATCTAGCATATTTTACACTGTTGCTTTACTAGTCATTTCAAGATTTCCACGACTTATCGATGTTTCATTTTGCACGAGAGTCGCCAGAGTTTCTGGCCAAACGAGAAAGCGAGAGTTTGAACTCTT
The DNA here is from genome assembly GCA_029204205.1 of Desmophyllum pertusum. Lineage (NCBI taxonomy): Eukaryota > Metazoa > Cnidaria > Anthozoa > Scleractinia > Caryophylliidae > Desmophyllum > Desmophyllum pertusum. Next base: position 425,715 of record MU827319.1, read on the forward strand.
GTCAAATCTCGTTTTCGCTTGGACGGGCTTAAAAGAGCTACGTCACGGATGGTGCGTCTTGAAGAAAATGGCCAATTTTTTTCAAGTTCGCCATTCGCAATCCGTCTTAATCCTCTCCATCCTCAACCATCCTTGTTCCTGTTTGGTTTATTATTACCTCTTTGGTGTTTTTCTACCTTAGCAAACTATTATTTTGAGGCTTTCTTCAATTAGAAGGTGATTTTTCACTTCGCAGAAATGATGACTTAAAATATCGTGACAAAGTTCCTTTAAAAGTCATCTAAAGCAAAATTAAGGCAAAAACTCGTGTATTTTCTGCAGTATGTAAGATATTGTAAATAATATCCACTTAGATAGATAGTTGTAGTTTATATACGTTTAGCCCAGCTGTTACAATGAATATATTAACAGAATGAAATTGACTGAAATATATAGGAACTTTTTTTCCATTTCACACACGCTGTAAAACAGCAAATTAAATTCAGAACGTTTAAAAAGTAATTTTTATATTTGAAAAAAATAAAGTGACTTCATCTGTGTGATGTCAAAGAAGAAAGTTTGAGTCAATTTTTAAGTCACGCCCCTGGTCACGCCCCCGCCTTTTTTCCTCGCCATTCTTTTCGCGTCGCTCCCCCACTATCCGAACGCCTGGAACAGGCTAATGAAAGTAAGGAACTTGTGCACTATAAAACTTGAGTGAGCTCGATCAAATTGAACGTAAATCGTTCGAGTGGGCATCAGAGGAAGAGAATAGGGTTGAAGAAAGATTCGCGGAACATCACCAACCTTTATGACAAACGGACAAAAGCCTTCCCATGATACTGGGGAAAATCTTTTACGCCTATTTTGGCCCATTTCGGGGGATTTTGGATGTTTTTTTCAATAAAAATCGATCTCTTTTTTGGTTCAATTGGAAGATCTTTTTTTATCGATTTTTGTAAGCTTAGCATCTTTCTGAATCGCATATTTTTCCCTCGTCTGCCGCGAAAATTACGTAAAACCACATCTTCACTCAGGTCCCCCTAGTGTGATTTTTAATCCTCACCTCACTCCCCCGACACTCCCCCTTGTGCGTAGGGACATGCGACCGCGCCTTCATCGTAAGACTCAAATTTGCCGCCAAGTCGTGTTTACTTGTATGTCGCTTGAATTGCTTCCAAAAATGCCGAACATTAAGATTTTTGGTGGAAATTCTCATCAGCAACTGGCTAAGTTGATCGCAGAACGACTGGGGAACGACCTGGGCAAATGTGTCTTGAAAAAGTTCTCAAACAAGGAAACCAGGTAAGTGTGCGTACAGTAAGAACCTTACGTTTCGTCGAAAGCGAAAAATCTAGAAGCGAACTGTTTCTGAATTAGTTTATAACAGCTCTAAATTTCCTCCTCTTTCAAAGAAAGCTAACATATTATTACAGCATAGCTATCGTTAATACACTATAAACCTTTCAGGGCGATCGATAATTGCATTCAAATCTAAAATAGCTTTGAGTTGACCAAGCTGCTTGGAGCTTGATAAAACTCTGTAAAACTTCATCACAAGGGCTGAGTATGCGTTTCATGTTTTATTGGTGATATGTGTTCAAGACTTGTCCGTATGTAAGCTTATTTCGTGAACACCAAATGCTGATTGCCTGATACAGCCGCGGTATAAAATTAACAAAAGCACGTGCTCAGGAAATACATGTAACCAGGGTGCATGCTTTTATCACGAACCTCGTAGAATGCTATTATAAACTGTACTCTTAGATGCAACCCGAACGATCTTGGATGATTTACAAAGCACTCTGTTTATTTGTGCTGTTAGCTACAGCATAATTTGATATGTACTGTACATATCAAAATATTATGACAGTACTGATATACCCCAAAATGCGATAAGCTCCCCTTCCCCCCCCCCCCCCCAAAAAAAAAACGAATATATAATAATAATAAATAGATAAATAAATAACTAAGCCCACCAAAAAACCCAGGGTGTTTATTCCAGAACATTTAAAAATCCCTGTTACTGGGGAGACCTGTCAAGTTGGTTTTCTTTTTCTTTCTTTTTTTCTGAAAAAAAAAAAAAAAAAAGGTACAGAAATCAATTTTGTTTTCTGTTCTCAGATGAGAACCAAATCAATAATTTTATTTTAATTTTTCCATTTTTTTTTCCCAGATGAAAACACTATCATCTTATTCAAATTCGATAAAACCGAGAGTGAGCAGTAATGATCATTTTAGCATAACCCAGTGGCTGTTCTAAAATAATAATATCAATAAAACTGCTTTTCTCATGGCTTTGTTTTGCAATAATATTAATGCAAAATGAAACCCTGCACCTTCTAATGATCAACAGAAGGCACATGCATAGATAAATTAATCAGATTGCATGTCAGTGCCAACCAGTCTGCAGAGTATGCCACATGCACAAACGCACAAGTTTCATTAGTAAATGTTTTGTGGACACGCCAGAATTTCTATGCCACATGCCAAATGAAGCTTGCTTTAGGAAATGCAACAGCAGACAAAACAGCTGTTTAAAACACTGGAGCACGCATGCACATTTGCACATACATGCACACGCCAATGAAAATGCCTCTGCACACACAAGATCTCGTTGAGTTCTGTCGTACACTACAGACTGGTCTGTCAATAGTGTGCCACTGGTCTGGATCATGCTAAACTGGCTTACTATTGTTTTAGTGTTGAAATTGGTGAATCAGTACGAGGGGAAGATGTCTTCATTGTGCAAAGTGGTTGCGGTGACATTAATGATAATTTAATGGAACTGTTAATCATGATCAATGCATGCAAGATTGCATCAGGACAGCGAGTCACGGCTGTCATCCCGTGCTTCCCGTATGCAAGACAGGACAAGAAGGATAAGGTTAGTACAAAAAAACAAAAAAAAGGTGTTGCATGGAGATTGCAAGACAAGTAAAGAAGTCATTTGTTGAATAACGTTTTACTGTGTTTAATATTGTAGAGCCGTGCGCCTATTACTGCTAAACTTGTGGCCAACATGTTGTCGGTAGCAGGTGCGGATCATATCATTACAATGGACCTTCATGCATCACAGATACAGGTTTGCTTGATGACAATCTTGTTACCATATTGATGTGTATTCCTAGTTCTGACCAATGGACATCTAATTTCTCATAACATCAGTGTATCATTACTGTGCGAATCAGAAAAGCGTGAACACTGACTTAATGCTGGAATTTTTCTTTGCCAAAAATTGGTCTATTTTTTCCTATATTTATTTTATTGCTATTTTACAAAGCTTTTCTGCAAAAACAAAGTGTAAATTCAAGTTTCCTGACTATTCTTCTTGTATTTTGATCATGTCAAAGTTAAATAAAAGTGTTCATGCTTTTTTGATTCGCTCAGTAAGCCTAAGGATCACAAGATTGAGGAACTCTGGAAGTAATCAAGAGAAGAGACATTGTAAATAAATGAAATCCTCCTAACTAATACCATACAATGTAAGTAAGTCAGAAGAATTTGTATTTTTGATATAATTTGGACCGTAAGACATTTAAACACTCACCCTTTGGCCCGGGCTGTTGATCACTGTTCTGTTTGTCTGCTATATGTACAGGGTTTCTTTGACATACCTGTGGACAATCTGTATGCTGAGCCTGCTGTGTTGAAGTGGATCAGAGAGCACATTCCTGATTGGGAACGCTCGGTTATTGTGTCACCTGATGCAGGAGGAGCTAAAAGGTAACTTTGAACTACAGTACACATGTACAATGCTCCAGGGAAAGAGGCGGCTGGACAAATGCATTTGCCCAAATAAATTAGTGTGGAAGGCACAGTGGCCTGATTGTTACCGCGTTGGACTCTGGATTGAGCAGTCTGGGTTCTAGCGCTGGCCGGGTCACTGTGTTGTGTTCTTGGGCAAGACACTTTACTCTCACAGTGCCTCTCTCCATGGGGGAAAATGGTAGGTAGGTAGGTAAAGCCACACTTGGGTCAAACTGGCCCACACTGCCGGAGCTTAACCCGGTTTCCATAGCAATGAAGCTGACAAGGAGTATTGCTACTCCCCTGTATAGGATGCTAGTCCATCACAGATTACCCACAGCATTTTGTCGCTGGTACCCATTTATACTCAGGACTGGGTGGAGAGAGGCACTGTGAGAGTAAAATGTCAGTGCCCAAGAACACAACACAATGACCCAGGCGAGGGCTCGAACCCGGACCGCTCGATCCGGAGTCCAATGCGCTAATCAATGGTGGGGGTAGGGTTTAATTGTCAAGCAGACAGGTGATAAGAATAAAGAAATTCATCAACCAGGGGATATTGTCTTGATATAACACCAAATTCTCACAACTGACATTGTAAGCAATATATGAGAATTAGTAAGGGGAATTTATATTAATTTGGATCTTGGCACTGACTTGTTTTTCCCCTCTCTTTCAGAGTAACATCGATTGCTGATCACTTGAATGTTGGCTTTGCCTTGATTCATAAAGAGGTAAATGTTTGTAATAAAGATGTACATGTAGCTACAGAGTACCTTGAAAGGCATGAACAGTTTAAAATTGTCCTACATGTACATTTGTACATGCAGTTCATTGTTTTGCAATATTTGTTGAAAACAAAAGCTTTCTGGACGGCCCTCTGATTATTCTATACAATTTATTGAAATGTCAAGGTTGGTGTGTTCTTGTGCTGTATGCATCCCAAACCTCTGACCCAAATTAGGCAGATTTAGCAATGACGACGGGGACTTCTTGATGATGGCGTGCGCAGTGAAAAATGCCGCAAAATGACAGCAAATATGTGGCGTTCTGGTCGCAACGTGAAAACCACCAAAATGGTGTCGTGAACTTGGCCACAGGACGGCAACGGGAGCACTGGAAGTCAAAATAAAGTTGGGTCCAGACTATTCCGCGCGCTCTCACGTCCTCAAATGATGTCCCCGTCGTCATTGCTAAATCTGCCTAATGTCTATTTTTCCTACCCTATCCAAATTGAAAATGAATTTCATAGCAAAGTTCAAGGGCCGGTACATTTTGCTTGACCCCACAGTCCAAGGGATACCCCGATGGACCTTGGTTCATGGACTACTTTTAATTTTAGACTATGTAGATGGGCTACCCATGGTCTACCCTATATGTAATTTTTATTTTGTTTTGTATCTCCGTTGATCAGAGAAAAGTTGCCAATGAAGTTGCTAGCATGGTTCTTGTGGGAGATGTTAAAGAACGTACAGCAATTCTAGTCGATGACATGGCTGACACGTGCGGAACACTAACACTAGCAGCCCAGAAGTAAGAATCAGTCCATCACAACTTTAAAATTAACTCTTTAACAGTGAATGTCTGTAAATATCAATAATTATTATTGCTGTACAGTAGATGACATTTCCCAACCGAACATATTTCTTGTCATTCTATCAGATTGAAAGATGCTGGTGCGGCTAAAGTTTACGCCATTTTATCACACGGCATCTTCTCTGGCCCCGCCCTTCGAAGAATCGAGGAGAGTGACCTTGAAGCTGTTGTGGTCACAAATACCATCCCGCAGGAGAGCAAGATGCAAAATTGCCCAAAGATTAAGGTTTGTGCCAGTCACTTTGACTTTGTTAAACCTTTGATAAATCACTATACAGTGGATAAGTGTTAATAAAACCAACTATGCTATCCACTGGATAGCGATTTATCCACCCTTTGATCATGGAAAGATGTAGACTGTGAACAGTCCCTCTATTTTTTGCACTGAAATTGTCACATTCGATCGTTGAACCGCCATCTTGGATTATTTAACAAGCGAAATCTGGGAAGAGAACAAAACCGTGCCTTGCCCCTGTACCCTGGGGAGTTTTGTCCTCTCCCCAGATTTCACTCACCAAATAATCCCTTTTACATCACAATATAGTTTTTTCAATTTTATTTTAACATTCAGTACTTTTTTTCTTTTGTCTTAGTGTATCGATATCTCCATGATCCTTGCTGAGGCAATCCGCAGAACACACAATGGCGAATCTGTGTCATACCTGTTCACTAACGTCCCGCTCTAGAACACCAAAATATTTGTACAGAAGAGTTCTTGGTCATTATCAGAAAACTAGATGTGATGCAAATACTGCTATTAATTGTCAGGCTGAAGAACCAGGAAGATCATCTCTCTTGATGCTCAAGGCCAGTTACCTGAACTTCATACCTGCTCTAAACAACTCTGTGCACAATTACATCATTCAGATTCAACCAATAAAATCAACTGATCAGCCAGGTATCTTACTGTAAGTTAAATACTGATTTTTTTGACATTGGATTCTCATACAAATGCTGTATTTTGTGCATTGGAACTGGTCTGTTGTGAAAATATTTTCTGCAGGGACATGACCCAAGATTCCCAAGTATAGTGAAACCTCTGTTAAGGGGACACCTTCGGGACAAGTAGAAGTGTCCCTTTAATAGAGGTGTCCATTTATTAGAGGTAATAGATTACAAAGATTATATGAGCGTTAATTTTGCCGGGACAAAAGTTTGTGTCCCCGTAAAGAAGGTGTCCCCTTAATGGAGGTGTCCCAAAGTAGAGGTTCCACTGTAATAGCCTCATCCAAGTTTAAAAAGAAAAAACGAAAATAATTAATAGACTTTTTACAAAATACAAAATAGTCATGTTTTTTGTCTTTCTCGAGATGAACAGATTTTTGATTCTCACAACTTGTCAACTGGAATTTGTTATAAGAAGGTTACGAGAAGATAGGGATTAATCACTCCTGTGTCTGCAACTGGAGCTGGCCACTTACGGGAATGTGTAAATACGGAGTTTGTATGAGCTAGAGTTCAAACAGGGTTTTGTCAAGGTGGCCGTAAGTAGACGCTGTCCGCTTACTAGAGTGTCCACTCAGAGAGCTTTGACTGTATTATGGAAATAGCTACAGCAATTTGCCAATGTTAAAATAGCAACAATAGAGCCATGACAATGAAAGAGATGATTATGAAAAAAATGCGTGTATTGTCAACCTTCTCCAGACATCAGGATGCAAGATACATTTTTTTTTACTTGGAAATTGTCGTTTCACAGTTAGTCCCTTCTGCAGGCAACTCATTAGGGAGCAGAAGCAGAGAGTTTGGGTGGAGTCTGGGGAGAGAAGGTTCTACAGTTCTCTTCCCTCTGTTTCTCAAATGCACTGGGCCAGGTCTCTCCCATGCTTTATCCTTCCTTTGTGTTGAGTTGTCTGCAGATGATGAAGCTGTTCATTACAGTTTTAGTAAATTAATGATAGAATGCATACATGTAGTACATTTAACATTTATTTAACTTGTGTGAAGAAATACAGTATTACTGTTCTGTTTGCTTTGCCTGACTCCTTTTATTTAAGTAAAAGTTTCTGTCCATAATCAACCTTTGTTTCTACATTCTTCAGGCTCAGATCTGCCCAGCTGCTTATCAGTAGATTTTCAGCTAAGGAAAGGACATTTTTATATGATTTCTTTCACATTACAATACAACATTTCAAACAATTATCTTTAAAGCAAAGTTTACAGCATTTCTGTAAAAATACAAGTGACTCTATTCTCGAGGAATGCTCAAGCTCAAGATATTTGTGTCACAGCATTACCATTGTCCAAGTCACGCAATTTACAGCAACTTTAGGAGACATGATGGTGAACGACAAGAAATACAGTACGGTTGGCTATTCTAAGGAATTTGTTCAAGCATGAGTATATAGTCTTAACAGTCGAAGATATATTCATATAAGTTGTTTTACATGTTTTACACTCGCTATTTACAGTCTTGTTCATGCTCTAGCAAATGTCTTAAAGGCGACACGCCAACAGATGGCGACGTCTCTCACGAGCAAACTTTGCCTTGCTTTCCGAAAACTTGGAGATTTCCTTTCTTACATCTTTTGGACATCCTGAGGAAGACAGAAGACCAACACGTAAGCCACCCATGCTTAACAGTGAAGATGATGCTACCGTTGCCACTCGACAAAGTTTTTGATTAATTTTTGACATCTTTTTGACAACTTTGATGGGTTCCATTTCAGTGACGCCACATTTGAACTAGACTAGAAACTAAAACCATTCAAATTTCACGACTCCGCCTCCAACACTCCTTGGATTTTGATTGGTCAAGTCAAACGGAACCCATCCGAAAGTCGTCAAAAAGATGTCAAAAATTAATCAAAAACTTGGTCGAGTGGCAACGGTAGCGTCATCTTCACTGTAACAGAGCTATACCAATGTTAAAACAATCAGCTTCCAATATTTTATCATGCACACTGCCGAATACTTAGAAATGTAGCTGACAGTGCCAATACGTTTAGCTGCCAATGTTAGAACACATAGATCAGGTGCCATTTGCCAATATTGCATCTACAAAAATTCCACCCTTGCTGTAAAGTGGAAACCAAAGAAAAACCATGCAATTACCAATATGACGTTTGTTTTTTACTAGTACCATCAGTTTCCCTTTTTTTCTTGCAGAAGTAGCCATAAGTACGCATTGCGGACCTATTTTTTTTTCAATATTTACTGCGTAGTGATTCGCCTTTTGAAGAGATTGGAAAACTGTTCTGAATACTACTACTACTTACTCTCATGACAGCGAGGTCCGAAGTACCCTGTACGGTGACAGTCGCAGCGAAAATTTGGTTTGGCTGATCTGCTCAGCTGGACACAGTACCCATTGTGTTTACAGGGAGCATCCTTGCACGGGTCCTCTGAAACATGGCATCAAATGCAGTACAGCATTAGATTAATCTTGATAATACATGACCCACGCATCCCATCCCTGTTTCCTTTTTGGATTATTATTACCTATGGTGTTTTTTAACTTTTGAAGTTTGAAAGTACTATTGTGCATCACAAAAAACTACTTTATTTATCGTGATTTCATTTCTAAAACGTCTTGAAAAAGAAAAACCTATGAAAAGGGTTCATTTACATAATGTTTTGTTACTTACCAAACTGGGCTATGTTTTCTGCGAAACACTCGTACAACGTGGAGTAAGGGAATGGATTACCACAGCATGATTCCCGCTCACACCGGCACATCCCCTTTACTATGTAAACAGCCCTGGTAATCCTTCATCAGGCACTTCGCAGAACGCACACAGGGCAGCTGTGGGACCGCATGGTATGCTGGAACTGAAAGATAATCTCTTATATCCTTGTGTATGGCAAAAGCGCGCGGAGATTGGGGAGAGAAATATAAAGCGCGCGAAGGAGAGAAGCCTCGCTCCGGCGCGACCGCCTTTTCCCCTTCCCACCACTCCCACGAGAGAGTCTCGCTGGGTGACCGCTCCCGCCCGCGCGCGCCCTTTCAACCCTGGTATGCTGTCTCTGCAGAGGAGAGCGACTGTAAAACGTGATGCTATCTCGCATGTAGCTAGCGTAGATGACCTATAAACATATAGTGTTACACGTCTACTGGGCTAAAAAATAAAAAAAAAACACTCGCACGTTATAAACAACTCTTGACGCGGTTTCTTCATTTGCAAAGACGATTTCAAATGCAGTAATCTTGGGACCTCTTGGGGGATCTTGAGGGAAATGGCTGAGATTAAAATTCCTAACCGTGAGTATCCTCGACAGAAGGATAAGCTGTACGCGATAAATTCTGTGGTCATAATCATGTGCAGTTGAACTTCTCTACAACGTTCACCTTGGGACTAGAATTAACTGGCTGATTACCTAAACACCGGCCAACTCTTCACAAAAAGTAAAATTGCGTGGATCAGTGTGTAGTTGGAACAAAAAAACCTGTCTGCTGTCTAGAGGTGGCTGTTATAAGGAGGTGGCTTTGGTTTAATCGAACAAGCAGATTACGAATGTCAGCTCTTAGCTCTCTTAAAACCCATCCGTCCTGAAAACAAATGCAATTTAAAAACACCAACAGTTTGCTTTATACAACCAAGAGAACAAACTTACCTAGACACAGAAGAACACAAATGGTCATAAACGTCTTCATGATGTTAAATTCTTTTGCACAATCAAGGTCTCCGTGGTATTTCTGTACACGTTCAAAGACACAACTAAGAGATGAAGTGACGATTCTTCTTATATAACCTCACTTTGGCACCTTTTGGCACGGAACCAGGACAAACTTCAGCGAGCTCTGCGATTTGTCTTCTGGAAATGTTCACCAATCAGGAAGTGACGATAGGATCTTGCCAACTGTCAAGTTAATGACAAGCCGATTAACGTCAAGATTCAATCAATAAGTGTTCATATCCGTGCAAAGTGCGAAAACATTTTTTAGCTTCTGCTCTGTCTTTTAGCAATGGTCACATCATCACTGGCTGGCAAAATTCGAACTTTAGATGAGATATTTAAAAGAGTGCCAAAGTATTTTGGAACAGTTAATTAGATAATGCACCATAACATGCCGGAAATTGGAACAATTCGTGGGATAAATCCAAACGTTATTTATAACCTGAACGGATTTTAATAATACCGTTGTACATGTACATCTTTCTTGTACATTTGTAAATGAAAACAGCCCTCAAATTATAAGTGTTAAGTCTGATAAAAAAAACTACAGAATTATGAAAAGATTTTCCCGAGAAATCCCGCTGCGGTAAGTTTTATGTTTTTTTCATGCAACTTGGAAGGAATTTCGAGGTCAAGTCTTGGCTCCATGCGATCCGAAAACGTGATCAAGTTGTCGTATGATCGATTACGGTTGAACTATTGTTCATTGTTCTTGTCTCAGTGTCCTGCTGTCTGCTTTGTCGTGGAGATAGCTGCGTAGGAATAGAACTTGGGAAGCTTCCAGGATAACGAACACTTAAAAGTTCACAGTTTTATGGAACTGACAACAAATTAACGGAAGGATGTACCCACTTGGCTCGTATTGTTTACATGCAGGAGAGACGGATAACGGCTAAAAATAAGTTAATCTGCCATTGATTTTTATGCCAATATCTTTATTTCAATCTTGAAAGAGATCTGACAAAAAATACTTAACAAAATGCTTTTGTTGTCAAATTGTTTCAAAAAAGAATATGGGTGATACATGAAATATTCTGATCATTTTACCCAACTTGAGAATTCAGTGTCAGTTCTTTTTGCCAGTCAAATGAAATTGAAAATGAACATCATTTTCTATTCCCTTGCAATATGTATGACAATATACTCTTATGAATTTCTTTAATGTAACTGAAGAATATAATCTTTCTCCACATTATAACTGTATGATGTTGTTTGCTAGAATATAAAGTCAATAAGAAAAAAAACTTTTCGCGCGACCACGTAGAGGTCGTAGAGAAGAAGAGTAAACGAGAGCGCGGAAAAATTCGCCTGATCGCAGGTTACAAAAAGATTGATACCTACGGCCCAACATCAATTCCATACTTAACAGTTTGTTTGTAAAATAAAGCATTTTCTCGACATGAAAATTTGCACGAAGCTTTAATAGCTGTTTGTTGGACGAGCAGTTAGGTGATGACGTCAGAAGCGGAACACATCACGGAAATGAAAAGGATACTGATCTAGCGATAGCAGCCTGCGTGCTTGTTGTTGTACACCACTGGGAGCATGCTATGATGAAGGTTCACTGCCCTTATCGTGATCCAGATATTTCCTTTCACGTTTGACATATCTGCACGTGTAAATTATGGTGTACGTGAAAGACGCAGTGAGAAAAAAAAAATACCATTTGAACAACAACAATTTAATTTATTGAGGGTTTTTCCATATCAAGAGAAAATAGTGTGTCCATATCTATACATGGCATGGCATTAACCTGCTAAAAAGAAACTACAGTCAGTAAATAATCATTAGAAATCAGTGGCGGATACAGGGGGAGGGTCGGGGGGTCCGGACCCCCTATCAGACCTTAGGGGTTTTTGCTTTCTCTATTATCCATAGCAAAATCCACCAAAATGCACTTTTCAGAGCCTAAATCTCAATTGTTTCTGTGGGAGGCCCCAAACACCCCTTCGCGCCTTTACTACTGCCGTCTACTTCCAAAACTTTTCCTTCGATCTACTTCACATTTTCGGGAAACCCTGGGACCCCCCCCCCCCCCCCCCTATCAAAAAATCCCCGGGATCCGCCCCTGGAAATACTACTGAAATAACAAAGATAAATCACATTCATTTCTCAATAATATTTTGAGTCTATATTAAAAAAACAGGATCAATCGGCTGACATGTTAAAGAGGAACAAAATTGTCGACTTTGTATCTTAAGTCCTTGAAAAGAGTTTCTTTCTTTCAACTCTATAATGTCTACATTTTTTTATGTTATCCACACAAGTCAAACGCAAACTATCATTTATTATGAGTAGAGGCTCGAGGTCATCGGAAATATGGCGGAAACGGAATTCTCCCCTACTTCCCACTCTCCCTTTAGGTTTAAGAATACGTCATGAGCTACTATAAAACATGTGGAAAGAAATGATGGTATATATTTTTTTAAAGCTTGGTAAAAACAAGCTACTCGGAAAACCCGTATCCTAGTTATATGGCCTAAGCTCCCACGAGTCTCCTGTAGGTCATCATGCAGTGGCGAGAAGCAGAGCGTCCGACCGGTGTGCGGAAGGTCATAGGTTCTACTCCTGTTGGGTCAGGAACTCAGAAATCTTTTAGCATGCGTTCTCTTATAAAACATATATTTTCACGTGTCATTTTTCTGTTTTTTTAAGACTTTTTGACGGGCCATTCGTAATGATTATTTCACTCCTATCGACTCCTAACTTATATTCAGTAAATATTTTGAACTCGAGATAAAGAGACTCAAAACCACCGTGAGACAGACAATGCATGCTGCAAAGAAATACATGCAAGAATTTATCATCAAATTATTTGTCACCCACAAGTCTGGCGAGGATCCCAGCGTGGACAAGAACAACAAGAACAAGTCACATCATATGTCTTGTACAGTTGAGTAAGTGCGTGGGTTTGTGAGCTGTTATTTTCCCACGGATCACAGGAAATGCAACGAGACTCGTTCAAACAGGTGTCCAGCCAACATTGTGATCACATTAGTCACACATTCTACAATAAAAAATGCCACTGCATCGCCTGAATAGTATTTTGGCATTTCATAATTGGTATTTCATCTTTACTTCCACCTTAAAAAGGTGTTTTCATTTCACAATGGATTTTAAGAACCATTTTCCAGTTGAAATGGTAAAACAACAGTTAAATGGGGGGAGGGGATGAGGGAAGGTGAGTAACTATAATCATACTATATAATTTAATGGGATGGACCATTTTATTTTGAGGGGGGGGGGGGGGGGGGGGGGGGGGGGGTGGGTGCTGGGCAATTACCAAAAACAAATTCCTACACAGCAAAAGAAAAGAAAAACATTCATGCATAATGAGCGAACAAGGTGCACCGCCTGGAGATGGAAAAAAATTATTGCTCAGAAAAATTGCCCTAAAAAAATGGACCATCCCTAACCTCCGTCTCTAAACACTTACAAGGACGGTAAGAAGGAAAGTCATTTATTTTATTTTATTTCGAAACAGAGGCGAAAGGCAACTTGGGAATCGCTTATTCAAAATTTAGAAATGTCCCGCACCTTTCTACAATGGGAAGAGAACCAATCACAAATAGTCACATTGCTTTGAAAATTTCAATTGTAAATTATACATGCGATAAACTATTTGTCGTGAAGCGTTCGCTTTGCCATCCACGTTTAAAATTACAAGCAGAAAAGTATCTTTTCCCTCGGCCACTGCTTCAGAAAAGCTTCTAGTCCAGTTCTGGCCCTCTCTCTGTCACGCAACGCTACGCTCTCAAAAGCTTCAAGCAAGCTTCAGTTTTATAGGCGTTTCAACGCTTGGAGCTGTAACGAAACACAAATAGCTGGACAAGAACAAGCTTTTAAATTCAAGCAAAGCTTGCAAGCACATGCTTCGCCTGATGTTAAAAAGTGCTAGGCGCCATCCACACGTATCCGTTTTCGTTCGTTTTTATTCGAAAACACAGATTTTTTTTATCTGCGTTTTTAATGTACACGTTTTCATTCGTTCCTGTCCACTCGAAAACGATCGCAAATTAGCGCCATTTGTATTGTAATAGTCACAGATAAAATGCATTTCCAGCCATTTCAGAAGACCTAAAATTAAAATTTTCCCGCACCCCCCTACATTACTTGCGCTAGGAAGTTTCACTTTTTGTGTCTTTTCACAGGGGTGGGTCACAATTTTTTGGACTCCAATTTAGGGGAGGGACAAATGTTTTGCCACACTTGTTCAAAACTTAGTGGCCCTTCCCCCTTTTATAATCTACTCTCTAATACATTGAATGACAACTTTCAGTCTCGCCAAATTCTTACAACTAGGGTACATCCAAAGGAGCTCTTTATATAATGTCTTTACTCCGCAGTGCCTCTCTCCACCTAGAAGTATAAATGGGTACAAGAGGCCTAGATATAGACCTCTTGTACCGGCGAACAGCCTACATTTAAGGCGCCTCTTTCTATATCTCTCTCGACCAAATTAAGGCTGAAATTAAGGTAAATGTTAAAGGAGCTATGTCATGATAATTTAAGTCATTTTTGCGAAGTGCAAATCCCCTTCAAATTGAAGAAAGCCTCAAAATAATAGTTTACTGAGGTAGAAAAACACTAAAGAGGTGATAATAAACCAAACAGGAACAAGGATGGTTGAGAATGAAGAAGATTAAGACGGATCGTGAACGGATCGTGAACGGTAAACTTGAAAAAAGTGGCCAATTTTTCAAGTTGCGCCATCCGTGACGTAGCTCCTTAATAATAAGGGTAACCTAACAAAAATGTTGATGGAGGCGTACAAACCAGCGATTGAACCGGGATAAGCCCAGGCCACTTTGGCCCGAGTGTAGACTTCATACTACTAAAAAGATCATCAATATATACATTGTATTTCCTATTGTTTATTGTTTATCATTATATCAGTTCAAGATTACAGATTAACAAGACCACAGATAATAAATAAATTGATAGGATAGGACCAAACAACTACATCAACTTCATTGAAGTTTAAACATATGCCATGCTTGGTAAGCATGGGAAAAGTCACTGTTAATAAATTATATCTATATTTAACAAGAATAAGTAGGACAACTCAGATATATTATTCACCTTTTTTGAAATGAGGAAAAATTAAGAAAATATCCAAAACATTTGTAACGTCTCGTGTACAGACGGATCGCAAATGACGAACTTGAAAACAATATAGCCTATTTTTTTCAAGATGCGCCATCCGTGATTGTGAAGGCAATTTTGTGTACGCCAAATACCGCGTGGTATGACAGAACCCCTTTAACTAACGGCACCTAATAAAGTGTCGAGAGTTACTCTGATGACGTAGCGCAATTATCCTCCTCACTTCAAGCTCGAATCTCCAAGGAAATCTAATTATTCTTCGTGCAATCGCGGGGAACAAATATCGTTTTCGGCAATCTTCGTTGAAACCGAAGAGTTTTCGATTCTATTACCCAATTGGAGAAATCGCCCGAGCAGCTCGTCGCCATCACGATACGTCACGTTGCTTAGCAACATCCCTGGCGAAAATCGCGGGCTCGGACAATTCTCGGAGGTAAGATTCCCACTGAAAAGGTATTTGTCCCCAGCTGCTCTTGGAGTAGGTCGCCAAAGCAAGTTACACATCTTGAACTAATAAAACAAAATCAATAATTTCTATACCGCTTTTACTGTACCTTAATTTCACGTCCTTGTCTCTCTGTCTGTCACTACCCTGGGTACCAGTGGCTTTTCTTGCGCGGTTTCCGGTTCCGGTCAGTAGGCCATTTTAGCCTCTGTTTCAAAACGAGTCCTGGTGCGAAACCATTCAAATGTTTGATTTGCATGAAAATGAACTTGGAGTATAAACTCACTTTCCATGGTTGCCACAGACGTCAGTTTTCGAAATTCCTTTACTTTTCCCTGATAAAAGTAAACTTTCCCTGACCAAATGAATGCAAAATGTCAGATATAGTAGCGGCCGTCAGCCTCCCCTTGCAGCCGTCCTTTCCACCCATTAACTTTAGACTGATAAGTTTTCAACCTTGACGGTGACAGTTCGCCTTCTTCATTAAGCAAAAACATCGCTGAGATCACAGTGACCTGAAATGTTTCTTCCAGCCTTCAATGGTATTAAATCAGTGATGTTATAATTTCAATTTTCCCTGACTCAAATAAAATGTCCTGACTTTTCCCTGACCTTGAATTTTTTTTCTTCTGACATTTCCTTACCTGTGGCAACCATGCTTTAATATGAAAGGTTGTGCACCAGGACTCGTTTTGAAACCGAGGCAAAAGGAACTCGGAAATGGCCTATTCTCTTCTCTATCATGATCGCGTGACTCAACCTCGTTCCCAGGGTCTACTCCGCTTTCAAGATGGCGACTAGGCGATCCTACAGCCATCTTGAAAACGGAGTAGACCCTGGGAACGAGGTTGCGCGTGACTCACCTCCGGCCGATCCTACCCAGGGTAATCTATGATTCGAATTTCATAATGTTATATAGATAATATAATTTGATTTGTAATTCGTTACATGGTTAGTTAAGATAAGGGGAATAAACCTGACAAAATAGTTAACACTCATAATTAATTTTAGAACGTAGCACCAAAAATACTTTCTGCAACTTTGGAAATTATTTAGGAACTTATTTACAAATATATTCATAATATTGCAACGGACCACCGAACATAATCTGTCACAAAACGTGCTAAACATTAAAGGGACACTGTCATGAGCGTCACATCAAAAAGGCAAAGACAAAAGACATATTTACATCAACGGAAACCTAAAAATAATGGTCCAGTTTTGTTAAAAAGTACTAAACTAGTGTACTGAAGCTATAAACAGTGCTATTATGAGTTACCCTCAGGAGCTTTTGTTCTCAATTTGAAAAAGTCAGGCAGACTTTTTCAAAGTTATCCTGTGTCTTGGAAAAATCGCTAAAAACTAATTACGATTTGCTCTCCCTTCAACAATTCACTTGATATCTTCCTCTTGATGTTCTTGGCGCATTTTGCGTATGAGCTAAGATACTCGGTTATAATTTAGCACCGTTTTGACCAAAAAAGCAGAAAAATCCCCGTGACAGTGCCCCTTTAAACTTATTCAACTTGTGCGCATATTTCATACTTGTGTACTAAAAATTAAAGTGTTGCTGTGAAATATAAATGCTTTGTGTTTATCTACAAATAAAAGTGTTTTGAATAAAAATAACTTTAAAGCTTGACTCGTTGTCTCTCTACCGCCATTTTCTGCCAGTTCTAGTAGATATTTTGTTAAGGTCCTGCTATGCGATGCAATTTCACTCGAGACTAACTTGCAAGGAATGTTCCACGAGGGGTGTCACGCACAATTGTTGCGTGACGCGTGACCAGATGAGTGACAGGTTTCACCTAAACTTGCACCATTTAACATGGTCAGCTCACTGTAACGCAGCGGTGTTTGCGTAACAGGTTTCACCAAAACTTGTACCATGTAACGTATATAACATGGTCATGTTACTGTCGTTGCGTGACAGGTTCCAAGAATTGCACCATGTAAAATGATCGGTCCAATGAATTGGGTTTTTTTTACGTTTGCGTTATAAGACAGTTTAATAAAAGGTAAACCTTTCTTCTATTGAACAGTGTAACACCTCTCGTGAAACGTTCATCGTGACGCAGTTGAACTCAAGTGTCACGCAATTTTACACTGTGTAACAGGACCTAACAATTTTGCAGAACCATTGTCTTTTCATGGCGCTTTCTTTCGGTCGACCAAGAAAGCCATTTCAGAGCCATTACGTGACTGACACCTGCCAAACCATAATATGGCTTCTCTCATTGGTTGATTGGCCACGTGTCGTGACAGATATCAAATCACCGCCTTGTTCCTCCAACGCAGTCTCTTCGCCATCTCCCAACCGGAAATCCACATACCCCTCCCCCCCTGACAACACCAACAGCATGTCCTCGGTCACAGTCTTCTCTGGGCTCGCCTTGGCCGGGAGGCCACTCGGACTTGTTGACCTGGTAGAGGGCGCAGGCTGGGAGATTCTCTTCATGGAGCCTGGTACAGCCACAAAGAACTTTACTGAGTCACGGTGACCATGGAATGACAACTGGGCATTAACCTGCAACATGGAACACCATTTGTAATAAATTACAGAAGAAGCCAGTCAGCGACAGGGCGTATTGCTACTCACCCTGAATGGGATGCTAGTCCATTACAAGTTACCCAGTCCCAAAAATTTGAAGGTACCCATTTATATTCCTGGGTGGAGAGAGGAAATGGCCAGTGCTCAAACCGACCCCTAGTACTGACAGTAAGCCTCCCACATTTTGTACGTATACAAAATAACTTGGAACTGATCATTCCTGTTCAGAAACTCTTAGTCTAAAATGCAAGTGTGAGAACGCTGTTTTCGAATTGAATGCAATAATTATTTCAATTCCTATTCTGTGTACTGGTGGGGGAAGGAGTAATCCCTGGGGCGAAGGAGTAATCCCTGGGGGGAAGGACTAATCCCTGGGGGAAAGCAAGATTCGTATGCTCTGGTGGCAAAACTGCCAAATCCCCGAAGCCATTCTTTGGATCGTCACGCCACGCTTCTTCCCACCTGCGTCGGAGAAGCGTTGTGTGACAACCCAAATATCTGCTGCGGAAAAGACATTGTGTCTTGATCTACTCACCATAGAACAGTAGGGCATAAAGCTGGAGCCCCTGGGAACTTCGCCATCTTTTCCTTCATTACTGTACACTCTCACTGCTCCCCCTGGACCTCCTGACCCTCCCATCCCTGGGGAACTTGTTGTTGCTTCCCCATCATCCCTTGCAGGACGTGCGGCCACAAGAGGAACCGACAGACAGACGCCATTTCCGGTTCCCACCCAAAGACGGTCATTCGTCAGCATCAGTGACGTGATGCGAACGAATGAGAATCCTAACTTTCCGGTTCCTGAAAAACAACAACAAAATTAATATCAATCTTCGGCAACCTTCGGCAATCTTCGGAAGGGTAGGTGGGTGGGTGGGTATGCAGGTGGGTGGGTGGGTAGGTAGGTTTGGTGTGTTGGTAGATATTAAAGGGAATCTCGGCTGAAAAACAGTTTTGCTCCAAATCATAAGTTGGTGTTTGTGTAAAACTGGTTTAGGGGTTTGAAGTCGATAATTCTTTAACTCGTTTGAATACTAGGCGATTTGTTTCTGCTTTTTCTTTTTTCAAATTTCCTGCGCGCCGCCATGTTTGTTTTCGCAAAGTTCGATGGGAGATTATGACGTCATTGCGTTGTTGTGCGTTGCATCTTGGTTTTCAGTTTGGACTCTGTTGTCGCGTTATAAGTGTTCTACGTAGTATCAGCCTTGCCTACTTTATTTGTATTTCTATTTTTGGCTGATTAAATCTTTCACAGATCCTACGTATACGAGTAACATTTTCGTTCGCGGTCCTTTGCCACTTTAATTCACTTTCAGTTTTCAATACGTCAGCTTAAGTCAGCATTGCGTGAAATTAGAGATATGTACGTGCATCTAATGCGTATTCCGGCTCAATAACCGCGAAATCTTCTTCCGTAGACTCCAAATTAAAGGCTCCGACAACGCAATGACGTAATAAAATTACCATAATGAAACATGGCGGCGCGCGGGATATTTAAACGGAAAACCGAACACTTCTCATTCGAACCAGTTACGGAAATATCGACTTAAAACCCCAAGACTAGTTAAAGAGAACCATTAAGTATACGTTGGAGCTAAAACTGTTTTTCAGCGGAGATTCCCTTAAGTCCAGAGTAGTGAACCCCCCCCCCGCCCCAGACCCTCGCGCGCTCGCAATAGCGGCTTACAAGACCGCCGCTACGCAGGCTAAGTACAGAGGTAATGAAGGTATGTAGGCAGGTCAGTAGATAATAAATAGGCCATTTCTGAGTTGGTGCATAACCTTTCATATGGAAATGAGTTTGATTTGCAAGACAATGAAAATGCAAGTAAACCTCATTTCCATGTGAAAGGTTGCGCACTTGGACTCGTTTTGAAACTGAGGCAAAAGGCAACTCTGACTCGTCAGGAGAATCTGGCTTCAAGTCAACGCGTTTCTCTTGAGCAGATCAGGTTTTGAATTCTCACCACCTACCTATTGGAATGTGTTATGATACAGTAACGAGAAGTTAGATATCAATCAGTGCTTACCCAGCATCCTGCTGACGTACGGCTCAATATCGATATCCTGTAAGTGGTGTATGTGTGAGCATTATACAGTCGGAGAGTGCTGTCCAAACGAATCGACACCCATACTCCATCTCCAATCCAAGCAAGCTGACGAACCTGGCTTTCACGCCGCGGATGAGCATCAAAGGTTTTCTAAAGCAAGAGAAACAGTTAGCCACATATTTCATGAATGGAGTAAATTTTTGCAGCAATTTTTTTTGCAGGAATGATTCTTTGCGTGAACTTTTTTTTTTGTTGAACTTTTTTGCATTGAAAAAATTAGAGCCGCTGAAATTCATGCCATGGTATTAAATAAGCTTGAAACTTGACTACTTTAACCCCTGCTGAGGCACGCCATTCATTACACAAATAGTTGACAAACACGAGCATGTGCCCTTTCCTTGGTATACGTACCTCTACTTTCATGCTGCGTGGATGAATGACTTGGATTTTATTGCGATAACCACACCACACCTTTTCATGTACCACTGTCATACAACGAATGGAATGATGAGGGCGGCCAAGGTCTAACAAGTGATAATTGACAAAGTTCCACTGGCCATCTGAAATGAATAACAACAATAGCAGTTACTAACATCTGACCAATCACAACAAAAGGAAATGAGGCAATGAACCAACCAAAACTCAAAACAAAAACATGCAACCGGTGCCAAGCGTGGGAAAACGTGATTCGCTTTTTACTCCTGATTGGTTGACATACAGCAGGTTTGTTCTGATTGGTTAAGACACATCACATGACACAAAACAAAGCCAATCAACACAGTCAACACCTTATTTAGTAGTGTCCTTAAATGCCGTTAATTTATCGAGTCAGGACACCTTTCACGGTTAGAAAGGGGACTATTTACATTATTGCACAAGGTTTTGTAGTTTTTCCTTTGAAAACAATATGATTGACAGAAAAATATCATAAGAATCACGCCCAAATAACCAAAATGAAAAGCAGGAATCACATGAAACAAAGTTCTTACAAACTCACCAGAAGCCCTGTGAAAGATAGCGACTGTCCCATCTGCAAGAGCAACTAGAACACGGGCTTTTACATATCTGAAATATAAAGTTAGTCATCACAGAACAGCCAAGTAAAGATCCTTAGCACTTGTCTTGATCACATCTACACTGATATGCACACGCTTTCAAAATAATATGACACCCAAGGGAAACTAAGGGAAGTAGTATTACTAGTCATTGATTCAACAGAATACAGAGAAAACCGCGACCCATTGAGCCACAAGGTACAAGATAGAGACAGATAAATAGTTTATTGAAGTTTATAAACTTGCAGTCCCCGAGCCGGCTGAATTATGATAATCTTTACAGATATCAACTAATATAAAATGGAAAAAAAATTATCTAACCTATAAAATAGTCTAAGGGATTCTTGATCATAATATACTCTATATGTACAGGGCAGACCTTCATTTACTCACATAGGTCAATACCACACCATCAGAAGTTTACTGTATTTGACTAATAGAAGATTGTTACATTTGCTTTACAAGTACTCACACTATACTAAGCACAGAGTCTTTCAGTCTGATGGAGTGAATACATTTTTTCCAGTCAGACACGGCAGAATGCACATATACACTGAAAGAGAAAAAATCACATATGTCACGAACCTGTGGGTGGGATTCATGACTGCTTGTTGGATATTGGGTTGCACTTGCAGACTGACCGACTGACCGACCGACCGATGGACTGACAGATGTCCAGAGTGACAGGACAAAAGATGGACCAACTGGTTAAATATTTACTAGTTGATTATAGACTTGAAGTTGATAAGTCAAGTTGATAAAGGTAAATTTACCAAGTGTTAGTCCTTCATTTCAAGTGTTAGTACCCACTTTACTCTGATGAAACTGAATGACTAACTGACGGACCGACTAACTTTATTACTACAGCCCTTACCAGCCTGACTGTGCGCCAAGCCACATGGTTGGCAAGACACTGCTCATTTTCTCTATTCCATCCACCTGTACAGTTCCAGGTGACACATTCTCACCAGCTGTTATGTCTGTTACTGTTGGACCATCTGGGCCTGCTCCCTGAGATGTTTGTACTCCTGAAAATAAAACAAAGGATAGGCATTGTCACACATTTGCTCTACAGTCAACTCTCTCTAAGACGGACACCATCGGGACAGGCACAAACTGTCCGTCTTAGAGAGGTGTCCGGCTTATAGAGAGTTTAATAGATCTTACAGTAAAATGACTGAAAAATGGTGCGCAGGGACCAACACCAAGTGTCCGTCTTACAGAGGTGTCCGTCTTATAGAGGTGTCCGTTAAGAGAGAATTGACAAAAGTTTTTCAACTGTTTTTCAAAGCCCAGTCTGCACATTGTCATTGTCACACATTGTCATTGTCACGTCTGCACATTGTCATTGTCACACATTTGCTCTAGAAGTTTTTTCAATTGTTTTTCAAAGCCCTGTCTGCTAGAGCAACTAAAATACAAATCAACTGCATTAATCCACGGTCTGTACTGTTTATTGACCATAGAAGTGAATCCATAAAGTGTCCAAAACTTTGCAATGAACCAACAACCACATGGTGATCTGAATCAGATGTTACAGTAAATGACACTCTTATAGAAAATGTATCCCAGTACCTTCACTGTTTTCCAACTTTAGGTGATAAGAAAAGTAGTATAAACAAAGTGGCATTGCGGTAGGGACTAGTTTTCATCAATACTTGGCCCCGGTTGTTCAAAGGATGGATAAGTTAACACAATCCACCAGATAAATCACTATCCAGTGGATAGAATAGTTGGTTTTCCAGTGGATAGTGGTATCCACCCTTGGAGCAACCAGTGGCTAGAATTACAACTGTACCCAGTGGATCAGTGAATCCTCCACCTCCTGGTCCTTCTGTAGATTCTGCTTTCTCAGAGTTTGCCGCCTGCATTGGATCTGCCACGAAAAAAAATACCCTTTAACATCTAACACCGTGTATATATTGAAGTTGTATTGCCTTCTAATTATTGTTGTGTAGCATGAAATTCCTTTAAGAGATTGCTTTCTAATTAATTTAGATATATATAGTGCACACAGATTTATATTGCATAAATTGAGGGACTACACACAGTAAAGGCCTTTACCTTCTACTGTCCATTCAGATGCTTGATAATCTCCTTCTGATGCACCAGGCACGGGCGTGATACACAACAGATGCGACGTGCACACTATAAAGCAATCTAAAATGTTCTGAGGGTAGTTGGCGTCGACAACAGTAACCTTGCTGCACGAGTGTGTGCTACTGCCGATCCACACCATGGACGCTTTAGACTCCTGCTTTGGGTCTGTTGCACCTTCTTCCTGGTCACGGACGCTGTCAGTGTAAAATACACTGGTGGCGCCGATAACTGAGCCACCATCTTGGGTCTTACCACCAGACAGATCCACGCCTGCAGCACACCAGATCTGCATAAGAAAAATAATTATGTTGTCACTTGTAATCCACTCGCGGTGGCCTAATGGTTAGTATGTTGGACTCTAGATCGCATGACAGTTCAAGTGCTGGCTGGGGTCATTGTGTTGTGTCCTTGGCAAGATACTTTACTCTCACAGTGCCTCTCTCCACCCAGTTTAGAGAACTGAAGCTCTGCACAAACGTGGCCACGACGTCTCCGTGGAGCATGCGCAACTCTAACACCGCTGGCCGCTAAGCAGCGAGGACACCGCTCTTTGTTGTTAACTTAGTTAAACTGCATTTAACCACAATTAAAACCATCACTTACTTTCATTCCAGGATCATTAAGATTAAGAGGTCTGCAATAAACTGGCACAGGAATGGACACAAGACTTTTTCCTCCTTCTGCGACTTCTGTTGAATATTTGGCCGGAAGACTCCAGCCATAAGCTTGCATCCGACCCTCGCCAACATCTACCAACAAACAAAATACAATCTGCTTATTATATAGCAAGAATGTAACAAATATGGGTAAAATATCTACAACTGACATCAAATGTTCATGTTGAAATTAAAGTACTTTCTTCATTGCTTTGAAGATAATTTTGAAAAAAAATTTGGAGTTTACAGCCATGTGTGCAAAAATGATGACTTACCGCAAGATGCACGAGTTAGACAACAGCATCACAAGGATATTATATAACATATACATAATGTGTACACATGATTTGAAACAGGTATGTTTTAATCATTAATTATTGTTTCACATGTAATATGAACTAAAGAAACCATCAGTGCAAAGCCCACCTGAGTTAAGAAATGCTCTAACTTGTCTGTAGCGTTCTCTTCTCTCGACAAGTCGCTGCCTATCAAAGCTACATGGAGAAAAAACGAACATGTCACCACAAATTAGTCAATTAAGGTTTGTTGATTGTATTTGGCTGTTTCAGTGTTTGTTATGTCCAAGTTTGTTAAACTAGGATTGCACTTTCACAGCAAGAAGCCCAAAAGTGTGACCACTTAAATTAATAATTCACAGGGTTGGAAATTAGCACTTGCCCGCTCGCCCATGCGAGTGTCAGGAGTGTCGGGTGAGTACAAATCAGCGATCGCTTGCCAGTTTGGCGAGTACGATTTTTATCTAATTAATTATTCAATAATTTGCAAATAAACACTGTTTTTTACTTTCAAGTTTGGCAAGAAAATCTTTAAACATAAACTTACCAGTTCTAGTTTACATATTTTTATAATATTCGGAGATGTCCAACAAATTGGCGTTGAGATACGACTTTGTGCTTCATAGACAAACATGGCTTCCTTTTAGTGATAATTACATAACGCATGGATTTGTACAAAATGATACCGCTGGTTACCGCGATCAGGTAAACAAGATGGCGTCCGCGAAGAACAGACACGTTTTGCTCGCAACTGAAGGATCTCACAAGGATTTGTCAATAAAAGCCGTATTGAAATATAAAGCAAGTGCCTACATTGTGGGGTTTAAGGTATTTTAGTAAAAATTTTCATACAAGAAGTAACTCTCAGTTTACAACGTGCCAGCGATTTGTTTTGCCGTGTGCGAATTTACTGCAAGGACGTTGCTCTCTGGTAAGTTTTAAAATGAAGTGAGTTCACTGATAGTCAATGAGTTGATAGTGTGTTAAAAATGTGGAAATATCTTACCTGGGTTTCCAAAGTATCTGACGAGAAAAAGATCGACCAATCTGTCCCGAAAACAGTCCGTGATTCGAGGGGGCGAGTGGAAAAAAATCTGGCGAGTACATCCTGATAGTCACTCGCCCAAATGGCGAGTGCTCTAAAATATGAAGTGTCCAACCCTGAATTCACATTATTTTATGCATGTAGACTATCCAATCAGAAGCTGAAGATACGTGTAGCTATCCTCGGCTTCTGATTAGATTGCACGTACAAAAGAATGTGAATTAATTAAAAGTGCTCACACTTTTGGGTTCCTTGCTGTAAATGATTGATATTGTAAGGAGAAATTAAATGCTAATCGCATAATTTGCTCACTTTTCACTGCCAAATCCTCCACCACTGGCAACAGCTATGGAACCTGTTGATCCAGAATTCAGTGTTGAGTTGCTGCGTCGGGAGGAAGGAGATTGCTCTCCTTCCCCCTGAGGGGAATTGTACCTGATACTGACCATGGGAGGAGCAGGCTTCTTAGGCGACGACCAAACAGATTGCTGAAACTGATGGAATATGTCATGTTAGGGACTGTGCAATAATGATCAGGAGGGGGGGGGGGGGGGGTTGAAAAATGGAAAATATTAGGTAATTCCCCCCTCCTAAAGGAGTGAATTTAGTTATTGCCCCCCTCTAATCAGTCAGAAATTATGTACGACCCCCCCCCCCCCCCTTCACAGTACACACACCTTCTTTATACAAGTACCCTGCATTTTCTCTACAAGCACCTGTGAATTAAAATCTTATAACAGAAAGAAGAGCTCCTACTACATGTTTAATTACTGGACATCCGCGTCTGGAACAAACATCACCTCCGTAGCAATGTTCAACAGAGCCATAGGGCCCTTACCCTAATTGAAGGCGGACATTTTTTGGGCCCGCACCTTATAAATAGGTCTGGATTTGCCAATGTAATATGTACTTGAAATAAAATTTTAAGCCCCCCCCCCCCTCTCCTCTTGAGTGACTTATTTTACTTTGAGCTCCCCCCCCCCCCTTATCCTTGCTTTGATTTTACTCTATGCCCCCCCCCCCCCCCATGCTGTTTCCTGACTGGGTCTCCCTGAGTATTTTGTAACTTGTTGTTTCATTATGTTATATGGTTAATTTCCATACATCTCTTCTATTTCTGAGAATTTGGTGTCACACCAAGACTAATAGGATGTGCTGTGGCCTAACAAGTTCCAGAAGTTGATAACTACAAGACAGACTACAATCATGTACACCCACTTACAATTTCCAAATTGATGTTTTCTTCTTCTGTTGTAATTCGAGTTTCGCTCTTTTGATGCTCTGTGGAGAAAGAAAGAAATCAGCAACACTGCTAATTAGGGGATATTTAAAGGGGCAGTATCACCAAGATTTAGTACTACTTAAACATCCTAGCAGAAGTGTTTGTATTAATGGAAATCCACTTATAGTAGCCTGGTCTTGCTAAAAGTTACTATACTAACTAGTACAGAAAAACTGTTAAACAATTTATTTCACTAAGGACGAGTAGGAAGGAAATGGAATGAAACTTGAAAAAGTCGGGTCGACATTTTCAAGTTTTACGGTGTTCTTGGGAAAAATAGCTCAAAATCAATGATTCTGGTTTGTTCCCACCTCAGGAGAATGAATTGATGTCTTTCTCTTGTTTTTCAGGAGCCAATTGTGCATCAGCGAGTGTACCTTCAAGTGTAGTTTACACAAAAACTTGGGAGAAATTCTCGTGATACTGCCCCTTTAATACCACTAACTGTAGACAAGGTCAACTGTAGCTATAGTATAATTCATGTACAGTGTACATACATACATATACATAACCTTTATTTAAAGTGTATATGACAGATATTTTTCTATTTGCTTGATCGAATCTACATAGGATCCTGATATGAAAATCGAAAAAAAAATTCCATATCGCTTTTCTTCACCGCGTTTTAGCCGTCTAAAGACGTGAAATTTCATTTCCGGTTAGGTAAAAAGCCGAGCGAGGTGGAGTCCTGGACCGAGTCGGTTGTGACGTCAAAACCAGAACGCCTTCGACAACAACGCAAAGACAGCCAGGAGTTTCGTGGCTTGTAGCCGTGTATAACCAGATATATTTTAGTTCAAATTTTGTCTAGAACCGTCAAAACTTACACAAAGTTATGTCTACGGATGATTTTGAGTTTGGGAGCGATTCTGAGCGATCAGACGCATAATTCAGTGTTTCTTCGACTGTTGATGAAGGTGAGTGCGATGAGTTTTAATATACAGGTTTATAGAAGCAGCAACAGACAACTCAGACCCAGAAGGTCCTTACGATGAGTGGCTTCAAGAGTACATGTATACCGCTAGCAGATAACGACAGCGATATAATTTCTCATTCTGAAAGAACGTGAATCTCGGAGCCCGGACATGCTGGAAATGCGTGTGTATAACTACGCCGTAAAAATAACATTGTTTGTTTACACAGTTGCGCTGTTTGAATCGAAATGAGTTGAACCGATTTGTAATAAGCTTTTTAAAATTCGCTTGTAGTTCTCGTTAGTTTATCTTGAGTTTTTCCCTTTTCGAGGACTGTTCGTGAGGGGCGAAGCGAGCAGCAACTCGCGAAGCGGCGAGCGACTTTGAAATCGAATGGATTTTTAGCACGAAGGTCGCGGCACGCTCCAAATGTAAATAGTGTCACAGAAGCGGTCACGACTAAACAAGAGGGTTTTGTTCCTTTTTTTCGCTCCTAAAGGTATTTTGTTTTGAATTTTGATTTCAGTGTCTGTTGTCCTTGCGGAAGAAGCAACAAATGCAACTGCACAATTTTCGGTAGAGGCAGACCAATGTGTACAATGTGATATGTGGATAAATAAAGTTACCATCGCGAGCCCAGCGTCGAAAAATTATTCAGAACTGAGCGAAAACGTTACCGGACAAAGATGGTTCTGAATCACAACTCCGGTTTTCTTAAAGATAAATTATTCCTCTGCCTCCCAAAGTAAACCACTGTTGACTGAGAAACTACTAGTGAGAGAAGTTATGAAAAGCGATTCAGGCCAAGTCATCACAACAGCGCATTGAATGAAAATCACGCAGCTGTTGTTTCTGACTTGTCTGGGACTCCGGGACATAATTGCTCCATGAAACATTCTTTCTAAAGATGAATAAGAAACTCTATCAAATTCAATGACCATTTTTCTTAAATACCTTTAGGAGCGAAAAGAAGGGAAAAAACCTTGTTTAGTCGTGACCGCTTCTGTGACACTATTTACATTTGGAGCGTGCCGCGATCTTCGTGCTAAAGATCCATTCGATTTCAAACTCGCTCACCGCTTCGCGAGTTGCTGCCCCTTCGCCCCTCATGAACAGTCCTCGAAAAGAGAAAAATTCAAGATAAACTACAAGCGAATTTTAAAAAGCTTATTACAAATCGGTTCAACTCATTTCGATTCAAACAGCGCAATTGTGTAAACAAACAATGTTATTTTTACGGCGTAGTTTAATATACACACGCATTTCCAGGCTCCGAAATTCACGTTCTTTCAGAATGAAAAATTATATCGCTGTCGTTATCTGCTAGCGGTATACATGTACTCTTGAAGCCACTCATCGTAAGGACCTTCTGGGTCTGAGTTGTATGTTGCTGCTTCTATAAACCTGTATATTAAAACTCATCGCACTCAACTTCATCAACAGTCGAAGAAACACTGAATTATGCGTCTGATCGCTCAGAATCGCTCCAAACTCAAAATCATCCGTAGACATAACTTTGTGTAAGTTTTGACGGTTCTAGACAAAATTTGAACTAAAATATATCTGGTTATACACGGCTACAAGCCACGAAACTCCTGGCTGTCTTTGCGTTGTTGTCGAAGGCGTTCTGGTTTTGACGTCACAACCGACTCGGTCCAGGACTCCACCTCGCTCGGCTTTTTACCTAACCGGAAATGAAATTTCACGTCTTTAGACGGCTAAAACGCGGTGAAGAAAAGCGATATGGAATTTTTTTTTTCGATTTTCATATCAGGATCCTATGTAGATTCGATCAAGCAAATAAAAAAATATCTGTCATATACACTTTAAACACGATGAAATTTAAAAGCTTACAGCTTGTGGGGTCGTGTATTTAAGATAATTATTTTAAGAATTAATTAGTCTAAAAAATGTCTACAACTACAAACTATTTAAGATAAAAATTATGCTAAGAATACTATACATCACTAAAAACATGATAAAAATGGATCAAATATATATGAATTCATTGAGGCGTAGACTGGTGGTAGAAGCTGAAGTTACATTAAAATTAAAATCATTAAAAATCTTCAAGGAATTTAGTTTATGTACATAAACTAATTAATTATTATTAATAATATTAATAGATTATTAATAATAATTAATAGATTAATTAATAATAATTAATAGATTAATGTGTACAGTAATCTATCTAGTTACCTGATCATTTCTGTCCATCTAACTGCTTCTTGTAGTTCCATCAATCTCTCCTTGTACTGGTTCCTCTCCATAAGCACTCGAGCCATTTCAACTCGTGTGAACCTCTTACGATGAGCAGCTGACACACTAGCCTATAAATAAAATATATAGTTAGTTCTAACCTCAAAATGTCAATTCCACTAACCAATAATAATACTTATAATATACTCAACAAAATATGCAGCTTCTGATTGGTCAATGACGAATGCATAAATAGGTTATAGAGTGCAATACGGAATTGCGATAAATGGTACCGGACAAGTAGAGACGTTTTTGCCGCTTAATGGCATTGAAATAAGCTTTCAAGTTAATGGTTATTGTTTTCTAAACTATAGTACTGTAATTCTTTCAAAAAGTTCTCGCTTGGTTTGCCTGCGCGTTCAAATAAAACATGTGAGCACTTTGGAAACTAGTGAAGCGTTTTCGTGTGCAGAGTAGCGTGATGGCCGCAGCAAAATTTTGTTGAGAATATTATAAACAAAAAATAGTATGAACTGCTCGTGCAATTAGTGATTTATGGTCACTCGTGATGTTTTGAAAGTTCTCAAAACATCACTCGTGCCCATAAATCACGAATTGCACTCGCATTCGTACGATTTCCTATACAAAGATACATTTCTTTTAATACAAGTACATTAAAGTGCCCATAACCTTTTTTTCCTCTCATCTGAATCTAAACATCACCTAAGGAACTTCTGTGAAAAAAATTTGCTGAAAACGATTTGCGATTTGCTGAAAACACGAATTTTTAATGAATTTTATAAAACTTTCAAATTTGCCGCCATTTTGGCTCACCATTTGCCTTTAGTTAGTCTCCTCTTGGTCCTTCTCGGTTCACAAAGGATCTGTGGCGTAGATTAAGGAACACGTGACTTCAAAACAAAGGAACTGTGACGTAGATTAAGGAACATGTGAGCCTGTCGGCCTTCTTATCAGCGGGACAGGAAAACCACAACAACAAAAAAAGGATTTTGAAGATCTTAAATATTCATAAAAAATTCACATTTTGCGCAAATTGCCAATTTTTTTTTGCACAAGTTCTTTGGGTGATGTCTAGATTCAGAATACAAAATCAAATAAAAAGGTTATGGGCACTTTAAGTTGAAAAGTTTATTTTATTTAAATTACATTTTGTTGAAAAATATACACTGATATTGAGAAATATATTATTCAGTCAGTGGCACAAGCTACTTGGAAAAGAAAATTCCAAGTTCTCCCAACAGGAGTCGAACCTATGACCTTCCACACACCAGTAGGATGCTCTACCACTGAGCTACAGGAGACTTGTAGGCCATATAACTAGGTTCAAATGTGACAAACATCCCGCATACTGCTAGGATAAGTTTCAATCTCGATAAATTATGCGATATACATTGTACGTGTGGAAAAAAATGGTGGTGAATTTTAAGCTTGGTAAAAATATGATAAAGATGGATTCCGCTCAACGTTCGAGCAATAAGTGCAAAAATTAATTACTAAAAAACTACTCATAGCACGGTAACATTTTGAACACTATTTGAAACATATCACTTTAATTCACTTCTCCAAGTGACCCCGCAATTAAATTCTCAAGCATTCTCGAGAAAATTAATGTCAAACCTCGTAAAAAATGATAAAAACACACGCCATTTTGTTTTGAACTGACATGAAGCATCTTTTTAATTAAAAGATGTAATGACTTCTCTCGCGGGGTCAGCTTGGGAGCTAATTTATCGATAATTTCTTCTTAACTGTATTCAAAACGTTACCGTGCTATGAGTATTTTTTTGGTAACTTAATATTTTGCACTTATTGCTCGAACGTCCAGCGGAAATCGTCTTAATCAGTCAGTGACACAAGCTACTTGGGAAACAATTTCTGAGTTCTCCCAACAGGAGTCGAACCTATGACCTTCTGCACACTGGTCAGATGCTCTATGGGTCTCTACCACTGAGCTACTGTAACTAGGTTCAAATGTGACAAACATCCTGCATACTGCTAGAATTGGATTTCCTACACTGATATTGTAATGACCAACAAAATTAGATAGTGATCACTTTGAGGAATTGACTAGGAATGAAGTCAAGACAGTACAATATCAACCAATTACCGTAAAAGCTCTATTTAACCCCCCTCTCTATTAAGCCCCCCCCCCCCCCCCCCCATTCCATCAAGCTGATGTAAATGACTTTTTCAGCAATATTTTCTGGCATTTTAGTCACTTTGTATTGAAACGTGGCGTTGCATTTGTAAGACAGTCATACATAACCCATTTCTTGTTCTGTTTTAGTTAGTGGTATAATAGTAAAGTTTGAAACATTAATGTGAATTGAAATAAGCCCCCCCCCCCCACCCTTCTTGAGGGCCAAAATTAAATAAAGCCCCCGGGGGCTTAATAGAGCTTTTACGGTAAGTTATTTTTTGACCATTTACAGAACTTGACTTCATCTTGCAAGAAATAACTTATTACATGGCTACAAAGAATTTGATCTTGAAGTGACAAAAGCAAATACCAACTGGACTGCATTTACCGGTACCTCTTTCAAAGCTACTGATGCTTTTTCTGAATCCATTTTGACCCTGAAATAGAACAAATTAATAAAAAAATACTTTAAATTTACTAATGCGCTAACCCTTCCATTTCCCAACAAAACAAATATAAAGTCAGTTGTATGAAAGGGTACCAGCAAATTGGTGGGAAACCTGCATGTAGTAAAACTGTTGGGGTTCACCTGCGATGGACTAGCACCTGATCCAGTGGGAGTAGACATGTGTTGTAGATCAATTTTTTTTAGGTTAATCTGTTTCCAACCTAGGCAATGTTTTGCTTGTTGAAAAACAGATCAGATCTTTTGTTAATGAATTCAAGTATTGTTAATGTATAAGAGTGTTAACTTCACGTTAAAACAGATTAACCTAGGTTGGAAATAGATTGACTTGAAAACAATTGACCTGCGACAAATACCCTGATCACTCAATACTACACAAACCGCAGTAAAGGACAGACCGATTTAAGTAAAAAAAAAACCTTGCTGTTTTGTATAAAAACACTTATTAACCCTTTCACTACCAGAGTCAAACTTTGAGTCAATAAATGTGGTTGTACCTTAGTTTTGAGTATGCTGTACAAGGCGGTTCTAACTTTTGAGTCTGTGGACGAAACCCTAGTGTGTGACCATTCAAATGAAAGCTATTGAGTAGTACTTTCATGTGGTACTGTTTATTATGCTGTACAAGGTGGTTCTAACTTTTGAGTCTGTGGATGAAACCCTAGTGTGTGACCATTCATGTTTATTATGCTGTACAAGGTGGTTCTAGCTTTTGAGTCTGTGGATGAAACCCTAGTGTGTGACCATTCAAATGAAAGCTATTGAGTAGTATTTTCAAGTGGTGCTGTTCATTTTTGACATTTTGGAAAATATTTAAAATTCAAGAATTTTCCCTAGATTTTAACTTAGCACTCTTGGGAGTGAAAGGGTTAATATTGTTCAAACCTCTTTAGTTCTTGCTCAATCTCTGATATGTGAGTTGACAAGCGTTTCTTGGTGTCTTGAAGTGATTCAACCTCATCTCTTGCTAATTCCTTCTCACTAGAATGGTGAAAGATTCACAAAGTTATAAAAATGATGCAAGTGCTTAGTCTTGCTAAATACATTTTTATAATAAACAATAGATGATGATAAATATGATAGATAGATAGATGATAAAATACAACCCTAATAAAAATTAGCCATTTATAACATTGACAGAACTTTGTCACATGTCACAACATCAGGTATAATGAACCTAATGTTAAGCGTGAAATATAATCATCACTGTTGTAATGTCATTGGAATAAAGCCAATGACTAGCTATGTGGCTAGAAGTTGTAGCCACAATTTAAACATTGATTATTACCAGCATCATTTGAAGGGTATGCCGCAAAATGAACGTCTATTGCTTTTTTGGCCGATTTTCGTTTTTTATCGAAGGTAGATTTTGACACAAACTTTAATGGTTAACTTTACCAGCATTGACAGCGCGGGTTGTATTATATGGTCGTTTTGGTTAAAAAAAGAAAAGAAAAGAAAAGGCCAAAAAAACAAAACATCGCCACACTGCGAGTCGAACCGGCTTCATGATAACACGGTTGCATCAGTTGGCCCGCGCTTTAATCACTTGCGCCACCGAAGCAACAATGACGTTTAGTGATAATTTTAAAGAATTATTCTTTGTAGCGGAACAAGCAGCAGCGGCTAATGCGACGCTTCGCGACAAACAAAAGGTTTCTTTTGTTTCTCGTTCAACAAACACACCGCCTTGGTTTTTGCATACGTTTTTATTCGAAAACGAAGCGCAAAACAGCGAAAAAAATTACAGAACGATATTTCTCATATCAAAATAAGACTGTCTGCCAAAAAAGCGATAGACGTTCATTTTGCGGCATACATGTACCCTTCACTTGATATCTGAACTAGAGGCAAAGAAGAAACTAATCACAAAGGGCTTGATAAAAAAATGAAATTATTCTAACTTGTACAAATGTATAGAGACCAATTTAGTTGAATTTGTGTATTGATGTAAACTTACTTGGATAGTTCCTCAACTCTCTTCAGAAGGTCATTCTTTTGAGTCACAAGTCTGGTTCTGCAATTAAATTGTAAATAAATACAAAATAATGCAAATAACAATAACAATATTAACCCATTGACACCTGGATTTGTTCCAAAAAAACGGCAATCTAACATCACAGATGCCTTTTTCTGGCCATTATCTTGACTGTTTACTGCCCAACTGTCTACAACTTAGTCTGCAACATAGAAAATATTGAACTACACTGTAATATTGTCAATTATTAGTTCAATATTTTCCTTGGGCATGCGCAGAAATCAAAATTTCGACATAGTTTTTTAACATGAAAAACACACTTCAGGCTTTTCGTTTCCTTTTTTGGCCGTTCTTTCAGCTCCTTTTTCTCTCATTTTATTTTCTGGTTTCGTTGGCCGTTCACATGGGAAAAGTTTCTTCCTAAACGTTATGGAAAGTGAACTATTTCAACAAAGAGTGTCAATGGTAGGGAAGGTCACAATTTTTGGTGATTTTGGAGGAAAAATTCCAAGTAGTTTTGTGTGTATCTCTGACCCAATTCAATACATGTTTCGTGCTCAGATAGGCATGCTTTGTTAGACATTTTCCTACTCTATCAGTTCAATGTCAAAGGCATCCTCTGGCGTGAACAGTTATGACGTCACAAGTGGTACAAGTCCGTGGTCTCCTCTTGGCTGGTTATGGCCGGTTTAGGTGTCAAGGTGTTAAGGAAAGATATTAAGCCTGGGCCAAACATGAACGAGAGATGACAAGAGTAACAAACTCTCGCTCTTGTGTGGCATGAAACTCTCACGTGCTCTTGGTGATTCTCATCGACTCGTGTGCACTCCCATGAAATTTGAACCTGCTCAAATATTTCTTGAGTCATCAAGAATTTGGCACGGAATGATGATAGCCACACTCTCGTGCAACTATCATTCCTTTGACTCTCGGAGACTTTCATTCTCATTTCTCACACACCACAGGTATCCATACATGTCAAGCCGACCGCTGCAAGCCTGACCTTTATTTGTAATATCAAAATTAACTGTACACATATCATGCCAAAAATTACAAGGTTTGTACATTTTATAATGCCGCATACAACTAAAATTATTTGGGTGGGTGGGAAGGTCAGAATGGCGGACACAACAAAAACAACTGCACACCTCACCGGTCACATGACCTATACCCAGGCCCCAGCAGTGTGTGAGAAAAACATTTTCCACTTATATTTCCTTTCACTCAGCCAGTGGAAAATTACCCTTAACCCGGGTTTACATTGTTAGTAGCATCTCAAAAGGCTTACTTACTTTACGGTCAATAATTCCTTGTTCTCCTTTAACACTGTGTCCAATTCTCCGACCATTGCCGTGATGTCTGCACCAGTGTCCACCTGGCCAATGATATCTGGTTCTTGAATGGACAGCTCGGCAAACAGTGAATGCGCACTGACACCCTCGGGTAATGTCTCTAGGTCCAGAGATATTGGACGCTCTGCCCCCTGTCTACTGGCATTTCTTCTGATCACATCGACTGGCGAGGACGATGCGTTGGGGTTTAACTCAGGTGTTGACGCCATAATAGCTGCAGCGTCGTTACTCAAGTGAACAAAACTCCCATCTAGAGGAGTTTGAGACTCTCCAGACATCGCTCTTTCCACATCTGTCACCGTCATGATTGGCATATTGTCGACATCTGTTAGATGACAGGTTCCAGTTTCTAAACTTTGCAAAGAACTTGCTGTACTTGAACGTGAACCTTTGACCATGTTATCACTAGTCTTGCCATCCATTTTATCGCTGGTAATGTAGCTGTCGTAATATTAGCACTATCACCAGGAAGTACATGATGTACTTGGTTGTTCTGAACAGCAGGGAACCTTCTCCTGGAGCTGTTGTCTTCCCAGTCTCTGTCCCTACATGGAGTAGTTGTAAATAATAATTATAACAATAAATCAGATATCGGGAGGTTCAACTCATTATTACAGTCAAACCTCCTGTAAGCGGACACCCTCAGGACCAGAAAAAGTGTCTGCTTAAGAGAGGTGTCTGCTTATGGGAGGTTTAAAATGTAGTGTTTGTATGTAGCTGGGAACATGACCAAGTGTCCGCTTACGAGAGGTGTCCGCCTACGGGAGGTGTCTGTTAGCAGAGGTTCGACTGTATTATGAAATTTGACCAGAATTAAATTCAACATAAACTTTTGCTTCATTTTCTCAGGTTGTATCAACTGGGATTTGTAAGCTACTTTCAACAGATTAAAGTGCCTATAACCATTTTTTTTTTTCTCATCTGAATCTAACATCACCCAAGGAAATTCTGCGTTGTTTGTGAATGTTATAAAACTTTCAAATTTGCCGCCATTTTGGACCACCATTTGCTTTAGTCTCCCCTGGGTCCTTCTTGGTTCACAAAGGATCTGTGACGTAGATTAAGGAACACGTGACATCAGACAAAGGAACTGTGACGTAGATTAAGGAACACTTTTGTGGCTTCAAAACAAAGGAATTGTGACGTACATTCAGGAAGATGTGAGCCCGTCGGCCTTCTTACAGCGGGACGGGTATACCAAACAAAAATATTTTGAAGATTTGAAACATTCATAAAAAAATTCGCGTTTTCTGCAAATCGCAAAAATTTTTCGCAGAAATTCCTTGGGTATGTTTAGATTCAGATGAGAAAATTAAAAAAAAGGTTATGGGCACTTTAATATTAAACAGAAAAAACTACAAACCTTTCCCTTGACCAGCAAGTTGTTCTTCTTCAAGTGACATCTCGTTACCATCTTCTCTGTGAGGAAATGGAGGCATCTCCCCATCAGGAGTCTTAGGCATCACTGGGGAGGTGCCGGGAGGTACCAATTCTCCTATAGAGCTTACAGGGGTTCCCACAGGGGACCGTGGAGAGTCTGTTGAGATAGTCCTTGGTCTGTTGAAAAGTAAAAGCTGGTATTAAAGAAGGAGAGGGAGACGTGGGGACCTAATGGTTAGCGCGTTGGACTCCGGATTGAGCAGTCCAAGTTCGAGCGCTGGCTGGGCTGTGTTGTGTTCTTGGGCAAGACACTCAGCTCTCACAGTGCCTCTCTCCAACCAGGAGTATAAATGGGTACCAGCGACAAAATGCTGGGGGGTAACCTGCGATGGACTAGTATCCTATCAAGGGGAGTACTTAGCAATACTCCTAGTGGCTTCATACTACAGAAACTGGGATAAGCTCTGGCAGTGTGGGCCTGTGGCCAGTTTGGCCCGAGTGCAGCTTTACAGCCATTTTTCCTCAAGTACAGGTCATGAAAATAAAGAACATGACTACCTCATGCAAAAATTTTAATGTCTTGAATGAAAACCAAACTCTCCCAAAGGAAATTGGAACACATATTGTATATTATTTTTTCTGAGCGGTCCATATCCCAAATCCTTAAATTTGATTGGCTAAGTCCGCACAATCCAGCGGTCCATATTTTACATTACAGACCTTGAGTAACAGACCGCTTTGACCGCTCCACAGTTAATTTACTCTGATAACTCAGTCTCCAGTACGGCCCTGAGGCCCATACTTGAGACCCTGGGCACAGCTTTCCCCTAATAGATATGGACCAACCAAGGCCGGTGAATAACATATATAAACCCTAAGTTAAATTACCAGTACCTAAAAGGAGTTCGGTTTGGTGTATCGGCTGTGGAGCCTGAACCTTTCCTCTCATCTCGCTGCAGCCTTTCCATTTGTTGGTGGAGTAACTATGACAAACATAGTAGAATTATATATTTGAGTCTGCATGAAACCCTAGTACGTGCCCTAGCTATTGAGCAGTTCTTTTTGTTTTTGACAATTTTGCAATGAAATACGAGACTTTTTCCCTGCAGGTTTGAACATGATTTAGTATGAAATTTAAACATCTAGTTACTGTGTGCATTCAGATTTGTTGAAAGTCATTTACCAGTCAAACTCCAGAAACTGAAAATTATTTATTATATTATATTACTTCATAAAACAAATAGAATTATCTCCTTTTCCTTGTTGCGTAGAGTTATGGAAACATTTGTGGAAGTTTACAAGAACTCAAAGAGCTGTGGAAGTACTCGCCTATGGCTTGTATTTCAATAGCTTAATTCTCATTCTTGCTCATTTTACCGAAGACACTTAAAAGCATTTTCTCAATCTCATTCCCAGAGTCCTCGTTACCCTTGTCCAGCGGTGGAGCAGCCAACAAGGAGCTCTGGGGAAGCGATCCACCATGACAGGATTCTAGGACTTCCGGCTCTACTGCGCATGTGTTTGACCCCATGTTTCAACTAACGGACACCAAGATTCTTGGACTTCCGGTCTTACTGCGCAAGTCAGGCGGATCACTCTATCCCAGAGGTCCTTGTTGGCCGCTCCACCGCTGGACAAGGGTAACGAGGACTCTGGGAACAAGATTGCCATTTTCTAGAAAACAATCTACTACACATGAGGACTTTTTCTGGACAAAAAGCCCTCTATAAAGCCAGATATCTGACTCACCTCAGAGTGTCTTTCGTGAAGAGTGTGGTGTTCACGTTTCATATCCGTTATCCTCTCATCCTGCCGTTCAACTGAAAACAAAAACATTCAATTTCAATCACAACACATGCAAATTACTTAGAGTACAATTTTATCAAGTTACAGTGAAGAGTTCCCTACCGCTGCCACTCAACAAAGTTTTTGATTAATTTTTGGCAATTCTGATAGCTTTTGTTTCAAAGGCCAACAAAAATGCAACAACTATGAGAGACGAAGTCAAAATCCACATTCACGTTCTGACAACTGAAATTTCTGCCTAGCTCCCACAGTTCTTGCAATTTTATTTGCTAGTTTAAATGGAAGCTATCAGAAAGTTTTCAAAAATTAACTTTGTTAAGTGGCAACGCAATGGTAGGGCGCTCTTCACTGTAAGTCTAGAGGTGAAAAAGTTATAATGTGTACAACACAAACTTTCACAAACAATCATTTTAACCCATTGACTACTGGGCTTTTTCCAAAAAACGTCAATCTAACGTCCCAGATGCCTATTTCTGGCCATTATCTCAACAGTTTAATGTCAAACTGTCTAAAACTTGGTTTAAAACACGGCAACTAACATCCCCTTTTACGTAGAAGCGACGAATTCAATATTTTTCTCGGGCATGCGCAGAAATCAAAATTTCGACATAGTTTTTGGGTTTGAAAAACCCACCTGACTTTAGGCTTTTCTTTTCCTTTTATTTTTTTGCCGTTCTTGCTCTCCTTTTTCTCTCATTTTATTTTGTGGTTTTGTTGGCCTTTCAGTCGTCTTTGTTCACGTTGAAAAAGTTTTAGCCTAAACGTTGGGAAAAGGGAATTTTTTTGACAAAGAGTGCCAATGGTAGTGAAGGTCGCGTTTTTTGGTGATTTTGGAGGAAAAAATCCAAGTTGTTTCGTGTGTATCTCCGGTCCAATTTAATGTTTCGTGCTCGTTTAGGCATGCTTTGTTAGACATTTGCCAACTCTATCCGTTGATTATCAAAGACATCCTCTGGCGTGAACAGTGATGACGTCACAAGTGGTACAAGTCTGTGGTCTCTTCTTGGCCGTTTATGGCCGCTTTAGTAGTCAATGTGTTAATAGTGTTGATATTTGGTCATTGTCACGTTTACATAATTACAAAGAACTTTAGAAACGCTCAAGGACTGTTTGTTCCTTTCTGTTAGAAGCCTTGTTTCTTATATAATATTATATAATAATTATTGCATGATTATCTAATATCCGTTTTTTGCTAGCTGCACAAAGCTTTCTTCTTTTTTATTTCCTTTACGTCAGAGGCATGTATTTAGATCCTTTTTTACAAGCACGTTTTTCAGTTGTTAGGAGTTGTTCTTTGTTAGGAGTTCTAGGAGTTTGGAGTTGTTTAAGCCTTAGGAGTGTTAGAGTCATTTCAACCCCAGAGTCAAGATCAGACGTAAGTCACGCTTGTAAATTACCTTTTGTTTTGTTTATGGAGTTTAGTTTGAGCCTTTTTTCGTTTCCTTAAACTTAGACATGCCGTATGTTCTTTTTTAGTTTTTTACCGCAAGTGATGTAAATAGTCGACTGCCTGATTGTAATAAACGTATTAAGTCTTGCTGCCCGTCTTATACTTCACTGTGGTTGACCTGGCGAACTCAAGTACTCAACACTGTACTGCGGTACTGGGAACGCGACAGTCATCATTAAAATATTAATAGTGACCTTTAGATCGGAGTATGAGTACAAGTACGACTTTTCAAACCTAGTGCACAGGGGGTTTCCATTAACACGTCTAACATTAATCTCGTTCCTAGAGCCTCCTTCTCTACTGGTCAGCAACAGGGAGGAGCGAGGGCTCTGGGAACGCAACTGATTTTGAAATCCGAAAGTCATAAACGTAGTCAATCTCGTACTCCGATCTAAAGGTCGCTAATAAGCACTTACTGTGGTCCTGGTAGCTTTTGATGCGAGAATCCAGACTTTTGTTGTCGTGTTCTAGTGTGTCCATCTGTTTCTGTGTGTCTCGCTTTTCAACTTCAATCTGATCTTCAATCTCAAGGTATTTCTGTAATGATTTTTAATTTATATAAGATACATTTAAGTTCTACATGTACTATTATACTGCCAGTGTTGTAGCAGTTCTTTCCAGGATTTTGGGAGCTTAAAAAAACTAAACACTGCTAACTGATGCCGAAGGACGTATAGTATGGATGTCAAACAATTTGCTTTATGACAGCATTGAATGAATGTCAAAACAAATTTTGAACCATTTGGTCCCAAGGGCCCGTACCAATAATATTTTGTTCATAAATGTGAACCTACAGATATTCTGTTACATGGACAACCAACACCGTGTGGCACAAATTGTTTTTTTTTTGGCGGGGAATGATTTTTTTTTGTGGCTTTTTTGCAGTCGTGAAAAAAAAAAAAGCAAAAGTTGGAACCCACATGCTACACGGTATCACTATAACGTTGCACAGATTTATAAAATATAAGAACAGGAGATTATAATGAACCAAAAGTCTTGATATAAACATTCTAAATACCCGACACATACTTAAAGTTTATAGCAGAGTCTAAGAGGTGGTCAGGAAGTTTAATTGTATTATTAAATGTTTACTTCCTTAATTATGTTGAATCCTACTTCACCTCTGGCCATCGCAATCAACTAATGCAAGTTATCCTTTGTCTTACATGAACAAGGGCCCATCTGAATATCTGAAACACCTTGAAATATGTTGCTACTTAAGGTCTTAAACTGGATTATGAATGAAAATTAAACCTTGAATCATCACGCATGTATCTAAAGTAAAAAAATATATAATATATAATAACTTTATGTTGAAGATCTTGAAGAAAATGGTTACACTAATGCAATATCGAACACTTCAAAATGAAGACGAATATACGGGGTTTAAAATCAAGCATGCTATAAATGCGAATATTTAACTAGTGCTAATATTTTCGTAAAATAATATTTAACGCTTCGAAGTCTATATAAAAAAAATCAAAGCAAGCTTCATGGTAATTTGTGCATGTCAAGGCAACGCCTCAGTTCCGATATATGTACTGCCAAAATAAATAACAAAACCGAAAGAATGAAATGATAGAAGAGTAAAGATCTATTCCCATTAAACACATCAACGAAAATATATAGAAATTTCCACTGAGGACATAGTTTCAATTCCTGTAGTACTTTGTACTCGTGAAATTATGAGAATGCTCTTGCTATACGACGCGCGAATATTACATGGAAACTGGTACAGATTACAGCTACATTTACAAGCTAAATTCACTGCTAAAATACAGAAGGAATCGATTAAAGATACATCATGAATTGATTTAAGGAGAGGGGTTAATTACACTTACGTTTTCTGCCAGTTTTCTGAGCTGTTTCTCCCTCTCGTATTGAGTGATAAGTTGTTCGTTATCGTCACTTAATATTTCCAACTCGACTAACTGCTCATTGTTGTCTCCGTAAGCGCTATCCAGCTGCTCTAACACAGAAACCATCAGCGGCATAAGTCCTGAGACAACCTCCTGATCGTATTTTTGTATCATTCGTTCAAACTCGCTGTAAATATTGTTGGCGAGATTCGACACTCTTTCCGACATGACAGTTGCGCTCCCTTCATCTCCGCTCGAATATACCACATCGTTTTTATCTTCTTCGCCCTCCATGTCGCATATATTTCTTTCCAGTAAAGAGAGGAACACCTAAGCTACATTCCCTTGTTAACTGGCCAGAAATAAACGGTGTAAACGAACATATTTTGCCATTATTGCTTCGCTTCTCATCACAGACATCTTCGCACGATTTCCATAAACCGTGAAAGACTGGAACAGAATTATTCCCCGCTTCTCTTTCAGCCAATCACAAATTATTGGAGAAAAAAATAGACAATTTGCAAATAAAAATTCAATTAAAATTTATTCAGGGACGTGATTCCGCCAGGTGGATCGATTCCATGGAAAAAAAACCACAACAATTTGAGAACAGAACTTGTGAGAACTTGAGAGTTTGGTAGTACAGCTAGTCCGGGGGTGGGGTGGGGGGTGGAGGGGGGGGGGGGATATCAATTAAAGTGACGGAATTTTGACAAGAGCCCCCAAAGGTTCCAAAACTGCGTTTTGTGGGTGAGGCTCGACTTCATTTTCACCCCTAAAGCCTGGTTTTCACTAGCGACGCAAGCACGAGCACAAGCGACATACGCAGACGCAGTAACGTGTTGATTTGTCGTAAACAAAAGGCACTGATAATCAACACGTTACTGCGTCTGCGTATGTTGCTTGCGCTTGTGCTTGCGTCGCCAGTGAAAACCAGGCTTTAGAGGTACCAATTCTAAAACAAAATTTGTCCCTGACCCTGTCATATTTCCCCTTAAAGGTACGACGATCACCTAGCCCGTCACTTTTATATATATGGGAGTCCCCACCCCCCGGGACTGTTAGTTGAAATATTGGCCAATATTTAAACCTGCCCTTTTTTCTGTAGTGTCAGCCTTGTACTTTATAGTTTGGTTTTGTACAACGTCAAGTGACGTCTGACCGTGTATTTATAAAGCAGGAGATCCGGCAACAAACAGTAGCCAGCCAATTGATTTGTGTCTACGTTGTGTGGTCCTCTGCTAAACCACAAAACATGACAGCAGGCACAGATTGGGACGTACAAAGACAGCCTTTATTATTTATTAACCAAGTAAATATTTTAAAACTAGGTTCACAATGTATATAAAATATTAAACGATAAAGACTAATTACACTCAATTCAAATGATAACAAAACATACAAATCAAGGACTGTTGAAACAAAATTGTAACTAAAGATGAGAGTATAAAATATAATCCCTGGGTGGGTAGGGAGGGAAACTGCCTGTGTACGCCAGCTATAGCAAACGAGAAACTGACTTGGGAAGCCGACTACACACTATGTATAGAGCTATGTACTTTTACTGGTGAGCAGTAAAATCTGAATGAATGATCTAGAGCCATGTGATTCGGCTGCAATGTATTTTTACTAGTGTCACTAGTAGTCAGACAAGCTTGTAAAACTAGACTGGTGAAATCTGATACAAGGCTGCCGTAGTCTCGATTGTGCAAGTAATGAAGTTTATCATTTAGAAATGCATCACTATAGACTGATGCTACAGCTGATGC
Source organism: Desmophyllum pertusum (assembly GCA_029204205.1). NCBI lineage: Eukaryota > Metazoa > Cnidaria > Anthozoa > Scleractinia > Caryophylliidae > Desmophyllum > Desmophyllum pertusum. Next base: position 469,578 of record MU827319.1, read on the forward strand.
TATATCTAAAACCCGGGATTCAAACGTTTTATATTGGATAAATCACTACCCAGTGGATAGCGTTAGTGATTCATCCGGTGGATATCGTTATCTAGCTTTACTATCTTTGAACAACCGGCCGGGGCAATTTTTTTTTTTTACGCCACTTCAAGATGGCGGCCATTTACATTTTGTATTTTTTTAAGCGACTAAATATTGTTTCGGATTTATCAACAGTTTAGAATTTGAATTTAGCCAACGTTTTACTGTTGGGGTTAAAAAATGGTTAATTTTGATGTTAAGTAGCGATTTTATGATTCGTTCGTAGTAAACCGTTAGCATTGTCAATATTGACGTATGTTACGGAGCAGTTATTGCCTAAAAATTAGTGTTTCGGGCAGCTAGTGGCTCGATTGTGTTGTGCTAGTGAATAGGTTATTGTGGTTAGAATCAACTCAATTCACTAACTATGTTCCTTTTTTTGTGGAAAAGTCTTAACGCCGCCATCTTGCGCCATCTTGAAGTGGGCGTAAAAAAAAATTGCCCGGCCGGGGCCATATTTCCCGGGGGGGGGGGGGCTTCCATATAAAAGTGACGGGGTGATCGTCGTACCTTTTAGGGGTTAAAATTCGTGATTTGGTACCGCTTATGGTGTTAAAATCTAAAATGTCTACCGCTAGAGTTATTCCGGTACCTTTAGGGTATTTTGCGGGGGGAAAATATGACAGGAACTAGTTTTTGTCTTAGAATTGGTACCTCTTAGGGGTGAAAATGAATTCGAGCCACACCCACCAAACGAGATTTTGATACCTTTTAGGGGTTCTTTTCAAAATTTCCGACGATCACCCCCGTCACTTTTATATGGAAGTCCCACTCCCCCCCCCCCCCCCCCCGGGCCATATTGCCACATTCTTTCAACCATAATTTACTGATTTATTTAGGCAAAATATGACGTAAAATGACGTCATATCTCTTATATCAAATTGAGACAAACGTATACTGAAAGTTGTAGATACAATAAATATATATCGAAATAACGACTGTGCCATTTAGTAACTGTAGCAAATATGTGAGAAATACTGACGTTGACTATTGAACGAGAACAGGAGCATATCTCCTGACGAGATATATCCGTTTGAAAATCCGTCAACTTCACAGACGTTTAGTACATTGCTGGCTGGCAGCCATACAAATGTCTTTTATTTTATTTTATTTTTTTTAATGTTGCGACTTTGAATGCAACGTTTGAAGCATTTTCAAGCCGTTTCTACAATAACTAAATTTAGCCTGCTCTTTCTTGTCTGGTGGTATCTGTTTTTCAATCGGATTAATTTGTAAATACGAGATGTAAAAGCAATGACGTCAGCAAAAGTTTACGGAAGAGTGTATTGAGTGAGCTATGGACAGCTGGAAACTCTAGGACACACAAGCCATGTGCAAGTGTTTTCACAGCTGTTTTCTAGCATATATTTCCTCTCAAGAATGGATAAAACGTAACCCTTATGAAAATACCTTATAATATAGAAACATCTTCTGTGTTCTAGTATTTTAAAAGAATTAGAAAATGGCGCGCGTGTTTATACAAACACGAGAGGCAGTTTGGGAGAATTCGAAAGTTTATATAAGTACTTTCGAATTCTCCCAAACTTTCTCGAGTATTTGTATCAGGTTTTAGAAAATAGCTGTCACGGTAAACGGCATGAATTTGCCCGTGCATTATTTTCTTTTATGAAATAAACAAGATACTACGCGCGCTCTGATTGGCTCAAACCATTTACCATAACTATATGTATAGGTAATCGCATGATTTCGAGTGCAATTTGGAATAAATGAGCACGAGTAAATTTTTCAAAGACTAACTGAATTGCACGAGCCCGTAGGGCGAGTGCAATTTGTGGTCTTTGAAAATTTACGAGTGCTCATTTATTCCAAATTGCACGAGAAAAATCATGCGATTACTTGTTAATAATATACATACAACAATTTCTGTCACGCTTTGATAGTTTTCGTGACCACATTCTAATGTCAAGCTCCTTCAACTTTATTGGCTGAAAAATTGACATGTTAATTCATGCGTGAATTTTCATGCACTCTCTGCAAGAGCTGTATGAAAGTTTTTACGAGTCCATCAAATCTTCAATCCTCTTCAAATTTAAAGCCTTAAATGAGGTTTTGTTGCCGCTGTACGTAGGCTTAACTGATTCTTGGTGGGTTTGATAAATTCCACGAACTGCATGCCGTTTTTATCTACGCCGAACAGCACGCCGAGCAGAAAACTCTTCAAACTTCACCGCTTTTTTGAGCGAACCTTCAGCACACGATGCTCCAGCCAGAATTCCAAACTGATTGAGCTTAAAATCCGCAAAACGGCTTTTTCAGCAGAGGAGGATATTCATGTACAACTCCGTCTTTCTGACAGAGTTTAGTTTTCTTCACTGGATGTTGCACAGGTTAGATTTGCCTCTTTATAAATGCATTTTCCACCTTTTATTAAATATTCAACGAGCTTTTCTTGCGGCAACTCCAGAAGTCTCTAAGCTTTTTCATTTGTAAAAAGCAGAACTATTGAACCATTCATCTTAAGTTACCGGTTCATAGGCTGTCTGTTCGTCCTTCTTGTTTCGCTTTGGAGAACAATAAACTTGTATTTCCCGACGAATATTTTGTTTGCATGTCGTCCGCGCCGGTAATATTTTATAAGCTCATGTTTTCGTTTGTTCTTGCGGCTTTTGTGTTTATCCTACGGCTTCTACACTTTGTTGGTAATCAGATATTTCTGTACTTTGCATTATTTTCACATCTTTGCATTTATACGGTAATTCTGCTTATTTATACGTTTGAATCTTGTCACACTTGCGCGCCATTTTGTTTGGTCGAATCAAGCTACTGTATCTGTCAATCATTTTTAATTTCAACTTTCTGCACTAATTTCAACTTTTTGCACTAATTTCAACTTCTGCACTCATTTGGGATAAATTGGCATGCTCTCAGCCAATCAGGATGCAGAAATTGTTGTATGTATATATTAGGAAACATAAAGAATTGCTTCGTACTTTTATTTCATAAAAACAATAAAAAAATGTTTTTCCCTGTGTTTCCGTAGAGTTATGGTAACACGAGTGAAAGTTTGGGAGAACTCGTAATTGCTGTGGAAACACTCGCCTATGACTCGTGTTTCCACAGCATTTCTCGTTCTCCCAAACTTCACTCGTGTTACCATAACTCATGATGAGAACACGGAAAACGTTTTCTTATTGGTATATAGAAACAAAGGCTCTAAGCCAATCAGAATCCAAGTTTTCTATGAGCTATTTTCTTTAGCCCCATGCAAAACACAAAGCTAACCATCCAATCACAGCGTGAGTAGTTAATTTGCGGGTTTCGGTGAACCGAGCGAAAATGTGGAGAGAAACTATTGTGTTTGTATGGCAATCTGAAGCAAGACAATATCTGCGCAAATTTTAACTACCGGGGTTAGGAGGGGGTCTTATTAGTTATCATCGTCCTCAGACCCCTCTCCCCTCCTATTCCTGATTTTCATCCTCCTTTCAACTCTTTAGCTCCGTATGTGAATTGTCCATTTCAGACCACGTGATGTTCTCTAGAGAATTGTTCCTTTGTCTATGAACTGAAACAATTTGAAAGAAACACATCACATGGTCTGAAATGGGACAAAAAAACAAACCAAGCTAAAGAGGTCTATTTTGAGTAGAGCGAAATTCCTGAGGCGTCCTCTTTTTGGTGACCTAAGGCCTGGTACTCAGGTTATCTTTATGGCGAGTGAGAAGCGCGAGAAAGATCCTGGGAACGAGAGTCTGATGTTGATCCTGTGGCGATACTGCGTGCAGAACTTTCCTTTGTCCTTCCTGCGTCGGACAGGAAGGACCTAGGAAACGTCTGCGTGCAGGCCGAGGCCATCCCTGTGACGTCCGTGGCGTACGGTCCTGGGTACGAGACTGTCAGCACCAAAGCGTGCCTTCTATTGTTGCCGCTATTGTTTTCTTTCAACAAAGAACTGCATACATAATGAAGTATGGGGTTATAAGAAAATCTTGCCAAGGTTTATATTTTTATCGCTACTTTACAGTGATTACTTTATACAGCTAGACCTTGTCGATCATGGAGTAATAACTGGTTTAATGCCCAAAACATTTTTCAATTCAAACAAATTATTTTACATGTAACTTTCCTAGTACTTTACTCGAAATCCTTTGAATGTTCATATTGTGTTACTAATTTATTATGAAAATTGTGATTGTTGCCCGGGTGTGGGGATTTTTTTTGCGGCATAATTACGAGCATAATAGCTATAGTCGAGCATAATTTGGAGCACAATAGTCCGTTTTTGAGGGTGACGCATAAAAGCATGATACTCTGTTGGCCATAATGTAATTTGCCCTATTAGCATAATTTAACTTGCACCGGACTGAACGCTATTTGAATCGATCATCGATCGATGTTCTTACTACTCCTTAAAAGACTTTAAAAGGAGTTAAATGGTTGAAATGACATTTTGGTGGGTTTCTGTCAATCAAAGCCTCCATTCATGAAATCATGTATTAAAATATCTGATCCGCGCGTAAAATTTAAGCCTCTGCAAAACACGTGGTACCGCGTGCATTTTGATTTCGACTGATCCCTTAGCTTCTGCGAATCAATTAATTAAAAACATGAAAAGGAACTTAACTGTGCGATTCTTTCCGTGGCTTAGCGAATAACTATTAGCCTTGTAATCAAATAACAAGGAGGTTTTTTTTAAGTTTGTTTCTGTTTGAAAGTGACAATGTTAGTATTCAAATTAGAGCTAGTTGCCTGATTTGCATTTGAAAGGTTTACGTGGAGGGAATTCACTTGTTGAACTTTCGTGTCTGGCTGCAAAAACGAGCGCTTGGAAACCGTGTGGAAAGATTTCAAAACCTGTTTTTCACGGATAGCTTCGTTCAACAAAAGACAGCAAGGTTGTTGTGAGTTTTAGAATCGAGTAAAACTCAACTGAATCGAAAACGAGGGAGAAAAGGCGAGCAGGAGCTAGAGACTCATCGAGACGTGACGGCCGTGTTGTGAAAATCGTTCGCAGCTTTTTACGCTGTTCGAGTTTAATTACAACGCAATAAGCCTTTAACGAAGGTCTTCATCGCCTTTTACCGCTGCACAGAATATCCAAGTCGCTCAGTCGAAGCCTCATAATGAGCACAACGAAGAACTACGCGTTCAAAACAATGACTTTCTATACACAGTTGTTCTGCTTCTTCCTATTTGTAAACGCATCGCATGAAAACGCAGAGAAAAAGCCCGACGTCTTCGCCAACAAAGTCAACTTGAGCGACAATTACATCGTCGAATGGACGGTTAATGAAACGAGCATTGAATTCAAGGTGAACGTTGCCGTCGATGAAAAAGGTTGGATTTTCCTGGGATTTATGCCTAAACCGAAAAATTCGTCAGTGAATCCAGAGCGACCAAAACTTCTTCACGATTCTCGGGGTGATTTTGTGGTTACTTGGCCATCTTCCGCATCAGAGAGAACGACTATGGTAAGAAACATTCCAGCTTTTAATTGTATTTGAACTGCGCGTTTTAATATCTGGCCTGATGTTGTATGATTTGTGATCATAATATTGGGAGAGTGCAATGAGACGTATCATATTTGTTGCAACAAATATTTCTTGCTACTACTATTCTGTTGCAAGCAAAAGCGCAATGGTTAAACTGACCCGTGTTTATTGAAAGAAACTCCAGCTTTTTGCATGCACGTACTAAGACGAGTGTTAAGGCCGTTTACACGCTACGATTTGTCGCCGATTTGATAAGAAAACGACCGAGCGAACGAAAATCGGGCCCGATTTTTAAAATCTGTGCAGCGCAACAGATTTTACAAATCGGGCCGATTTTCATCCTCGCGCTATATCGATAAAAGAAAAATCGGCCCGATAAATCGTAGCGTGTAAATGAGCCTTACGTGTGCCGACAGATCGGGCCGACAAATCGTATCGTGTAAACCGGCCTTAATACAACCAATTTAAACAAATACTATTTTAACCTGATATTTTATAAATTCGTCTCTTTTGTTAAAATGTTGCATGTACGTCCATCAATACTTGTCATGACTTATCAGCGAAGTTTGGAAAACAGTTTTAAATTGACAAAAATAATCAAATTGCCTTGCCGGCCAAACGAGGATGACAGCTTGATGAGAGTTCAAACTCTCACTCTCGTTTGGCCTGAAACTCTCATGCACTCTCATCGAATTTGAACCTGCTCAAATTTTTCTTGAGAGCCGTCGAGAGCTTTCTCTCGTTTGGCCCACGCTTCATGATAGTCGATAAGAGTTGAAGGAAACTCTCATGAGAGTCAACTCTCGTCAACTCTCATCCGTCGTTTGGCCCGGGCTTTACAAGTAAATTGCGTAGCCTGCGCGCATAGCTGGCGGTTTCGTTTACGCGCGATGCTGGTTGATGATTTTACATATTCTCATCACCTGACTGCTTGATAATGTATTGATGTGGGTAAGGAGAAATAACATGTTGGTCACCCTTTGTCATTATCAGTAAAAGAGTTTAACCAAGAGAGGTTGTCACTCACCCACAGTTTCCCTATGCCTGATGTTTGTTCACAGGACTTGAATACGATCAAAAATCCAGGAGTTTTACAGAAAGATGAGAATTCCACTCACATGGATTACCACGTGAATGTACAACAGCTCGCAACAAACACTTCAAGTCGATCAGTCCTGTTAATCCACAGAAAGCTTGACACTGGCGACTCACAAGATGTGATCATCACGGTATTAAAGCCACTGACCTGAAAAGACTACGAGCAGTCTCTCATTTTTCTCAGGGATAGTCGAGTGGGAGAGCACGCGCGCGCGCGAAAATCACCTTGAGGAGACGCGTTTCCTCGAGGTGATTTTCGCGTGCGCTCCGACTCGACTATCCCTGAGAAAAATGAGGGATTGCTCGTAGTCTAGGGTGAAGTCAGTTTAATTGATTGATGCGATGAATAAAAGCCTCAAGCAGTATGCTCGGGAGGAGGGATTCTCTCTGGAAAACTGGCTGAGGGTTTTCCAGAGAATCCATGAAACTCTTAGACCAAAATACAAGAGAAAGATAACCTCTTCCACCACACTGTAGAGAGGTCATTGATTACCTTGTTCATGGCAGAATAATCTAGATAGAGTTGTACACCTTGTTACAGACTAAAATACACGGAAACCATACTCTGTCCAGAAGCACATACCTATAGGGGAGTACCCTATGGGAATAAGCGAAAAATATGTCTGTAGCTTTGACAAATTCTCTCTCGACTTACTCCCCTTGAAAAAGATTTTAATAAAAACTTTGTGGCATAAACGTCATATACATGCATAGACTGTGTTGAGAGGAGGATCATATGGATGGGGCTGGTCAGTGGTTCGACGGGACCATTTTATATACGCTGTAATTACTGTTATTATCTGTCCGCCCTAACACATCATGTGTTTTCTTTTAGGATCAACCTATGTGGATGTTTGCTGCGTACGGCAATTCTGAAGTCTATTTAAAAGACCTTTCAGACATCACAACTGGTAACATTGAAGACACTCTGATGGTGAAAGACGTCATCCTTGTGAAAAGTAACGGAAAAGATGACAACAAAACACCTTGGCATAAAGTGCTTCGAGGTACATGCATATGTCAAATTATAATATACGGAAAGATGTTGAGAACGTATAAATATCATTTGTATTTAGATGGAGTGAGAGTTTGAACTTTATCAACTCTCATTCTCATTTGGCCACGCTGCCTGCAAGTTATGTGCCAAGTAAACAAATTTAATGGGTTATTGCATTTTTTTTTTTACCTACTTTTCACTTTCAGAGCAAATGGAGAAACACTGGATAACTGTTGTGTTGGCCGTGTCTGGAGTGCTGACTCTGGTGATTATAGGAACAGTTTACTGTTGCTTCAGAAAAAGAAGCGAGTTCAAGAACAAGAAAGTCAAAATGACATTCTACAAAGAGTAAGTTTCTTTTAGTTATGAACAAAAAACACGCCAAACACTACGTTCACCCCCAACCGGCAGGCCCAAAACGAATAGCAAATATTTTTATTAATTATTTTATTTTAGGTAAAAACAACCATTTTAACAATTTTTTACATCCGCCCAGTGTACTTGTATTAATTTTATGTGTACTTCTATTAATTATTATTTATTTCCTTAATTTTCTGACATTTTTATTTTGTGTCCTCCGTTAGCTGTATAGCGAAATACTTTGACACTCAAAATAAAGTTGTTGTTATTATTATTTCAGTTTAATGTGTTTATTATTATTATTATTATTATTTTTTTTTTGTATCTACATTTTAGACTAGCCCTGCCCTTCATGATTATCAGTTTAGACAGCGGCATTTGTTACACCATGTTTAACTCACACTGCGACTGGGGAGCAGGAATGGCTCAGTAGTGGGAGCACTCACCTCCCACTGAATGTGGCCCCGGTTCGAATCTCAAACCCAGCATCATATGTGGGTCGAGTTTGTTGTTGGTTCTCATCCTTGCTCCAATAGGGTTTTTTGCCGGGTACTCTGGTTTTCTTCCCTCCACAAAAAACAACATTTCTAAATTTCAATTTGATCTGGAAACAGTGGATAAGAAAAGCCACTGTGGATTTCCATTGAAATTACCATTTATATTTTATTGATTAATTTATTATTTATCTTTTATTATTGTTGTAGAGATGAAGATGACGAGGCTCGCGTGGCTTTCCTTCACTCCCGTACCTGATGATGTGATCTCTGAGGTTCTGGCAGACTGCCTATGCTCCAGAAAATTTACAGGTTGTCTTGACACCGTGTAGAACTTTGGAAAAATCAACCTGTTACCCAGCTTACTGGTCAGGAAAATTCAAAGAAACATTTTGAAGAAAGAAGTAGTGTTTTTTTGTTCTTGCCCGCTGCTAAAAGCCAGAGTTTAAGGCTAAGCAAAATCCTAAAACCAACAAACCATTCAGACTTTGAGAAATTGTCCAAGCTTTCCCATTTTGTAAGTAAACAAAATAATAATGTAAGTAGTTTAAATTTGTGGTACAAATAGTTTTGATAGCCATAAAAAGATGGTATAGTTTTAAGGCAATTTGTTGTAATCGGGTTGTATTTTTCTAATAGTGGGAATCAACAATTCTGTTTATTAATTAGAACTTTGAAGAAGTCAGTTAAATGGGACGTTTTAAAAGTAGTTGTCCAAACATAGTTTTCATATTTTACAAAACCAGATGAGAGAAAAGACATTAAAGTAAAAGGGCCAAATATTTAAACAAAGTCTAAGTTAGGCCGTGGTTTTAGAGAATTTCATGAGATCTAAATCTACTGATAAGCAGGTCAGTCTAAGTAGCTAATTGTTTTTTAGTCTGTGTTATACACCTTCTAAACAGGGTTTATTGTAATTATTGATGTTAACACATTGAGGTTGGCCAGTTTAAACTCATGTTAGATATGTTAGGCCACGGTTTTATTAAACCCTGTCTAAACCTTGTTTAAATATTCAGCCGAAAGAGTTTTCTGTAAAAATTAATCAGGGTTGTCCTTTCTGCAGTGTCATTGCGACAAATGATGTAGCATACTTTCATTTGTAATAATCTACAATTTTCTATGAGAAGTTTTGATTAAATATTGTGCTACCAAATAGGTTGACCTTTGTGGAAATCGCTGTTTACATCTTGCATTTAGAAATTAAAAAAAATAGTTACAAATTCCTATGGAAAAGGTCAGGATATTCCTTCATGAATAGGGATATAAAATAATTAATAATGCTTCCATCATAACAGAAAGTACTGGTAAATGCACTCGGTAATTTAACAATATTTGTGTGGTGTTTTATAATGAGAAATATATTTCTACAAGTAGACTAGTAAACTGAAAGGTTTTTCACTTTTGAAGATCGGGGTAATGACACTAAAAACTTAAATGATAAGAAATAGAGAATTGTAAAATACAGAAAATATTTAACACAGAACTTACTTTAGTATTCTTAAAAGGAGATAGGAGAGATGGAGATAGGTTTTGTAAAAAGTAAGCCAGGTAAGATGCATTATTGCAGTCGGAAGCTTAGCAGAAGCTTAGCATGAGCTAAGATTCTTTTCAGTTCATATTATTATCAAATAGACCATATCGACGATAGCTGCCATGTAGTTTCGCATTATAATGCAAATTGAGCAAGTGATTTCTAAGGAGGCAAACAAGTTAAAATCAACAAATTCTGGTTCCAAGTAAATACTTATGAGAAATGTTTCATAGCTATGTTATGCATACAGTACTGAAAAACAGGGCTGCAAATAACAGTCGGTCATCGGACAATGGCCGACCAAAATTTGCCAATGTCCGATGAAATCCTAACTGTGGTCGGACACAATGTCCAGACAATTTTTTTTTGCCTTTCAATGCAAATGCTAACGTGTTACACCGCATTTTGTTCTAAACACAAACTATAGTTTACTCAGCATTAGATTAGCAGGTTCACTTATCAAGCAGTACTGTATGGGCGGGAAGATGAGAGACCCTGGGAACGACGTTGTACTGTATGATGGCCGATCTCATTTTGTTTTGTCCGACCAAAATGGTGACTTAGTCGGACACTTGTCCTTTCAAGAAAACAAAATTGTTTACAGTACTGAAAAACATTCTAAGTTCTAGATTGCTTTGGCGCTTTCACAACTTTTATAGAAATAAACGGTTTGTGAAGTTATCAAGTCAGAAAATTGCTCATGAAAAACTATTTCTAACTAACCACAATAATAAACTCAATATTCCATAATCTGCATCTAAAATATGATTTTGGAAGAGATACTTGATTATTAGGACAAGCTGATTTTACAAATATTGTCTTTTTTGTCTTCTTTGCATTATAATTTTCCCCATGGGTAGATTGCATCGCTAATTTGCATTATAATATGAAAACCGCTCATGGCAGAGATCCGCAATATGGTCTATTTATAGCATGGGCTACGTTTTGTAACTTTTTTATTCTTTTGTGTTAATTTTCTTATTTTATTGTTTATTTAAAAGTAATAAGTTTGTCATGGCCTTTATTTTATGAATAATCCATTTTTGGTTTTAGACGAACTAAATGTACAACATGTACAAGTAATTTATAAATAACATTTATCATTATTTCATAGATACATTATTATTATTATTATTATTTAACGCAAGTGTGCTATGCTTAAAATAAAGTCTGCTCGCATAATGTTATGTGTGTGCCTTGTTTATTTTAAGGTAGAAATAAATCTGTGCATGTTATAATTCTGCTACAAACACATTCAAACACTTTTCCCAACAATACTTCAAACTTTTAATAATTAATTATCAAGTCAAATTCAAAAATCTGGAGCCTAATGCATAAGTAATAATTTCAAACACGTCAAGTAGTTGTTAGCTAAAAAAAGTAAGTACAAGCCATGCCTACAAAACAATCTCTTGAAACTGGTACCTTCCCTTTAAAAATTTCAGACGATCACCCCTCGAAACCCCAGGATTGCTCAGTGCAAGTACAACCAAGAACTCTAATACAGTCGGGAGAACAAGTACCATTTGATGGCAAAATCCCACCTCCGAGACAGGACTGGGCCCACGGTGTTTGTCCCTGAAGTTGCTAAGCAACATGACGTACTTGCTGGCGCGATTGCTTTCAGAATACTTGTGAGTGCTCGCGCTAGTTTCTGATTGGATAAAAAGATTCGAAAACTCTGAGTGCTTCCACGAAGATTTGACAAAACCGGCCCTTGTTCCCCTGACTGAATACATGTAGACTTGAATGGCATCCAATTTAACAACTCTTGTATATATTTATATGACTGAACAATCATAAACTTGTGAAAAACGGCTTTCAGAACAATAGCTAATTTCAACTGGGCACCATTTTCTGAATGGATCCTCTGTTATTATCCAATAATTTATAGAAAAGTACCAGGTTCAAAATAATAAAATTATAAGTGATGTTCCCTATCGCTCCCAAGAGTGCCAAAGCTCAAAATTGAAAAAAAATTCAAATTTCATTTTGTAAGATATGGAAAAACAAGCAGTACCATATGAAAGTACTATTCAATAGCTTTTATTTGAATGGTCACACACTAGGGTTTTATCCACATACGTAAAAGTTAGGAACACAATAATTGACGTGATGCTTACTTCTGGGAGTGAAAGGGTTAAACACAAACATCACCCTCACCAGCCTTGAAAGAAGATAGCCTTGACACCTCATCCACGTAGAAAAAAAATGTTCATGATGCCAGAAAGTCTTGCATGCGGTTTTGTTCTTCTTGATAGCTGTACGTACACAAGATCCATTTTGTTCAACCAATAGAATCCAAAACGCTTGTCCCAAATTAAAACAACTCTGGACTCGTAACAGTTCTTGACAGTCCAATCAGCAATTTTTGCATAAACCCGAGTACAACAGCAAAGAGTTATTTGTCGTTTTGTAAAACATGTTCAAATAAAGAGTGATAAATGAAAAAAAAAATTAATATATCTGCATCCTGCATCTCGTGCCAAATTATTCCAGAAGCCACGACATTCATCCAGTGAGAGCTTTATAGGCATAAGGAGCTGCAATAACAACAACATAACAGGTGTTCACATGTATGTCAGTCAAACCCAAACCGTTGCTAAAGCCCCTGACACACTATGCCAGATATCGGCGATTTTGATCGCAGGTCGTGGCGATCAAAATCGCTGGCGAAATTCGCCGTCACAGAAACAGGCACACTTGGCGATTTTCGCTTATAAAATCGCCAAGTGTGTCGGGGGCTTAAGGGACTCACAAATAGGACTGCATGGAGGTGGCCGGAGGGGGGGGGGGGGACTAGAGTTTTTTTTCACACACTTTTGGGGACTAGTTGGCCACCAAAAAGGAAAAGAAAAGCACATGAGAAAAATCTCTGGGATTTATGGCTTTGTTGGTCCAAGGGCTCAGGCTGGATCACATTTACAGATATATTTTATTTATTTTGAGCAAAGGCCAATCTCATTCCCAGAGTCCTTGTTACCCTTCTCCAGCAGAGGAACGGGCAACAAGGACCTCTGGGATAAAGTGTTCTGCCATGACAGGATTCTTGGACTTCCAGTTCTACTGTGCATGTGTTCGACTCCATGTTTCAAAGGGATGCACACAAGATTCTTGGACTTACGGTTTTACTGCGCATGTCAGGCGGAACGCTTTATCCCAGAAGTAAGGGTAACGAGGACTCTGGGAACGAGATTGGCAAAGGTACAGTCTGCAAAGAATGACGTCAGATGTACTCATGGCAAATAGGGCCTGGGTTCCCACCCCCCCCCCCCCCCCCCCCCCCCCACCACCACCACCATCGCAAAGTCCAGCGAAACATGAATATGAGCAAGACTACAAGTCGTAGTTTCCAGTTATGAGGATACAAGGCCAGGCTACAGCACATGCGGGTAAACTTAAGCTAAAGCTTATATATTAATATAAGCTTATAGCCGTGCGTAAAAATTATGTCACCTTAAGCTTTTACTTACCTACTCTCAGTAACGCTACGTACGCCACGAAAACTTTCATTGTAAACCACACACTTTGTTTGGCTTTCCTTCTTTCGTCCTCTACAGCGGCCTTATCGGGTGAACTATCAGCTCCAGGCAAGCGAAACATGACGAATAAGCTTATACAAGAAACCAGAAGCAATGCTTTTGACTTTTCAGGATCGGACAGAGCTTTTCCACGCGTTTCTCGCAAAGTATGTCACTTATGACACACAAAAAATATCCGTCTCCTCAGTTCCCCAACGTCCATTTATTTCAAGTCCCCAGAGCCCCTTGCTTTAAAAATGGGGGGGGGGGGGGGGGGGGGGGGGGAGGAAGGGGCGTACGGGTAGGGCCTAGGGGAGGGTTCTTCAAGTTATGTTTCACATAACCTGAATGAAGATGTCCACCTGCACACAGTTTGCTGCAGTTTTTATAGAGGTTGAAAAAAAAAAAAATTGGGAGAGGATTATTTTTGTCCAAGAAGTATTTTTGATTGATCAATGCTCCAGTCAATGAACATTCCAGACATATTTTTGGCGTTCACGTTTTTATTACTTTAACAGTAATATATTTAAAATTTTAATGTATATACTAGTAGAACTACAAAATTGATAGTACGGTGCCTCCTAATACCAAGGTATTTTTGCACAGTTTGTGACTATGCAGGAAAAGCAGATCTTAGCACTCACAGCTCGAGTGACCAGTTTTGTGACAAGGGCTATTGGAATCCAAAAAGAAAATTTGGGGTAACCATGCATTTTCCAGAGCTTCAATTTGGTCAAAATGCTGGCGTAGCATTTTCTCGAGAGAGAAAAACCTGAAAAAATATTTCTTTGCAGATTCCCTTTGAATTTGCCTTTACATACACAAAAGCAACAATAAATCTAAAAAGCTTTTTAAAAATACTTAACAAATGGTAATATAACAATGATGTGCTTTTTTAATAATATTATTACAAATCATTGAAACGTAGCCATTATTAACCCTGACAGCGCTCCTGTGGTATGCCAAAAATACAGTCTAAATAACTTTTGCACCCAATAAAAAATTAATCAGACATGTTGAATAGGCTTACCGCTTCCATTTTATAACATAAAAAATAGGGGTCACCACACGTTTTTGTAAGTTATATTAGGCGAAAATGAACATTTATTTCCCTGCCAAGCTTAGCCTGAAAGAAATCCCACGAGTTGTGTGTGTGCGTGCACTCAAGCATGCGCCAATGACACGAGAAATTATGCGCAGAACGTATGTGCAGTAACAAAAGGAGGCACTGTCCTTAAATCACAAAGTAAACAGAATGCTGCATATTTCAAAGTGCTGACAAAGCACAAGCATATTATTTTGTGGTTATGTGCACAACATAGTCATAGAGGCTCAAATTAAAGTCATCTCACGATCACTTGTGTATCTTATTTTAATGTGTTAAGTATCGCTGTATTTTTTTACAAGCCAACTGATGTTAGACAGTCAAAAAACAAAGAATTAGAAGCACACGCTTACGGTTTCCACAGCAACCAAATAACTAACTCCACAAAATAACTTGTTATTTGTACTCTAGTACTGATGTTGATAATAATATTCTAACCCGCACCACCCGACATGGGCTACAAATATATTATAAAAGCACAATGTACAAGTTACTGACAAAATTTCTATAGTAATGACATCCAAAATACTAGAACATACTAGCACTGTATTGGCAAAGGCAACTTAAGCATAGCTGGCGGTTCTTCAAACTTCCCACACAATTGGCCATATTCATATTCTCGGAACTAGCTTGAACTTGAACTTGAACTAGAACTAGCTTGCAAATTAGAGGCTAATGCTGGGGAATATCATTAAAACAGCTTCATCCTATTTGCATTTGAAAAGATTCTCCCACATTAGGCTCCATTCATGCAAGCTAGCAGTAGGTCCATTTCAATACCGAGAATATGAATACAGCCTTTTGCAAGAAAGCAGAAAAGCCACATTAGAGGAATGAAATGGGTAATTACAAAGCTACCAACACTTGCCTCCTATTCTTGCAGTTTTACTGCTCATTTTCACGGCATAGTGTCGCTAAATCCCAAAAGTAGTGAAGGTCATTACTTTCGGTTTTAGCAGCTTCAATTCTCAGATCGCAACTTTAAATTTCCGAGAATTACCCCCATCACTTTTATATAAGAGTTCCCCCTCGGGAATTGACAATTTTGAAAGATCAACATCCTGTTGAGACGGTTGTCAGGTACCAGATGGTCTCACAGCTCATGAGGAAATTCCTGACTTTCCATCTCAGTAGTTGGAGGTTGTCTCACGTTTGGTAACAGTGTCTCAGTTGGTATCTGAGGAGTAGGCGGCGTATGTGTAAATCTTTGCTGTGTTTGTTGTTGTCTGAGCTTGAGTTTAATGTGCCGGCAGAATGGCACAAAGCATTCCCTCTCTAAACAATGCTTTGCATGGTAACAACAAAGTTTTATTAGCTCCTGACAAATACGACAGCCTCCACCAGTTTTTCTCTTGCACGTTTTTGTGTGCTCCACAACACGCTTCATCTTGGCACAGCTACATTGTGTGCAATTGATGCCTCGACAGTGGGTGGCATGCACCAAGACTTGTATACAAAGCCGGATCTTTAACCGTCGTTCTTCCAGTGCAGTGAGCTGGGTTGGTTCCTTTCCTCCTTGCTGTTGAAGGGGAAAAAATCAAAGTTACTCTACGATATTCTAAGTTATTGAATTAAAGCATTGTACAGAACGTGAACAACATTCTGAAAGCCCTACAGAGGTGTGGGTATGATGTGTTATAATCCATCAAATATTTTTCATGCGCGCAATTGGTTTAAACACGTCACGTGACGCAGTCAAAACTGGGAAATATCCGGTGTTATTCCCCAAGTGATATTCTCCAGTTTTCAATTTACTTTCGCACGTTCAGTTTTCGTCTCAAATAAATTGTTAAATTGAATAGCACCAAATGTTTTGAACAGACTAGCAATATTTTTTAACTCCAACAAAATTATTTTTATGTTTAACAGCTTGGCCGAGATCTTTGACGGCAAACAGTCAGAGCGGCTTGTGAAAAAATATTTGAAGGATAATAACTACAATAGCCTCCAGTTGGCTTCAAAAATATGCTTGAATATTTGTCCTTGGGCATTATCTGTTCCTCGAAGCTCACAGTTTTCCTCGAGCTTCGCTCTCGGAAAACTGTTCACTTCTTGGAACAGATAATGTCCGCGGACAAATATCCGAGCATATTTCCTCGCCAAATGGAGGCTATTGTTTATTTATGCCATATGTGTCATGTCCCTGAGGGGGTCGGTTGGGGTTGGGGTGGGGGGTGCTGTCAGGGAAGAATGAAGGATTATAATGGGGTATGCAGTTCTATTGGCAATACAGTTGAACCTCTCTACATGTATAACGGCCACCCTGGATTAGAATTAACTGGCTGTTGTAGAGAGTTGGCCATTGTAGGAGGTTTCAGTATAAAGTAAAACAAAGACTAGACAAATCAAGTCGCTTGTGACGTTCTTGATAGCAAATTTGATGTTTATGAATTACTGTTATAACTTGTACAGTTCATTCTATTCCATATACACCCCGTCAAAGGTAAGTTGAATAGGCCAGCAAGGATCTTAATTCTTACAATCAAAACATAACTTATTAATGAAAGCTGATGAAATCATGCAAGCTATGCAGCTTTAAGCTTAGATGCTTGTATATATACTTGACCTGTACGAAAACCTTTTATATGCTTGTATTAACTTGACCTGTACGAAAACCTTTTATAGCCCTACCTTGCATTCACTGCAACGGTATCCTCCTTTGTCGTTCTTACGACTTGCCACTGGGATTTCCATCGAATATTGTTGAAAAGCGATCTATACTTTTCTTCCGGGTGATCTTTAAAATCCTTCAGCACGTACGCACCAATGCCGAAAGGTAGAATGGGTAAAAGTAGAAAACGCCGCACGCACTAGTGGCCGCCCGACGTGTAAACTGCACGCGCAGATGACGAATTTATAGATGAAACTGACGCGATTTTTCAGCGTGAAATAAAAAATCTTTTTTAGCTTCGCCATTCGCCATCTGCGTACCCCCCCCCCCCCCCCCCCCCCCCGGCCAAAGAGGACGGCTAAGAAATGTACCAATATGTAAAACGCAAGTGCAGAGCCATTGGTGGTTCTGGAAGTTGCATCTTCAGTTATAAATCTTCTTCAAGAAATAAGGAGGGGGTCTCAGCTCCTTCCCATCATCCCCCGGGCCCCGCCCGCGTCTAAAACGTTTCTCATAAGAAACGACTGGACGTAAAAAACGACCGCGTAGGGGCCGCGTACCTAACACCCCTACGCGCCGCGTACATGACGCCCCTCCGCTCCGTGTAGACACTCAGGTGTGCGTTAAAAAGGCCTGGAAGGCCATAAGTTGTGTTTTTGACGATTTTCAAGGTGTCAAAGGAGCTACGTCACGGATGGCGCATCTGCTAATAGTTCATCGTTCCCGTAATCCGGTTCAATCATCCCGGGTCTCAACCATGGTTTATTATTTCTTTGTTGTTTTTCTATCTTAGTAAATTGATATTTAAAGGTTTCCCCTTCAATTTCAAGAGGTTATTTTGTACATTGCAACAATTGACTTGTTATATTGTGACATAAATTGGCTCCTTTCACAGTCTGCTAAACTTGTTTATTTTAAATTATTATTACCGTAAATGGAAAATGTTTATAGGAAGAATAAACTGGGAAAAATAAATGAGTAGAATTCAGAAAACAGTTTTCACTTCGATAATCAGAAAGCAGACAATACAAGTCTCGATGGCTTTTCGAAATAAGGGCTTTAATTTTATTTACAAATTATAAGAAGGCTAATAAGCACACAAACGTCGTGAAAAGTGCACACATTTATTGGTACACAAGCATGTTTGGACAAATATATATGCATTGTAAGAATGTGCGCTTTATACAGTGCCTCTGACTGAAGACGTTCAAAAAAACTCTAAAACTAAAATTCCTTGGAGTGTGCTTCTTCCTCTGACTTTGGTCGAAGGTTCGAACCCTCATAAGCTGATATTAATCAGCTAAACAGCTATACAAATTAATTATATAATAATGGTACGAATGGTAGAAAATGTCGTCATCTTGATTTTCGCGGCGATAAAACTACATATAAAGTTTGCTCCATAAAGTACATTTCATCTCTTCTCTTTCCTTACTTTAAAATTCTTTCCTTTTTTTCCCCGTCGTTGGGTTGGTTTGTTTTTTCTTTTTATTATAAATTTTCGACATATTTGGTCAACTGATCTTGTGGCGTGAGCGGCGAATCTTCCTGACCAATTGACAGGTCCGGGTCCGTGGGAGTCTGGAGCGGGGGAAGCGACATTCGCGCGCTGAACAGCGGTTTGTCCATGAGCTGATTATCCATTTGAGGCGTGGGCACTTGATGCGGCGAGGGCGTGGGCCGAGGCGACGTTAATGTTGTTTGTTGTGGACGTGGGGACATGGTGGGCTGCTGTCGTGGTGACGCCCCTGCTGGGTGCGGCTGCGGTGACATGACTGGTCGAGGTGACTGCGATGGGTGTATAACTTGTTGAGGTGACATGGGGTTTGCTGACTGTGGGGACATCAGATGCGTCGGAAATTGCGCCTGTTTAGCCTGGAAGTGTTGCGGTAATGACGCTTGTGGCTGACCATTGTGCGGATGCATCATTACCGCTTGTGAATTGGTCATTTGATTTTGAAGTTGGCCTCTCCTCATTGCGTTCACTTGTGAAAAGGGAGGCAACTGGGGTTGTTGGAACATGTTTTGCTGCTGCTGCTGCTGCTGCTGCTGCTGCTGCTGCTGCTGCTGTTGTTGTTGTTGTTGTTGTTGCTGCTGTTGTTGTTGAAGAATTCTGGCTTGAAGAAGCCACTGTTGTTGAGCGCTGGCCTGTGAAGGAATTGGCATTTGTTGCATGGGATTCTGCATGGCATGTTGCATGTTCTGCTGCACAGCATTTGGCATCCCTTGATGCATTCCTTGTTGCATGGGATTCTGCAGTCCTTGCTGCATACCCGGCATTCCTTGTGCCATATTCTGTTGCATTGCCTGTTGTTGTTGCATGCCAGCCTGTAAGTTGTGCTGCATATTTTGTTGCACATTGGGCTGCATAGTTTGTTGCAAGCCTTGTGGCATTCCTTGTTGCATTGTTTGTTGCATTCCTGGAGGTATGCCTTGCTGTTGTTGCTGCTGCTGATGTTGTTGCTGCTGCTGTTGCTGGTGTTGCTGTCGCTGTTTTGCTAATGCCGTCATGAGCTGTGGGTGTTGTTTAAGAATACTTAGTACTTTAGCCTGCTGTTGAGGGCTGTTTGGTGCCTTGAGCGTATACAACAACTGCTGCAGAGAGGCTGGAACAGCCATGTTAGGTCGATTCTGTTGAGGTCCAACAGAAGCTAACCCTTGCTGTCCACCTTGCATTTGAGCAAATTGCTGCTGCCCGGCAGACATCATAGCATTAGGGTGGTTCATCTGTTGCTGCTGCTGCTGCTGCTGCTGCTGCTGCTGTTGTTGTTGTTGTTGTTGTTGTTGTTGTTGTTGTTGTTGTTGTTGTTGTTTGGAGTACCACTCTAATGTAGCAGCATTGTTCGTCTGGACTGGTGCTCCAGATGACTGTTGCATTGGCTGTGGCATGGGTTGCTGCATAGGTTGCAGCATGTTCTGTGGAGGAATGCCCTGTGGTATGTTCTGTCCCATGCTCTGCTGTAGAAGAGCAGGATTCTGCTGTCTCATCATAGCCTGGGGTGCCATCGGTACAGAAGGTACCGTCATATTTGGAGGCTGCTGCTGCTGCTGCTGTGGAAAGACCTGTTGAGGGTGCGGAACATTCCGAGCTGGCATACCCAAAGGTACGCTACTCACAGCTTGCATGGTAGCAGCCTGAGCAATTTTCTGGGCTGCCTCTACTGCACGCGGAGGAGGGCCAGTAATGACAGGTTTCTGCGGCATAACAGGCGGCTGGTAAGGAGGAGGCTGCTGCTGAGGTGGCTGTAGCGCCGGGTGAGACTGTCCCATTGCTCCAGGACCAGCCATGCCTGGTTGCAGCGTCTGACTTGGCATTTGAGGTGGGTTCGGCATGCCTTGACGCTGCATCGTGGCCATACGCCGGCGAAGAGTTTGCGACTGAGCAAATCTTTGCTGCGTTTGTTGTTGTCTGAGCTTGAGTTTAATGTGCCGGCAGAATGGCACCACGCATTCTCTCTCTAAACAATGCTTTGCATGGTAACAACACAGATGTATGAGCTCCTGACAAATACGACAGCCTCCGCCAGTTTTTCTCTTGCACGTTTTTGTGTGCTCCACAACACGCTTCATCTTGGCACAGCTTGATTGCGTGCAGTTGATGTCTCGACAGTGGGTGGCATGCACCAAGCTCTGTATACAACGCTGGATCTTTAACCGTCGTTCCTCCTGTGGACTGATCTGCGGCCGTTCCTTTTCTCCATCTTGCCCTTGTTGTTGATCGAGATCCAAGTCGAAACCTAACTTCTCCATGCTATGCTCGTGACCTTTCTCGTTGTAGCAAGGCACGCAGAGGTCGTAGTCCTAGGAAAAATATAAAAAGTACTTGTATTACAAAGACGTTACATTTTTTGTCAGCATTTTTAGGGTTAGACTGACGAACACGAGAATAGAAAGGTCCTTTTGCCGACTGCGTTTGCCGTTTCTACGTCTCTGAGAAGTTTGGCATTTACCGTTAAAGTGTGAATTATTTTCGATTTTTCTGATGGATTTATTTAACGATTGGAGGAAAAGTGAAGAGAATCGACTGCAAGCTGACGTTTGCCGTTTGCTGTAGAACGTGTAGGCTCGATTTCCGCCGCTCTCTCGAGTCTGATCTTCATTCCTCCCCGAGAAGAGACGTGGGCTCATTTCCCCCCCGAACAGCGGCTGGCAGAACGTGGCGCTTAATTAATCTCTCTATTGACGGCAGTGAAAAACTCAATCGCTAGTTGGGTGTTAAACTTCAGAGTTCGCGTGTTTTTGAAAGGCGTAATCCACCTTACGGAAAAAGATGGCGGCTGTACATTTTACCACAATACCTTGCGAACCTAACACAGCCAATAGGCGCATAGAAAGCCATATTTTTACGAAATTCGTTCCTGTACTAACAACATTGTGTATGCTTGTAGGTTTGAAGTTTTTACAACTTTTCTGTGCGTTTTTATGAGCGTTTTTAGGGTTTTCGTGCGCTAAGAATTATGGGTAAATGTACCAGTCGCCATCTTTTTCGGTATGGTGGATTGTAACAACTACACTTGACAATGATCGTTTCTGTACCTCGCATTCATTGCAGTGAAATCGCGTTTCCACGGGTCTCCTACACATGTTGCAGGTGTAGACAAACCGATCCTGTCCCTGGTTGTGAAGCTCGACCAGCATGGCCATGGTGGAGAACGTGGCTCGTCGCAGCGATGAAAATTCGTAGTGCTTCTCGCGGGAGAGCGTCAAGAACGCGTCTCTGCCATCCATGACGTCACAGTTCATCAGAGTATCGGGGTCGCTCGTTTCCGGCGTCTTACGGCCGTTCAATCGAATGACGAAGAATACCTGTGTATTGAGGAGAGTTTAAGATTAATCTTCTCCCTTAGGATGTTTAACCCTTTCACTCCCAGAGTCAAACCTTGAGTCAATAAAGGTGGTTCCAATTTCACGTCTGTGGATGAAACCCTAGTGCGAGACCATTCAAATTAAAGCTATTGAGCAGTACTTTCAAGTGGTACTATTGATTTTTAAAAATTATGCAGAATGAAATTCAAGATTTTTTTCTCTGTTTTCAACTTACACTCTTGGGAGTGAAAGGGTTGAATATATAAAACAGTTCGCTAAACATATAACGAAACGAAATGAGAGGCTTTGTTAATTTTTTGTCACGAAAAAAATCACTGTTACGCGAAGGTTGCTTCCAAGATAATTTAGGGATTTTTATTAAGAGATTTTGGAATGATCGAGATGGATCACTAACGATGAACTTGAGAATAACGTTGTATAATAAACAATTTATTGAGCGGAAAGTTGTATAACACTGCTGGGCATTTTTACTCGTCAGTTTTGAAGACAACTTTCCTCTGAATAACCTCTTTTTACAGTTGAACCTTTCTACAACGGCCACCTTGAGGCCGAAATAACTGGCCGTTGTAGAGAGGTGGCCGGTGTAGGGAGGTTTCAATTAGAGTAAAGTGTATGTATCGGTGTACGGTTAGGACGGAAAATCCTGGCCGTTGTAGAGAGGTGGCCGTTAGTGGAGGTTCGACTGTATTAACTGTTACCTCTCTGTGTTTCTCCATGGTGACGTACAATCTCTGCGACAAGTCGCACAGACCCATCACAGGACCATTGGTCTTCTTCGGGTTCTTGTTCTTGTTCGTTTTGCTCTTTGTGCCTTTCTTGTTGTTACTGCGCTTGTTGTTTCCTTTGTTCTTACTGCCAGGCGTGCCCTGTAAGAATGGAGATTTTCATTAGAAGACTTTGCTTACTCCGCGGGTGGAACTACAATGTACCTTGCTACAAGTTCGCAAAATAGAGCTGTTTTCAATTGAGTGTCGAAAGTAATCACTGAATTGCTTTGGTTTTGTTTTACTACGCTCTATGATTGGTTTAAAAACTTGCGCCACCTTCTCGACCAATCAGATGCAAAACCAAAACCAATCGAGACTTGGTCGCACGCGTTTTCCCGCGCTTCGCGCAAATTACGTCTATTAGCTTCTAGTTCTCATTGGTTCATTGTGTTGTTAACGGTTGTTGTGATTAGATGTTGAAGTGCCTAGCACGGTTCCTTTCTTCACCTCGCAGGCATAATGGAGATCAGTACGACCACGTCATTTAGTGTAACGCCTCTAGGAAATGCATAAAAAAACTTGTTGACATAATCACAAGTTGCAAGAAATCTTCCTTAGTGTAACTTGATATTAACTCAGTCCATTCGCTCGTACCTCTTTGCTGGCAGTCTCAGCAGCAGCCGCCGCTGCAGCAGTTTTTCTCTCTTCTTCTTCCTGGTCAAGCTCTTTAATGCTGTCTTCCAATGCATTCGGCCAAAAATCGCCATCAAAGTAGGGTAACTCCTTGGCTGTTTTCAAACCATCATCATTAGCTTGCTTCAGGATGTCCTACAATGGCAATGACAACAGCCCCTGTATTAGTATACCACTGAATACCCTGGTATGCCAGATACCCTCGTATACACCTGTATACATGTACTTAGTAGATAAACCCCTTCCAGCGGGCTGGTATATCAGAGGAATGCCCGAGGCTCAGAGATTGTCCGAAAAATGAACAGGAAGCTTCAAGGGCAGCTGTGAAATGTTGATACCCATCGTCCGATTTTGTACCACGTGATGTGTTTTGTCCAATGAGAGCGAGCGCGTGTGGATTATAAACCTGTCTACCCTTTAAACGTTACCCGAGTAACAGCTAATCATAAGCACTGTCATTTATCCCTCTAGAACTTCTACATGTATCATGGATGCCACTGACGAGTGTTCTACCGCGGTCTTCGTCAATACCTACTCGTAGCCTATCTCTCGGTAGCAGAACTTTCCTTTACAAAATACAGTCAACTCTCTCTAAGACGGACACCATCGGGACCGGCACAAACTGTCAGTCTTGGAGAGGTGTCCGGCTTATAGAGAGTTTAGTTGCAGTAAAATGACCGAAAAACGGCGCGCAGGGACCAACACCAGGTGACCATCTTACAGAGGTGTCCGTCTTATAGAGGTGTCCGTCTTATAGAGGTGTCCATCTAATAGAGGTGTCCGTCTTATAGGTGTCCATCTTATAGAGGTGTCCGTTAAGAGAGAGTTGACTGTAGTCACTGCACAAAGTTATTTTCCCTACCTTGTATTCAATGACAACACGGTCTCTGACGGCCTTGTCGAGCATCTTCCTGTACCAATCAACCAGTCGCTTGTGTTTGGGAATCTTCTGTTCAATGGGATGACAGTGAAAGATGTAGTCATCTCCCTCACTGGGTGGACATGCCCATATATGAGCGATTTGATACCTGAAAAAAAAAAACATTCAACTCAATCATTGTTTGATGGCATTTAAATGCAATTAAAAGAAGTTAACAACTAGAGCGCCAGGGGTCTGGGAAGGAGTACCGGTGGTCAGTGGTCAGTCGTGAGGTGCGCATGTGCAGTAGCTCTTCTGCTTCGTTCGTGTGGCGTGGTTTCTCCAGGCAGTGAGGTTTTTTCTTGCCAGAGCGTGTTGTGCGTGGAGAGCTTTGGATCGATAGTTTCTCGCGTTCCATTTGTTTTTCCCAAAGGGGTTTTTTTTGGCCCTTTCCTACAGCGGTCGTTCGTTTTGGTTTCGTCGCTTGTTTTTTGAGTTTTTCGACTTATGCCTGGTCGACAAACGCTAAACAGCCTCTCGGCGGATATTTGGATTCTTACGACATGGCAGCCGAAAATCCACCTCGTCTGGGGACTCAATAACTTCCGACACGTCCACCCTTACCACGGCAGCACCGTCCACCTTTACCGTTTCCAGCGAAACTCTGTCGCAAGCATTTACACAAGCGTTGGGGCAGTCCGCTGCCTCAGATTTTAGCGGCCTTCCAGGCGAACGGAACGGCGAGCGTGGGCGAATCCTCTTGGGGGCGAGGCCGCACAATACTTCGACTGTGGCCGACTTGCGCTCCTACAAATCCCATCCATCCCATCCCCACAGCTATAGGTAATGTAATGGCGCCTCCATTCCTGTTCCACTTATTGCGCGATTGGCCAATCCAATTACATCTGCAGTTGCCCAGCCGCCCATCGTCCAACATTCTGTTCTGCGCCATCAGCGTTCGTGTCTCCCGCTTGGCCGTCGTCACCACAAAAAAACAACTTCTCCCGATCGTGGCGCCTACGATCGGCAAGGCCTTCGTTGTTTGTGGCCCAGGTTATGCGCCACATACCTGGCAAGCTGGTTGCCAGATAACCAGTGGGCGTATTTATGGAGCTGGCCGACCTCCTGGCGGAGAATTTACGGGCGCCAAGACATGGGGCCCCACACTTACTTTTGGAATGGCAAATTAGTTGTCGCCCCCTCAACAAAAACGCGTGGTTCGAAATCACCGACATCCTCACCTGGATTCAGGCCTTCTCCATTTATGCTTGGATCTTCTGCACTTTCACATCCAACTCGCTGCAGGATCTGACCAATACAAAATTGTTGATCTGCAAGAAACAGCTCAGCAGTTTCCGGGCTTGCTTGGCAGAACTAACGATACTGCCTTTCAGAAAAAGACGCAAGCAGCATCTGGCCCTTGGGCAAGATTTGGTCAAGGATGACCTGGATTTTGTGGTTTCAGTCCTCAGCAGCAGATAGGACTGCTTAACGTTCAGTTCACAACAGCAACTTTCTTTTCAGTTGGGGTGCCTTCGGGATTTGGCGTTCTGGGGCTCTGGCTTCCCCCAGTCATGAGCCCCCTCTGATCTCCGGAGCTTTAGCGCCATAAGCTCGGAGGTCCCTTCGGCGTGGCGTGGGGGCTCATGGCTGGGTTGGCGGGGTCGTGCTAGCCATGGGGGCGTTATTTCAATCTAGGGGCTGGCTGCCCAAAAGTGGGAAGCCCCTGGGATATTCCAGGCAACCCAACCTCCCATAAGCGATACAGTTGTTAAATGCATTTAAATGCAATTTAAAAAAGAGGTTAACAAACTAGAGCGCCAGGGGTCTGGGAAGGAGTACCGGTGGTCAGTGGTCAGGTCGTGAGGCGCATGTGCAGTAGCTCTCTGCTTCGTTCGTGTGGCGTGTTTTTCTCCAGGCAGTGAGGTTTCTTGCCCCAGCGTTTTTGTGCGTGGAGAGCTTTGGATCGATAGTTTTTCTCCCCCCCCCCTCCTCTCCCTTTTTATTCCACTGACAGGTCAGTGTGACGGGTGCCTGTTCCCCTTGTGTGGGGAGGGGCTCATGGCTGGGTTGCGGGGTCGTGCTAGGCCATGGGGGGCGTTATTTCAATCTAGGGCTGGCTGCCAAAAGTGAAAGCCCCCTGGAATATTCCAGGCACCCAACCTCCATAAGCGATTACAGTTGTTAAATGCATTTAAATGCGCAAATTTAAAAAAGAGTTAACAACTAGAGCGGCCAGGGGTCTGGGAAGGAGTACCGGTGGTCAGTGGCCAGTCGTGAGGCCGCATGTGCAGTAGCTTCTCTGCTTCGTTTCGTGTGGCGTGTTTCTCCAGGCAGTGAGGTTTCTTGCCCCCAGCGTTGTGCGTGGAGAGCTTTGGGAATTCGATAGTTTCTTCCCCCCCCTTCCTCATCCCTTTTTATTTCCACTGACAGGTCAGTGTGGACGGGTGCCTGTTCCCTTGTGTGGGGGGCTCATGGCTGGGTTGCGGGGTCGTGCTAGCCATGGGGGCGTTATTCAATCTAGGGGCTGGCTGCCAAAAGTGGGGAAGGCCCCTGGATATTCCAGGCACCCAACCTCCATAAGCGATACAGTTGTTATAATCTAAGAAAAACGCCCAAATTAACCCTTTCATCCACAATTCTGGTCATCAGGGCTGCAAATAACAGTCGGTCATTGGACAATGGCCGACCAAATTTTGCCAATGTCTGATGAAATCTCAACTGTGGTCGGACATAATGTCCGGATAATTTTTTTTTGGCCTTCCAATGCAAACACTAATTGTTCTAAACGCAAACTACGTTTACTCTGCGTTGACTATACATTAGATTAGCAGGTTGCTTATTAAGCAGTTCTGTAATATGATGTCCGACCTCATTTTTGTTTTGTCCGACCAAAATAGTGACTTAGTCGGACACATGTCCTTTCAAGAAAAAAATATTATTTGCAGCCCTGGGTCACCATCTACAGTAACGATACTGTACAGATGAACCTCTCTTCAATGGCCACCCTGGGGCAGAATAACTGGCCGTTGTAGGGAGGAAGGTTTCAATAAAGATAAGAAACATCGAAACCTGTCCTCTGTGCCTCCAGAAACACTTACATGTATATAAGTAGTGAATATAAAGTGAGACTTGTTAGAATGGTACTATTATTTCGCCACATAATTTATTTATGGCTACCACTTGGAGCGGTTTTCAATTGACTGTCGAAAGTAATCGCTGAATTGCTTTGGTTTTGCTTTACTATGCTCTATGATTGGTTTAAAATAACTCCCGCCACCTTCTCAACCAATCAGATGTAAACCAAAAACCAATTGCTTCTTGGTCGCACACGTTTTCCCGCGCTTTGCGTCGGTTACGTGTTTTTGCTTCGAGCTCTCATTGGTTCATTGTGTTGTTTACGTTTGCTGTGGTTGGCCATTGTTATTGCTTTGGTTTTGGTTTTCAGAACCGCTCTATAAGCACCTTTATTAGTATTAAAATAAACTAAGTTCAACTGTATTTGCAACAATAAACAGGTCATTTACCCTTGCTGCCCAACATGTTCTAGGTAACCAATGAGGATTTCATGGTAGACATTTGTACGTAGGTGACGGGGCTGAAAGAAGTGAACACTGTCCAAGTACGAGATGTAAACGCGGCGTGGTTTGGCAATGCACACTCAGAGCCATATTCCTGTACATGCATGCCAAAGAAACACACATCCACTCCGTCCATTTCTTCAAAGGCAAACATGGCTTTAGCGCGATAGGGAAATTGTCCAGGAAAAACTTCTTCGTCATATCTGATAAAAGAGAGAGTAGGAAATAAAAGGTTAGCAATGACAAAAAGTATTCTTATTCCTGTTAGTTTGTTGCTGGATGGGATGTTAGTCTGATCATAGGTAACCGTAACCTACCAGCATTTTGTCAGGTTACCCCAACAAATCCCTGGTACCCATTTAAATTCGTGGTTGGAGAGAGGCACAATGGGAAGTAGATTGCCGTCAAACGCATTCCAAACTTATGAAAAATTGGTGTCTGGGATTTTTCGTGAGCTTAGAAATTGAAATATGATTTTATTGGAACTGATAAACTACGTAATTAAAGCGAAAAATCGGTTTTTATTATCCGTTGCGTGTTTCATTTACCAGGTTAACTAAAGCGTGATGCCTGAGTGGTCCCGGGAAGTAGGGTAACCCTGCCTGTTAAATTTTGCTTGTAAACCCTGGCTATCTTTAACACTCTTGCTACACTAAGTAAACAGGGCCTAACACTGAATTTTGCACAAGCAAATAGTCAACGAGGCAATCGTGGTCTATCAGCAATACAGTCAAAGATGAAAGAACCAATCACGGTCACGGTCACGGTCACATCAAATAATGAGCGACAGTGCAAACCTTGATCTCATTCCAGGCTTGATTTCCACTTGCTTGTCACAGGAGGACACAATTCGTATTGTCACATTTCCTGGGCAGTTTTCTTTAAGTAAGTAGTTGTTGACTCTCTTTTCAATCATATCACCAAGTCTGGTTGTTTGAAGTTCTAGATGAACAAAAACAGAAGAGTTATAAGAGGTTACAAATAACAAGTGAAACTCTGGTAGTTAGTAAACATAGAAGCTTTGAACTGCACTTACTCTTCGCAGTAAACCTGTTTTCTTTCCTCTTCACACCCCGCCTTTGTAAACATCCTTCGCACTGATATCTGAGAGGGAGATGAGCAGCATATTAACAAAGGAAATTTGGCTGTTCACATAGTCCACCAAGTCACAACATTGTGATAACCTTCATTATTATACATTTTGCTCACTATCTCTATACTCATTGGCTGAGAGCATACAGCTAATTTGCACTGGCACCGAATTGATGCTGGCATCAAATTGACGCGTCATAACTAACAATACTAGAATTTATCTGTATACTTACGCGTCATACCTACAGACAATATGTACAGACAATACATGTCGATTGACGTCATGCACGTGTACCACGCATCGTTCGCTTCATTAGCGGCAGCGAAAAAAAATTAAAATACTCCATAATCCGCGAAAGAAAAAGCTACAAAACGCTGCAAAGTTAAGCCCGAAATGAAGATTTACATATTGTAGTTTCTTAAATGTATAATAAAACAATTATTGGATTTGATTTTCGCATGATAGCAAAATTATCAAGGCCTCGGTTTGTGTTATCCACCTCAGCCTTCAGCTTTGGCAGATAATTTGATAATTCTTGCTATCATGCTCAACCTCATCCAATAATTTAATTATCACACAATTTAACAGCCCTGTAGGCACAATTTTCAATATGAAGAGAGGAACGAGACGGGTTATACGAATAGACAAGATGATGCACTAAGAGACATAATATGAAATCCAACCACATTTCTGTTGTCTGACCAAAATAGTGACTAGTCAGACAAACGTCCTTTCAAGAAAAACATTAATATTGGCAGCCTTGCTTTTCAACAAAGTTAACATTTTACAATAATTTATTTTACTACCCACTGGATTGAGTAGGACTTCAGAGAAAGTAAGTAACAAAATTTCGCTTACCCATTTGGCCAAATGTACT
Source organism: Desmophyllum pertusum (assembly GCA_029204205.1). Classification (NCBI taxonomy): domain Eukaryota; kingdom Metazoa; phylum Cnidaria; class Anthozoa; order Scleractinia; family Caryophylliidae; genus Desmophyllum; species Desmophyllum pertusum. The sequence goes on from MU827319.1 coordinate 499,469, forward strand.
CATGGTGGCGAACACAGATTTGATGCACCTTTCTGCCACAGTCAATACAATCAACAAATCTGCACAAAAGAAGCAAACACCAACAGATGTCATCATAATTATGGAAAGTTACTTTGTTACTTCAAAGTAACTGAAGAACAAGGCTACATAAATGCTTTAGCTAACAAACAACAGACTACTTACGGCTCCTTGTCAAGATGATCATTCTTGTTCTTGATAAAATTCTCTTTACGCACCGTGCTGTAAAAAAGAAGTGTGATGTTAATGGAAACGCAACAGTAAACAACTTTGCCATCTAATTAATCAGTTAAATGTGAATAAAACATGACAATTGTAACCAATCAATAACGGGCAGAAATATTAATAATGATGAACCCTTGGGGACAAGCTGTGGGTTACGGTAGCAACGACCCATTATACCTTTGCGACAGTGTAGGGTCCTCCCCGAGGTTAACTGCATCACCTGGGATCTCTTCAAAACATCGTTCACAGTAGTGATATCTGCACAAAACAAGCAACACATAAATGACTGCGTCAGCAATACCAGACCTTATAGAATTTGACATACCAGTATTTCCACTAGCACGTTAACCTATTAACTAGTCTATTAACCTCACAGAGGCCTAAAATTCATCTAGCCAATAAATAAGTTTTTAACACTTAATGTTTCTGCTGACATTGATTGCAGTGAAAGAACATCCCCCCCTTGGATTTCAAAACCAATATCATTCCCAGAGCCCTCAATCCTCCTTGCCGATGACTAGTACAAGGATCTCCAGGGGAATGAGATTGGCGTGACATGTCATCATCTTGAGAGCGAGCACTAGGTTTGAAAAGCTGTACTCATATTTTGTTCTTGTACTTGTATTTCGATCTGAAAGTCCCTACTACATGTATTATACCAGAAGAAAAAAACATACCGATTTTGGTAAGTCCAGTAAGCAGCGTCTCTTGGAATTGTACACAAGTGCTTTCCATAACAACACAGCACTTGGGGGTGAAATATATACTGAAAGCACAACAACATGTGTACAAATTAGTAACAAAGCAATAGGTAAATCAGAGAAGAGTGTTCTAACACACAAATACAGTAAAACACTACTTTATGACTACCTAGTTATTACAGCCACAATGAAGCTCAGTCCATCTTTTTTTTCTTATTTTAGAACCCCTTTAATATGGCCACCCCATTAATACAACCAGACTTTGGTGGCCCATTGGTGGTTCAATTAATGGGGTTCTGCTGTATGATGTGGGAGACGTGGTAGTTTAATGGTTAGCGCATCAGAGTCCAGATCGAGCGGTCCAGGTTTTAGCACTGACTGGGGTCATTGTGTTGTGTTCCTGGGCAAGACAACTCTCTCAGTGCCTCTCTCCTCTAACATCCCTTCCTACTCCAAGTCGGATTCATGCTACAGAAATCAGGATAAGCTCTGGCATTGTCGGCCAGTTTGGCCCGAGTTCAGCTTTTATCTTATCTAGTGTATGATGTAAAACATCTTTACCTTTCTCCCACAGCAGTATCCTAACTTTGTCATAACTGGATCAATTTCTTGTTCAAACACCTCAGACAACTGTGGAATTCAAAACATTTGATGATAAGTCAAATATACGGCAAAACAATAACATTTTGTTGATGTTTTTCAACAACTTTTCATTGACCTAAATCCATGACCAATAAAATAGTTAATTGATACAGTCAAAGCTCTCTGAGCGTACACTCGTAAATGGACAGCTCTACTTACGGCCGCCTTGACAAAACCTCATTTGAACTCTAGTTCATACAAACTCTGTATTTACACATTCCAGTAAGCAGCCAGCTCCAGTTGCAGACACTTTGTCTGCTTCCCAAGGGTGTCCTCTTATGGGAGCTCATTCTCATCCCCAGAGTCCGTGATCCTTTTGGTCAGCACCAAGAAATCACAACCTCTGGCTGGAACCGATTTTCTGAGCTTGCGCAGAGTACTCGTTTTCTATTGTCTTTTGTCTGTTCATTGTTTTAACAGCCAATCAAAAAATTTGTTCTATCTGTCCCTGCAGAGACCGAGATTCCTGGTGCTGACCAAAAGGATCGCAGACTCTGGGGACGAGAATGACAGGAGCTTTGACTGTATTTATGAATGGCAGACAGAAAAAGTCCTGGTAGAATCTGTAGCTTCAAAATTAACACACAACAAATGCCTCTTACCTTTGTACAATATTTATATACTCTTGAGGTTTTTCTATTATACAACCAAGCATTTTCAAACATGAGCCACACATCATCACAATACTGCAAATAAAAGATTTACGTATGTTAACCTTTTTTACAGTTGCTCAGAGTCGAGAGGAGAGTGTTTATATTTATCATACCAAGAGACAAAGTTTGATAAAGGGGCTACTACCGTCATGTAGATGAGATAATTTTATCTTGATCAAACTGGAGTACCACACTACACACATAGAAACCTCCCAAGGATTATTTACAAGTAGGGCTTTACACACATAGAAAACTCCCAAGGATTATTTACAAGTAGGGCTTTACACCCATAGAAAACTCCCAAGGATTATTTACAAGTAGGGCTTTACACCCATAGAAAACTCCCAAGGATTATTTACAAGTAGGGCTTTACACCCATAGAAAACTCCCAAGGATTATTTACAAGTAGGGCTTTACACCCATAGAAAACTCCCAAGGATTATTTACAAGTAGGGCTTTACACACATAGAAAACTCCCAAGGATTATTTACAAGTAGGGCTTTACACACATAGAAAACTCCCAAGGATTATTTACAAGTAGGGCTTTATACACATAGAAACCTCCCAGGGGTTATTTACAAGTAGGGCTTTACACACATAGAAACCTCCCAAGGATGATTTACAAGTAGGGCTTTACACACATAGAAACCTCCCAAGGGTATTTTCAAGTAGGGATTTACACACAGAAACCTCCCAGGGGTTATTTACAAGTAGGGCTTTACACCCATACAAATACAAACCTCCCAAGGGTTATTGTACTTTCCAGCATCCAGTTTTCGTTTAATTGTAGAGAGATCCATGGGCTGTCTCACAATTTCAAAGTAATCCTGAAAAATGTAAAGCACTCTGTCATTAAAATGCTGTACAGTGTATAGTGTATTACTAAACACAAAGCCTTTGCATTTTCTCTCAAACATGTACCAATTCTCTACTTGGTGTTTGGAAATGCGATTACCATCAATTTCACTGCTACGGGACCTTCGAAATCAAACCTCCTCTGAGCGGTTTGCAAAAGATTTCCGTCAATCATACATGTCCGTACCTTATTTGGAAGTGTTCGATTTTATCACGAGTAAACACCTTCCATATAAGGTACGGACATGTATGATTGACGGAAATCTTTTGCAAACCGCTCAGGGGAGTTTTGATTTTGAAGGTCGCATAGCAGTGAAATTGACGGTAAATACTTGCTGCCTCTCGTGTTTGAAAATTATTACTCCGTCAGAAGAGAATTTAACTGTCTAATATTTTATTGTGATTATAAATATAAACTCACCAAACAACCAAGCAGTTTTGGATCGACAGGTTGTCTGAAGGGAAGTGAATCTGGTTCCTGTTTATACAACTTCTCTAAAGTCGGCATAAGAGCTAGCCGCAACTCTTCAGGAAGGAACACTGCAAGAGGTGCAGATAAGAAACGGTTAACAAGGCTCAAAGCTTTTACACTTTTACACAACACTGGTTATATTATAAACATGTGGATAATCCTAATACAGCTGTTCCAAATAAGAGAGGGTTCTCAGGTCAAAAACCTGACAAGGTCGGCTACTTGACCCAACAAATCAATGGAAAATGTCTGACGATTTGGTGAGGTCCATATCCAGGGGGGGCAGGCAGCGTCCTTTGATCTTGCCGCTTTTCCGCTATACATGATCGCACAAGTAAAGAAATCTGTCAATCATTCGAGAAACGTACCTCTATGGGAGTTTGCTGTGGAATTTTCATCCATGGTGTCCCACAATGACCAAAGTTCAGTTAAACAGCGACCGAATCGTTCCCATAGATGTTTGAACGTGGAATCGCCAAAATATTTCTGAACGAACACAAACGCACGTCATGTCCGCCATGTTTATTTTAAACAAACCAGTACTTAGTCTCGCTCGGCCAAATTTCTTAAATGTGCAATCATGTATACTAGGTCCCAGGCCTCGCTGCTAGCCCCCCCTGTCCATATCTATGGATCCATTGCAATTCCTCATTGACACCTTGCCTTTACAGTAAACTTATCTGGAACCCTGAATACACAACATTTAATTGCACATTTCCATTGAAACAAGCTTCTGCACCCAATAATTATTGTGGCAAGTGGATTATGCAAAGCTACTTATGTTACTTCCACAACAGGTCTTACCTTTTTTAAGTGGATATCTTGTTGTGCCTGCCACAGGTATTGATGATGATGACGATGGTAAGGGGGATGGGCCAGAGGGAGGCTGTAAGGGCTGTGATGAACACGCCGTTACTGCTGTAGGTTCTTGTTTTATTTGAGGTTTAGAGAAGATACTCTGGGCAGGCCGAGGGGAGGTTGTTGGTACGGAGTCAAAACCAATGTTTTCCTGAAGATCATTCACAAAAAGAACACAAGCTTTAGAAAGTTGTTTTTCTGTTAGTGTTACTAAATGAAAAGTGACTAGGAGTATCGCTAGTACAGTCCCCCTGAAAGGGACATGTAGCAGGGCACTAAATTAACTTTTTTTTTCCAGGAGCCATTTGGCTCCTAAATATTCCAAAGTGGTCGCCAACTACAAAAAGTTAGTCGCCATTTTTTTCCAACAAATTTTTTTTTAATTTATTCTTTTTAATTGGGGTGAAAACCTAATTATTATACAACTTACATGTACAAAAGAAACACAACTTTCCATGTGTTTTGGTTCAATTTACCTCCAAAGTTACAAACTGGTTTGCAGGGTTGTCCCTAAGAAAAATGCCTAGCGGTTGTTGTAGAAATTCAGCACCAGAGACACAATCCATCGGCATACATGATGTATTCAAACGGTTTTGCACAACTCGCAATGCATTGTAGGGCGATTTGTTTACTGAGCTGAGAGAAACTTTTGTTGACATTTTTTGACCCATATTTCTTGTGATGAAAGCAAAACAAGACCAGAGAAATATTGTTTTTTAACTTTAATCTATTGTGTGACTTTTTTATGGCAAAGTTAGAACTGAAAACTTCAGGTAAGATGTCAGAATTCTAGTCGGCGTAGTCGCCAATTTGGCGACTAATTTTCAGGATTTGGTCGCCAACGTGGAAAACTTGGGCGCATTGGCAACTGTATCAGGCGCAATTTCGTGCCCTGTGTAGTATGTTCTTTTTAAACTACCAAACCCAAACTATGAGTACACATGATTCGTAGAGAGAAGTGAAATGGGTTTTTTTTTCAAGGACTTCTCAAGGAACAAACTAAGACATTTTTCCAGGATTAAGAGAGCACAAATTCACCTGTTGTTTATGTTGATTGTAGCGCATTGGTTGTATGTGCATGTAATGAATTTACCATTAATAAGATTCTTACATATTGCTTTGGGGCAATTCAAGGCCATATGAATATGATAGAATTCAAGGACTTTTCAAGGATTTTTTGAAATTGAAGGATTTTCGAGGACTTCCTATAAAATTGAAGGACCATTCGAGACTACATCAGGCTTTTAGCCATGGGCATCCAGTGGACGCCTGGACGAAAATTAGTCTTTTTTCACATCTTGACCTTTGAATTGCTGGCTTGAGAGTTATTTTGGACGCCCACTTTTCAAATCCTGGCTAAAAGCCTGGACTATATGCGAACCTTGAAATATATCTTATTAAAAATATATTTCTTGTCCCATAATGGATACTAGTGAATTGTGATGGCAACCTGACAAAAATGCTGGGGGGTTACTTGTGATGGACTAGCATCCCATCCAGCGGGAGTAGAGATACTCCAAGTCACTTCATGCTATAGAAACAGGAGTTAACTAGATTTATCCTACAGCCCTGGAAAGACAATAACAAAGAGGACATACATGTACCTTTCCTTTCTGTGGATGTGTGGGAGGAGGAGGAGGAGTCGAAGGCTCACTCTTGACTGAAAGCAACTGAGACTGAATATTAGGTTTACTCTCTGTTGCAGACGCATATCCACTTGAATTTGACGGATCCCCTTGTGACGCAGGTGACTGTGCCTGAGTAGTGTTCACCATTGGCAAATTTTTCCCACTTTCACGAGGTGGAGTTTTTCCATGGGAACGAGGAGGTGTCATCATCGGTTTCATCGGTTTCGGAGACAACTGACCTGCTACTTGTTTTGTATGAGGAGAAGCAGAAGGCTGTGTCATATGCGCAGCTTGTTTCGTATGGGGAGAAGCAGAAGGCTGTGTCATATGCGCAGCAGAAGGCTGTGTCATATGCGCAGCAGAGGGCTGTGTCATATGCGCAGCAGAGGGCTGTGTCATATGCGTAGCAGTCTGCTGTGTAGGTGATTGACCTGACATCTGTAGATGTGGTGACATCCTCCCTGGTAGTGGCGGTGACGCCATGGATGTTGCTTGCGATGAGGAGTTTGGAGATTGCTGTACAGATGCAGCCTGGTTACCTTCAAATTGTCTGTGCTGTTGTGCTACCGCAACTGCCGCAGCGTGTGCCTGAGCCGTAGGAATTTGGTTAGTGCCCAAGTCTCCATTGATTTGAGGAAATGGAACTAAATCAAATAAAAGCAAAAGAAACAAAAAATTTCAATACAAAACTTGGGTTGGGATTATCCACTTTTTTAAGGGGAACTGTGCTGCTTTCTCCTCATAACGTACTGAAGAGTTTATACCGTCAAACCTCCTGTAAGCGGACATGGGGCCAGAATAAGTGTCCGTTTAAGAGAGGTGCCGCTTATGGGAGGTTAGAAATGTAGTGTTTGTATGTAGCTAGGTATCACAGCCTCCTTACATACCCTGTGAGCCTCCAATGGTTGCTCCAAGGGTTCCTCCAAGGGTTCCTCCAATGGTTCCTCTCATCTGTTGGACTATTCTCCTTTGCCGTTTTTCTTCAAGTTCCTTTTGAATCTTGTATATTTTCTCAGCTAATAGGTGATAATATTCCTCCTATGATAATAAAAATTAATGAATAACACATTTCTTTGATAGGAAATCTAACACGTTCAAAATTTAACTTCTCTCAATTTCACCTTCTCAAGGTCTAAGACCAAGTTTGTAGAAAATTAATTTTTCTCTGGCCATTATAATTTTATACATGTACAACACAAGACTACAAGTCACATCTAACTCATCTACTTACCCTACTGTTTGCCGTCTCATACATGTCTCCCTCTACTTTTCTTGCATATGAAACAAGGTTGCCCATACGTCGATCTCTGAGGGCTGCTGGATCATGTACTGGAGTTGGGAAGATTGCCGTAACCCTACAAGATAAAATTTCAGTGTTTTACTTAAGGGTAGTTCACTGGTACTTTGTACAGTTGCACCTCCCGTAAGCGGACACCCTTGGGACCAGAAAAAGTGTCCACTTAGGAGAGGTGTCCGCTTATGGGAGGTTAAAAATGTAGTGTTTGTATGTGGCTGTGTCCATTAGCAGAGGTTCGACTGTAATGCCTTTCTCTATTTTTGCTTTTTCAATGTGCCCCACTAATTTGTTCTACTGGCTGAGCCAAAAGCAGACAACTGAAAATAAGCTTAACTTGTGGATAAGCCACGCCTCCATATCAATGGAAGTAGTTGAAGGTTTGATTTGTAAGATAAAGGTTTGCAGTTGTGCAAGACCTAAGTACAATTTACAAGAAGTAAGCAGTAAAATTCAAACATGATCGTTTTGACCAAAATAGTTTGTACCTTTCTTTCTCAGTTGTACTGTACCCATATTCCCAACACTTAAGATAAACACTGAAATTGATTGATAAGATTAAAATATTATTCTTTTAAATAAAATTTCCTAAATGTTATCACAACCATAAAGCAGTTTTCAAATGAGTGCTGAATGCAATCAGAGAATTGCTTTGGTTTTGCTTCACTACGCTCTATGGTTACTTTAAAAAACTTTTGCCACCTACTCAACCAAAATCAATCATGGCTTCGTCACAAGTGTTTTCCCGCACTTGGCGCTGGTTACATGTATTTTGCTCTGAGTTCTCGATGGTTCATTCTGTTGTTTACGTTTTTTGTGATTGGCCAATGTAATATTGCTTTGTTCTTGGTTTTATGACACTCAATTGAAAATTACTTCATTGTAGACATAATACAATTGTACATTACTTACAGTTTGTGTACAAGGTGATTCCTGAGATCTGGCGTTACATGCTGATGCCATTCTTTGGGACCACGATTTCCATTTGAAGATGTGCTACAAAGAACAAAGTGATTTGAAGATGTATAAGATGGAGGACATCTACAGTCGAACCTAAATTATCTGAACTTCACTTAACCAAACCTCGATTTTCCAGACATATCAATTATCTAAACTTTTCTGTGGTCCTAAATTGTGTTTCCTTTAATTCATATTTTCAATAATCTGAAGTGTGTAAAGACTAAAGACCCGTTTTTTTTTCTATTTTTGCAAGTCCACTGATTAAACAAGATTTGACCATACTTCTGCAAATTAGCTTACCGATGGAGAAAAACATAAAACCTAAGAAATAGGGAACATTCCAAATTCTTAGAAAAGTATTTTACTTTTGTCCCTGCTAAAGCTTTCAAGGGGGGAAACTGAGCACAGCTATTTCTTTACTGCATTGTTCTACTGTAAGACTGTCAGTCAGTTGCTAGTACCATGACATGTTGAAGATAAACACCCCTTACCTAGTGGCTGTCACTGATGATTCACCAAACGATTTGCTATCTGCTATACAAACAAAGGTACAAATGGCAAATACAATGATTAAGATTGGAAAAGCATACTAGATCATTGTTTCAAAGGGGTGTTTAGAATAATATTATTAATAATATCCAGCCCTCACAAAATGTTTTGCAGTTGAAGGTAGTAAGGTCCAAGCCCTCTTGCCGGCTAGGGGGGTCCAGCGTAAAGCAAGCAGCAAATAATTGACTGAATGCGGCAAAATCGCCATGGCCGGCACATTTGTAGAGGCAACAGAACAAGAGCAAGAGTTAGAACTCTTTTGAACTCTTACAGCATTACCATGTGATTTTGACTTAAATTGAACACATGTGGAAATTAATCTCTAATGGGTTTTATTAGTTTTTTGAGGTGAGAGACATGACGCTGACCTGTCAAAGATAGTGTTGGATCTGATCTCATGAGAGAATTTGCGTTTGACCCTGAAAATACAAGAAAAAATACTTCAATATAAAATTAATACAAATGGCATTTTAGCCTTAGCAGTTAGTGGGAAGCGGCGCAAAGAATAGCGAGTGAAAAAAGGTGAAGGGATTCGGGAGCGGGGGGAAGAGGGGAGAAATTCTGTCATTTCAATAAAAATTATCTTACCAGGGTATGGTTGCAACCTTGGCTCTCCGTTTGTTGCTAAAGTGATTCCAAGAGCTTCATATGCTTTATGAAGGCCTTGTGCATTTCCTGGAACTTTGAAAAAAACAGATATAGGTTAGAGTTATTTTTCAGGATCCACAACAACTAGAAGATCAAAGGAAGAATTGAAAACAAATTATTGTCTTGATTCTTGTTTCGTTGTTTCGTTGTTTCGTTGTTCATTGTTTCCAGCTTGGAGTGGTAATGAAAAGGCAGGGGCCCATTTTATTCCAGGATGACTAAAAACGAATTTCACTGGTTGCTGGGACTTCTGGAGAACCCTGTTTTACATCTGTGTACATTGTACATTGTACATCTGACGATTTCACTGCTGTTGCGCGACCGTTTAAATCAAAACTCCTGTGAGCGGTTTGCAAAAGATTTCTGTCAATCATACATGTCATACCTTATATGGAAGGTGTTTTCTCGCGGTAAAACCAAACAATATAAGGTATGACATGAATGATTGACAGAAATCTTTTACAAACTGCTCAGAGGAGCTTTGATTTAAACGGTCGCGTAACAGTGAAATTGATGGTAAAAAGTGTATAGTCCGGTTATTCGATAATGAATTTCAGATCTATACCTCTATTTCTGGTATCTGATGCATGCTTTAGAGGCAGACAGACTGGACAGTCCTGCCTGAGACAGTTTTTCCAATGCGAAATAATTTGTCGCGATGAAGCACAGTGGGCAACTGAAACAAGGACAAAATAAAAGTTAGCACTTTTCAAGGTTTTTATCAATATTGGTATTCTTAACACTGGTTTATCATTATTATCAAGATACCAGGACCCGGTTGTTCAAAGCACTGATTAAGATAATCCAGGATTAGCGTGAATTCACAGCTAACTCTAATCTTGTTCTTCAAAAGTGGACAATTTACTAATCTGCGATGAGGCTAATGTTTCCATGCTCTTCTTCTCTTTACATGGGTCGTGCAAAAAAGTATATTCATTTATTGCGCAACCCACATAAAGAGAACAAGACCGTGGAAAAATGAGCCCAATCGCAGATTGACAATAATTTAATAGCAGTACATTAACAAAATTCCATAACTATCTACTGAAATGTAAAGTGCTCTATTTTCAAATGGATCAAGGAAATGCTGCAACGTCAAATCTACAAGTTTGGCAGTCAATTTACCTTGTTAACTAAATATTTTATCATTTTCAAAACAATTTACAGTGCTACTAATATTACTGTGATCACTCAAACAAAGTAGTTGACCAATCAGATTACAGGACGCAAACAATGAATTCCAACTAAAGTCGTTTGAAACCAATCTCCAGTGGAGGGAAAACTGATTGGTTCAAGCAACTTTAGTTGGAATTCATTGTTCGTGCCCTGTAATCTAATTGGTCAATTTTGTTTGAGTGACCCCGGTAATAGTAGTCGCACTGTAACCTATAACCAGTGCCTTAGTGGAAGCTATTTTGAACGTATTCACATTATGAAAGATTTTCCAAACCTTGGCACGTTTTTCCAGCAGTGCATGTTGTCATGTGGTTCAACACATTCTTCATGGTTCGACAATGAGGTAGGTTGCAGGGCTTCACAGCACCATTCTGAGCTTGTTGTTCTCGGCGCTGACATTTATGTGCATGAAGCAAAAGCACTAGTTGCTGCTGTATTAATCTTCGTTTCTCCGGGTCAGCTGTCGGAGGTTGGGCTAATCCCGAGACCGGCTGAGAGGGGAAATGAAGGGCAATCAATTAGAAAAAATGACCCTACACAGAAATCCTGCTGTTTTTGTTCTGCAAGTCTTCCACTGGAAACATTTTAAGGTCATGAATGTGTGTGACTTCGTGTGGATATTTCTTTCAAATTCTCAGTAATGACAAAAGGCCATATTCGTATTCTCGATATTTAACTGGTGGAACTCGCTTGCAATGGAAGCTAATGTGGGGGATATCATTAAAAACAACTTCATCCTATTTGCATTTGAAAAGATTCCCCCATATTGGGCTCGATCCATTGCAAGCTATTGTAGGTCCAGCTCTATACTGAGAATACAAATATGGATCAGAAGCAGCAATCATTGTATCGACTAGTTACACCAGTTTAAACTCAAGTTACAGTAGGCCACGGTTTTGTTAAACCCTGTATAAACCTTGTTTAAATATTCGGCCCTGTGTGCTTCCCGAAATCTGTAAACATTATCCTTTCTACACGTGATGTAACCCACAATGAATTGCACCACACTAGAAGATCGAGAAAGGAAGAAGTTAAAGGCGCTGCTACACAAGGCAATGTTTTGTGCAACTTGTCTCGTTATTTTGTTGCGTCGTTACGAAACAAGTTGCATGAAACTAACCTTAGTGTAACAGCGCCTTTAGTGTTCTAACCCCTCATTTTGGCTTACATGACGATAAGTGTGAACACATTTTAGTTCACAGAATTTTGTTTACAAGTCACGTGACCGCTTTGCTATACGTATATCTCGAGGATTACATCATAA
>MU827319.1:513911-853634 GCA_029204205.1 Desmophyllum pertusum
CCTTGAAAACGGCGGAGCGCCTTCGTCCCCTGAAAATAAATCCAATCACTAGATTCACAATCTGGCTAAATGAAAGAATCTCACGGATGGATTGAACAAACTACGAGCCGTACTACTACAAAATTCGCGCAGAAGTAAAAACAAAAATCATGGCCGCTCACCATTGTCGTCTTCAGAGCATTATGACACACGAACCGCACAAAACAGTGTAAGACGGCTTTAAGATCCTTTGTAAGTGTCCTTCAACGAAGGAGTTATCCCCTCTCCTCCAGATGAATCTGCTTTTTTCTGTCGTAAAGCTTCAACTACAAACGAAAACTTGAAGTAAAATAGCGTTCTGAAATGTTCCCTGTGTCAATGCCGTGAAGCGCAACAAGCGATGGCCAACAGCGCGGGGGGGCCCAACCCCACCACAATGCATTGCGGCCATGAAATCCACATTAATATTTTAATTTATGACAACAATGCTGGGGTCTGGAACCGAAGAAAACAATAGATTGCCTCGTTTACGCGACTTTTCAACATCCGCTAAGCGGCACGCAAACCGGAAGTGTTGCATCACTTCGAATGAGTGGGTTAGAAAAGTGTTAAAATTCTATTTCGCAAAAAAAAAAAACGTAGTTAAAACTCTATGTCAATAAAAAGGGAGTTTTCAAAAGTCTTCCTGTTTGGCTTATTTGTCGCAATACTTCATTTTTAAGATGACAAAGCGAATTCTACCTAGTCCATTTACTTCTAAAAAAGAGACGACTCGCTTTTTTTTAATTTTACCGAGGAACAAGGTTGGTAGGAGAATCAGAATTTCGTGATAAGATGAACAGCTAGATGTAAATCATTTAGTTGCATGTTGGCTTTAGTTCTTCTTAGACAATATGCGATTAGGTTTCTAATAATGGCACGAATTAAAATTTAGAATAAAACCCCTTTCACAATTAAACATGGCTGACCGATATTCTCTGAGCACGCAATCGAAGAACAAATCGCCAACGCCGTTTCTCAGGGGAAAACGACGTTCCTAGAACCACTATCATTTCTGTAAATCTTAGAACCAGTCACTTGTGAGAATACTGAAGAACTAGTCGAAAGTATAATTCAGAGAGTACCATTTCCAAAAAGACGTGATTTCTCGGCCACCTATAGTAATACTCGATCAAAGTAACACTGACCATGCGGACTGTAATAAGTCACGATATGTTCATTAATATTTAAAATGGGTACAATGGCGAGTGTTATGACTTGATAACATAACATTTCTACGCTTTACAGAAACCGATTTTCTTATGAAATATGAGGTCCAGATACTCCTGGAGATACTGAATGAAATCCAGTTTAATTAAGTCAGAGATTTTTTTTAAATATATTAATCGCCTAAATATTTCAATCTCCAATTTTCTAAAGTTTTCAGTCACGCTATAAACTGTACATTGCCCCCCGATTCAGGCTACAGGCTAGACAATTTATTATGCAAAGTTTGTACATTAAAATACTGCAGCAGTAAACGTAAAAATATGCAAAAGATGTGTTGCAACCAATGATTTTTCGAATTATAAACACCTGATGAAAACTAGTAGTTTCTGACTGACTGGCACTTTCGTCGAAAGGGTTGACTACTATAGTTGTTCGGCAATCGTGGAGTCAGTTGTCTTGTGTAAAGTAATTTCAAGCGGTAGTTTTTATGTTCAGTAAAAAATCGGTTTCATTTACAACTTTTATGGCTGTACATAATTAACAAGGGAAATGGCTACATGGGACAGGTACAAATCACAGGAACATGGAAATTCAGGGGAAGTCCCAGTGCGTTTAAACCAATCAGAGAGCGATGCCAAGGGATTTTTCCCCGCGTGACCGTCATAGCGCGCGTGATCACGTTTTTGGCCAGTTATGTAAACAGACTCAGGTCTACATGCGGGAGCTCACGTCAATCTTCCACGTAAAATTAATCTGCCTTTGACTGAAGATTATAAGGATTTGTATGGGAATTGTTATCTTTGCCGTATTTTGGCTTAAAATTCAGTAAATCAATTTAAAATAAACTTACTTTTGCCATTTTTTCTGTGTCCTTTGCCTGTCTTGTGCTTTGTGGTGGTCGAAGAATGCCTTCCCAAACGAACAGATATTCCACAGAGTGAAGCTATCCAAAGAGTCTTTCTGTTCTAGGATAGTTTGTCTTCAAATCCACTCTTACTAGACGTTGTTCGATTATCGGCAGTGATCCCCATTTTGGCATTTTTACGCATCATCTCTCGATCAAGACAAGGAGGCCAATACATAGCCTACATGGCTAACTGTTTCATTTTTCAGAAAACCCTTCATGCTCATCCCCGAAGTGAAAGCCACAATTCGCGCCACAACTGTTGGGAAACTTTCCCTCTCCCCCTTCTTAATATTGATTTGAGACATCACAAAGTGATTTTACTCGACATCGAGGGCGGAGGGAGAGATGCAAACATGGATGAAGTGAATTGTCCCAATTCTGATTGTGAGGCGGACTACAGGTTCGTCAGCTTGCGTGGATAGGAAATGGTATGTGAGTGTCCATTCGTCTGGACAGTACATATACACACAATGCCCACACATATCACCACCTCAAAAGTCCAACTCCAATTTTTCATCACACTTTAAATAAGCCTTCCGAACAATGCATGAGATCAGTATTCCACCGATGTCCTTGTAAAATCGCCCAAATGACGAACAGAAGGACAAGAAAGACAGACAATTATACACCAGGTATTAAAAAGTTTAACTTTGTTTTCCACAAGCTGATGTGACAAGTTTCAGAGTGCTCGTGGTATTTCGGGACATTTATGATTGGATATTGAATAAGAAACGAAAATTATTCGGGTATACCATAAAATCCCGGTTTTAAGTTTTATTTTCGTTATTTTCCGTAAAGTTTTGCTTTTTGTTATTACACGTGTCATATGACTGATATGTACTATAGTTATAAAATGATAAACATAATTTGCCTACTTCCTAGACTGCGAGCAGTCTCTATTTTTCGCTAAAGTCCGCGAGGCGAACACGCGATTTACGATCGCACGTTCGCCTCACGGACTTTAGCGAAAAATAGAGACTGCTCGCAGTCTACCTACTTCCCGGCTTTCTTTCTTTCTACTTCCGTATTTATTCGTTTATTACTCGTTTATTATCTTAGAGGGGGGCTTAGAGGAGGCGTTTAATTCGATTTCCGCCGCTCTCGAGTCGGCGGTAGGGGAGGAGCGTGGGCCGAGACTAATGACGGCGCATGACGGTGCTTTTATTTTTTGGGGTGTCTATTTAATTTTAGAATTGATTAAAAATGCCATGTTCATAGCTTTATTGCTGTAACTGAACTGACGTTGTTATTGATATAGCATACAAAAAATACGACACTAAATGTATAGAACTCCGTGAGCTGAAACATTTGTGTATTGTACCAGAATGTTCCAAATAAACGCCCCCTCTGTATTAAAGGCCACGTTCATCGCGCACAGAGAGAGTAGAGAGGGACGTTGAAATGCAGGAGAGGAGGCGTTTATTCGGCAAGTAAATAAAAGTACTTGGTAAAACCAAGCTAAGGGGAAATAATTGATGTCTCTTAGAAAAACCAAGATACTCTAATGCCTTTTATTTTCTCGGGTAAATTTTTCGTGACATTCCATGAGTCACGTAGAAAGCTTCCAGTCCAAAAAATACAGTTTTATTGTCAATAAAATTACAAGCTGAGAAGATTTGATAGGCATATGAAATGTCAAATCGTGGTTCAATTCCTCCACCCTGCCACTAGCTGAATTTATTCTTGGTAGTCCCGAATTCAACTCCTCGGTCGCGTTTTGTGAATACCCAACTGGTCAGCCTCCCACCAGTTGGGATTCTTAACAAGTTTATGTTCAATTTACAATATTTTTGTTGATTTACAGTGTCCACAATTAGCTCAGTGGTGCCAAGTCCTCTGACACTGTTAAATAAAAATGTTTATTTTATTTTATTTCATTTCAGAAGTCTCCTCGTCCCTGAACTCAAACGCGAGAGAGTCTATGCGAAAAAAAACCTATGTGCGCGAGAATTCCATGCGGCGAAGTTTTGTTGTCGAGGGACCGAGGGACGAGACATTTCAGACTTGGAGCAGTTTCAACCTCGTTCCCAGGGTCTCTCTTCTTCCCGCCTCGCTTTTGGCGGGAGTGAGTGAGTTTTTAAAAAAAAACCTCGTACAACGCGTGTGCTCTATCCTGGCTCTAACCAATCAGAGCGAAGACGCAATCTTTTCGGCCAATGAAGACTGCGCAAAAACCAATCGTGATTTATTTTATCGGCTCTTACGCGACTTTTCCCGCGCTTTCCACTGGTTACATGTTTCAATGTTCCGAGTTGCCTTTTGCCTCTGTTTCAAAACGAGTCCTGGTGCACAACAATGAGTTTGCCCAGTACTCGTTTTGAAACTGAGGCAAAAGGCAACTCGGAAATGTCCTATTCAAGCTTATTCAGATTGGTTTATGTACACTAGACTGTTTATGCCACTCTAGTGTGATTTCTTTGGTTTGAGAGGACATTTCAAAGAAGAACAGAAATTACAGAACTGACTGAAACTTGAAGCTTGCAGTAGTAATATATTCCCACCAGGTTTACCCGCACACAAAGCCAAATGGACCTAGATGAGTAAGATATGGGAGAATCGGCCCGAGGCCTTGCGAGCGGGTAAACCTGGAGAGAATATGTTCCATCGCTGCAGGGAGGAGGGTGGGGCATTATCGTCTTGCAAGGGTCCAGACCTAAACTTGACTGAACTAGGCTGAATTACGAAGCGGGCTGCTTTATATACGGGAGGAGGTTTATGGTTATGCCGCGCATACTCCCGGGACACGCTGGTAATATAAAGTAGTGTATAATTGTTCATTTAGGCTTTTTGTGCGTATTTCCCTAGTGAGAATAATTTATTTTTTACTTATAGTATCTTTGTTCAGGCCGAAACACAGATTGGATTCTGCGCCCGCTCTGATTGGCTAAAAACCCACGCATAGTGTAAAACATGGAAAAACGGCGTATTTTGTTGGTTCGCGCGCTAATGCTTTTGCCAGTTTATAGTGAGCATATTATCAGTCAACAGGTAACTAAAGCTTTAGCTTGACACTGCTCCATGAAAGGAAATATTAGTACTTAGTAAGCCCTCTCTTAATAGGCCCCCCTTTGTGAGACCTAAAATTAATAATAGAGGAAATGAGGTAAATGAAATGGAATGATACACGCGCGAAATAATCAGGCCCCGTCCACACTGATGCGTTTTCGTTTGGCTCCGTTTTCGAAAAGCTCCGTTTTCAAATGTCTCCACTCTGGACAGCGTTTTACATTGTCAGCGTTTTCGATGAAAACGCTCAGCGTTGTGGTGTGGATGATAGGCGAAAACGCATCCAAAAGTATGCGTTTTCAAACGAAAACGCATCAGTGTGGACGGGGCCTGAGTTACAACATCTATTCTGCGATACAGCTGACTCAAGTACTTTACTGCCCATTTGATGTTGTCATCGTTTCAGATGGGCTGTTGTAAAGGTGTCACCAAAACACGGAACACCAGGTGCACCGAAGGAAATGCAACTGATCGCCTTCAAACTCGTCGTCTCTTTTAGGGGTCTAAATTACGGATTTTGGTATCACTTAAAGGTCAGCACACACGACAAGTCCCTGCAACAAGTCCCTTCGCGTGAACTACCCATTTTCGTCAAAAAATCTTATGCTTGTCCCCTCTTGTGTAGCCTGTTCACGGACGTTCATTTTCGTAAGATACTATTTTTTTCTCGCGCTCGCTAGTATCTTACGAAAACAAATTGAATGTCTGTGAACAGGCTGTTCGTGGGACAAGTCCCTGCGCCCAAATAAGAAAGTAAACCAATCAAAAGACCAAATCGGACTGTCCCTGCAACAAGTCCGCGGCCTCGTGTGTACGCTGACTGGTCCCCCTTGATACCAGTCCCCTAGTGTGTACGCGCAAGGGAGTGGTTCCCGGGACACAGTCTCTGCAACACGTCCCCTCCTGTTAACACTACAGGAGACTTGTCCCCTCGTGTGCACCGACCTAGGGTGTTCAGGACGGAACGCCAATAGTTTTAGCCACCAAGGTATCATTTCATAGACCTTTATAGGGTTGATGGTCTACACCGATCTCTTTTTAAAATGGTATCTTTTTGGGGTCAAATAAAGCTTGAGTCACGCCCAGATTGCTCTCCTTTCCCCCACCCCTTTCACGAGGGAGTCCCCCCCCCCCCCCCCAGTATCAGTGCCGGACCTCCGGTTTCTGTAGTATTAAGTGACTAGAGTATCCCCACTAGTTCACCGCAGGTACTATTTCCTGGTACCCATTTATGTTCCTGGGTGGAGAGAGGCACTGTGAGAGTACGTCCAATGCCCTAACCATTTATAGGCCAGGCAGCTCACTCCCACTGAGAGGCACTGCAATGGGCCACTGCAGGAAAACTAAGGGTAAGTCTGTTTATAAGCCTAGTGGCTTATCAGGCCAGCGACCGACTCCGGTTTTCATAGCGCCTGGAACAGGCTAAGTATGAAGTTAAGTAACTAGGAGTATCGACACTCCCCAGGTTGCCCCAATAATTTTTTTGTCTTCACTGGTACCCATTTACTCCTGGGTGGAGAGAGACACTGGGAGAGTGAGGTGTCTTGCCCAAGGACACAACACAATGACCCGGCCAGGGCTCAAACCCGAACCGATAAATCCAGATGCCTAATGCCAACCTCATCCCCAGGGCCATCTCTGCTTTCAAGATGGCGGGTGGGCGCGAAGAAGACCCTGGCGAAGAGCAGGTCACATGTCTCCAAAAATATTGGAGATTTTGATTGTTTCAAAATGGCGGTGGGCTCGCGATTGGCTAATTTTGTGGTCACGTGACTGCTCTTCGCCAGGGTCTTCTTCACGCCCACCCGCCATCTTGAAAGCGGAGATGGTCCTGGGGACGAGGTTGGCCCAATGCGCTAACAATTAGGCCAGCGCACCCCCCTACAGCCAAAACTAAACCACCGGTAAAAGTCATTTTCAAGAAGTGGTTTGGCTTAATTATTATTAAAGAACCATCAACCACACAAAATTTTTTAACATTTAATTTTTTACTTTTTAGACATTATCGCTTATAGTACACAAAATGCACATTTTAATAGACTGTAATAGTCCTTGACTATAGCTTATAAATAAATCATTTTTAATATTTATGTCAGAACTATAAAAATAAATCAACAAAAATGTCATGTTTATCTTTGCCATATACATAGCTAATATTGACTAGAATTAAAGTTCCATTATTTTGTTATCTGTTACTCAGGCTAATGAAATAAAATTATATCACAGTAAATATTATTTATATTCTATAAAATAATAAAGGTGAATTAGAGTTCTGATTGATTAATAAAATCCTCAAACCTATGTGATATTGTTCCAGTAAATCCAGTCTAACAATGCACTTGATGCAACAGACAACACATTTCAGTGGGTTTAACCCTTTCACTCCCAGAGTCAAACCTTGAGTCAATAAAATAACGTGGCTCTAACTTTAGAGTCTGTGGATGAAACCCTAGTGTGTGACCATTCAAATGAAAGCTATTGAGCAGTACTTTCAAGTAGTGCTGTTTGATTTTGACAATTTTGCAAAATGAAATTCAAGATTTTTTCCTCAGTTTTGAACTTGGCACTCTTGGGAGTGAAAAGGGCTAACATGCAAATTCTCTCTACTGGTTTCATACAATTCGTGTATAATCAGTAGGGAGAATTGAACCTCTTCAAAACATTTCTCGAGAAATGCCAATTTTTCTCTCGTTTGGCCCAGGCTGATGATAGTCGCTGAGAGTTAAAGAAAACTCTTGGCAACTTTCATTCTCATATTCCCCAGGATTTATGAAGTGAATGAAATGATCTTCGTAGTGTGTAAGCAATTGCCTTTTTTGGCCTGAAAAACAATTCAGGCTAAAAAGGAGCAAGAATATTACACACTGCGAAGAACATAATTCACTCCCTTCATGTTTAACTGCAGTATCAATAATATGTCACTGTTTATTATGTTGTACAAGATGGTTTTAACGTTTTGTCTGTGGATGAAACCCTAGTGTGTGACCATTCAAATGAAAGCTATTGAGCAGTATTTTCATGTGGTACTGTTTATTATGCTGTACAAGGTGGTTTTAACTTTTTGTTTGTGGATGAGACCCTAGTTTGTGACCAGGATTAAGGACACATGCCAAACATGGAAATCACACATGCCTTAATTTGGAATTTCTTGCAATGTTCTTGTCTGGTGCCGTTATTCTACTAGTACCACCACAGAAATGATGTGTCACAGTTCTCTACCCAAGGTTACGAACTAAATGAAATGTTAGTCATGCTTAAATGGACTAAGTTGTAATAAATAAACATTGCATTTATGTATGTATTTATTTGTTTCAAGCTCACTTTTTCTATTACAGCATTACAACTTATTTACTTATATGCGAACAAAATAAGTTTTAACTAAGGAGTATTTACAAAAATCTTGCTTAAGTAATTCATTGAAATGTGCTCTATTTTAACTACTGTACTGTCAATAATGAGTATAGTATATTGAACCATAATGTTTAGTGATTCATGGCTTCATTTAATATGTAATATTTACAAAGTTTTTTGCCCAGTAACCAGAAGTATGGTAATGATGGATGGACTAGTATCACATTTCACCAACCTCGTCCCCAGGGCCATCTCCGCTTTCAAGATAGAGGGTGGGCGCGAAGAAGACCCTGGCGAAGAGCAGGTACGTGACCTGCTCTTCGCTAGGGTCTTCTTCCCGCCCACCCGCCATCTTGAATGCGGAGATGGCCCTGGGGACGAGGTTGCACATTTCACAATGCATGGGAAACGGCGCCTCCTACGCAGACATTATTTTGGCTCGTCACACAATTTTTGCGTGTAGATGAAACTCTAGTGTCTGTGGTTCTAAATAACACTTTAAGTCTGTGGATGAAACCCTAGTGTGTGACCATTCAAATGAAAGCTATTGAGCAGTACTTTCACGTGGTGCTGTTTGCTTTTTAATATTTTGTATTTTGCAAAATAAAATTTACAATTTCTTCCTAGGGGTTAAATTATTACATTTATGTTAAGTATACAGTAGTTCTGTTACCTGCCTTCTGCTCAAAACTGTAATAAATGTAACAAAAATGATTCCCCCAATTTCAAGAACAAAAAAAGTTGAACTCTAAAAAAAGGCATTTCTAAAGTAAATTTCCATGCAGGTTTAAACAATTAAATAATTTACAAAATTTTATCAGTAAAGTCCTGAAGTAAGTAATATTAATCCAATAATAAAATGTTTATTTTGGGTCATTGGTTAAAAAAAATGCTGTAAGTGGACACTAATCACATGACCTCCTGACAGTGGAAAGCGATGAAGCAGTTGTCTTATGACTTCCCTGCCAGCAGTCTCCTTTTCCGTTATTTTTAGCCATGAACTGAATGGAGACTCGTAACGATTCCTATCAAGCATGCGTTAGCGTTACTAAGCGATGAAACAACTTTCACATGTGATCGTATGTCGTATGTCAAAATGTGGGCTCAACATTCACAACAGCATGTGCTTTGTCACTGTTGGCTCAGTTACTAGTCAGCGATAATCCCATTAGGCATGTGTACTGCATACTTCGCGACAAAAAAAACCGGTTTATTTTGTCCACAATATGATGATGGCGGTTACTTCAAACATTGTTTCGAGTCAGAGCAGAGTCTCCTTTCAGTTCATGCCTCAAAATAACGGAAAAGGAGACTCTGCTAGCAGGGAATCTTACGACTGTCTTAACGGCAACAATTATTGTTACAATGAACCAATCTGAACTTGAAGCAAAAAACATATTTAACAATAAATTGAAATCCCCCCCCCCCCCCTCCCCACATACACAAAGGTCTTAAAAACACATAAGCCACCCGAGGGATTGCGGCAAGGAGCCCAAAAGTGTGATTCACATTATTTCATGAACACAGACTAACCAAACAGAAGCAGAGGATATAGTTTTCTCGGCTTCTGATTGGAAAGTCTGAAAAGTGTCTGCAACTGTAGCTGGCCGCTTACGGGAATGCGTAAATACAGAGTTTGTATGAGAGTTCAAACAGGGTTTTGTCAAGGCGGCCGTAAGTAGAGATGTCCGCTTACCAGAGTGTCCGCTCAGAGAGCTTCGACATTAATAAAATACAAGCTGCCTTGAAAGCTAGGGATCGTCAGGAGTGGAAGAAGCTTGTTGCTGCCCTATGTGCCACTAGGCACGCATAAAGCAGTGGCGGATCTAGGGGAGGGGCCCGGCCCCCCCCCCCCTCCCCTTATGGGCGAAAATTTTTTTGGCCTCCACCTTAATTTAAGGCCCGAAGTGACGGAAACTTTTTCAAGCCCCCACCTTATAAACAGGTCTGGATCCGCCACTGTAAAGGATCAACAACACTTTTGGGCTCCTTGCCCAAAGCTTTTACGGTACTTCATTTCTTGAAGATAATATACAGAGATTGTTGCTGCCTTGTAAGTAGGTTTTGTGTCAGTAATAATTCATGCTGTACAAGCTGTTTTTGAATCTTATAATCTTTACTGTTGGAATATTTAAACAGAACAACAGATATGAAATTCTGCAATCTTAATTATTCATGAAATATTAATCCTATTCATGAAGCGGACTAAAATTCGCTTTGTAACATTACACTATTTGATTACTTTCAGCATTTGCTAAACATTTAATTGGCATCACAAATGCCTCTTTTATCTCTTACTTTCTCTATGCCATATTATTATAATATTTCTAATAAATTCAACCATTTTCCAACACTGTTGAATAATATGAAGAGCACATATTTTTAAATTTATTTCTCTTAACTAATGAATCTTAAATTTATATCATTCATATGATTACCCTATATTTATATATATATTTACTGTATAATATGCGTGGATATAAATTAATGTACATTACTGTAGTTTGCACCCATCACTGCAGTCTCAGTTGATAACAGTCTCCTGCAGAGAAGAAAAGATTATATGTAAGCATATGCAAAGAGTTAACAAATGATTATTAGATGAGGTTGAACAAAATATCGTGATTTGTCAGTGTCTCGCAGATCAATTATTTGCCTCAGCCTTCAGCTTTGGCAGATAATTGATTTGCGAGACACTGACAAATCACAATATTTTGCGATAACTGAGTTCAATAATAATAATTGTTTGCTTTATCATTCTATTCACCTAGTTTTTGCAAGTATAAAACAAGTTTTGATAGGAATTATTTCTGCCTTCATGTGACACAAGCACGCGAGGATTTGCCAAACATTTGCATAATATTGGCAGTAAATATTAATGCTCAACCATCGTCATACGTGACATTTTCTCCCAAACTTACAATACCAAAATAGAGGCAAAGCATTTTGGTACAGTCAAACCTGTATTAGCGGACACCCTCGGGGAATGCTCTAGTGTTCGCTTAACCCTTTGAAGCCTAAATTAATTTTTGCAAAATTCTACAATTTTTGAATGGTATTATTAAATTTGCTCTATCTTCAGTTATATTTAAGGTATTAAAACCAAATTTGGATATGTAGTAGACCAGACATTGGGCTATCTGTCACTCAACATATTTATTAATAAGTTACTAGTTAATAATGTTTAACAGGTGGTAGAACATTAAGTTAATGTCACGCAACATCTTGACTATAATGTTTTTCAGTGTACTGTACTCTTAATTTGGTCATGAAAATTACTGCAGGTGTCTAGATTGATAGCCAAGTTACTGAATATCATTTTGATACCACATTTGCCTACTTTTGATTCTTTCAAAGCTACATACTGCCCCTAAAAATAGAGTGGCTGAGTGTCACGAGAAATGACTAAATGCAACTTTCCGTACGAAAGTGTTTTGCTGCTGCATTCTATTGTTTCCTATTCTCCCTAGCCACCAAACAAATGTTCTGTGGCCTTCCTGGACCCAGGGAATCTCCATTACTGCCATTATCTTCAATATCAAAGTCATGAAGGTTAAGTTCCTCTTGTTCTTCCACAAAATTATCGTCCTGGGTGGATAACTGCATTATTTTCATCCTCGCTGTCAGCTTCTAAACCTTCGGCATCAGAATTTGAAACCATCGTCGGGTGCATCGAAGTTTCCATCGAGATAATCAATAATTTCGCTCAAAATAAAATGTATCCTACCTCCAGACATGTTGGGCAACTAAAGGAAAACTTGTTCTCTTCATAACAATCGAAAATGTTACCAAAATCTCGCAGAAACTCGCTCAAAACAGCTCAAAACGGCGGAGTATTATACTACCAGGCGTTTCAACGGAGGGGGAGACTGGGAACTAACTAAAGGGAAACTGCTGTTGAAAATAACTGCGGGCCATTTCTATGGCCGATATATCGGCCATCCGGTCGCAAAGGGTTAATACACGGTGTCTGCTTGATAGAGGTATCTGCTCAATACAGGTTTGACTGTATTCTGAAGATGTTGAAAAAGGCCAGAAGTGAAGAGAAACAACACCCAGTTTTACTATTATGCAAATTAGGGATACTTTCTCATGTGCCTACCAGTTCAAGCCAGACAACATTAATCCAATAAATATTCGAGTTTTGGATCGAGTCTCATTTTGAATATTGTTCACTGTCCATTTGAAGAGTGGAAGTTTGAAACAAAGAATGAAATGAGTTAATCATTATTTTATATTTGGAAAGAACATTTGACTGCTTTTGACTAATCTTAAACTTAACACTTGATTTAACTGTAATGCAACCGTTTAAATAAAACTCCTCTGAGCGGTTTGCAAAAGATTTCCGTCAATCATACCTTATATGGAAATGTTTGATTTTACCGCGAGAAAACACCTATAAGTTGTGACGTGTATGATTGACAGAAATCTTTTTCAAACTACTCAGAGGAGTTTTGATACAAACGGTCACGTTGATGATCGATTGCCACTTTGTACCCCCAAAAGGTCCTTCGCACCTCCCTGTACATTGTATGTCGATTTTACCCCTGAATACCCCTCAAGTGATAAATTTTGAGTTGTGCTATTCATGACAAAAATGTGCGAGAAAGAAAACAAGGAAAGAAAACAAACCCTGATAACATCACAGTTAGAAGCTCCACTGTCAGAAGTTGCATCCTGCAAGAGAGAAAAAATGTTTGATTACCAAACCGCAGATCAGTTTCTACTACCACCAGTATTAAATCTAGAGTTATTTTTGTTGCTGAGTAAGAGTTGTTTTCTCACTAAGTTCAAAATTATTTTTGTCGTTGGGTGGTTGTTTCGTTGCTAGGTTCAAAAATTATTTTTGTGTCCAGATTATTTGTCGCTGCTAGGTTCAAAATGATTTTTGTCGCTGGGTTCATTCAGAGTTGTTTTGTTGCTGCGTTAAAAATTATTTTTGTTGCTAGGTATAAAATTATTTTTGGCACTGGATTCATTCAGAGTTGTTCTGTTACTGGGTTCAAAATTATTTTTGTTGCTAGGTTCAGAGTTGTTTTGTTGCTGGATTCAGAATTATTTTCATTGCTGGGTTACGAATTGTGTTTTTGTTAAAACAATATTTGTGTGTATAAGTGTGCAAAATCAGATATCATTTAATATTAAAACAGATGTGTAGTTAGATATATAAGGAGGTTAGGTTATTCAGCGTAATACGGCTGGGTATTTTTACGAGTCAGTTTTTATTTTTTCAAGCCTTTAACGACATAATTCTTTCCTAAAATATAGGCTTTCAACAGTGTTTTCCGTAGGGCGCAGTCAGGAGGACTAGCTAAGACCCGTGTAATACGGTCTCATATTTGCAGTCTCGTTTTGGCGCGTATTCACACTCTAAAATGCTATGTCGTATAATCAAATACTGTATTGGTGAAAGTTACAGTCATAATCATAAACCTGAAGACAGTAAGAGTCTGGGAGTAAAACAATAAATAAAATATGACATGAACTTCTGATAAATGTAGTTCAATGAGGTTATTGATGTCCTATCAGGCAAAAGGGCACAATCATAACAAATTCAAAGACAACAACATCACAAAATGTTACATACCGTTCGTTTCCCAGTGAGGAGATAAGTGGTGATATCGCCCTTGCCTTTCACAGCAATGGCGCCTCTACGTTCAAATGTGAAGAACTCGTCAAGAAGTTTCTTAGATGCCTCGCTGACCTGTATTCTCCCTGTCAAGCCTGTGGAGTCCATTCTGCTTGCGATATTCACAGTGTCGCCCCATATGTCGTAGAGAAGTTTTGTTGAGCCAATCACGCCAGCAGTAACGGGTCCAGCGTTGAATCCTAACCTCAACTGAAACTCAAATCCAAGCATATGCTCATTGAACCGGTCTACCACCTTGAACATCCCCAGAGCAAATTTGACCAACTGCTTCAAGTGGTCGTATGGATGAGCGTCCTTTTTCATGCAACCTTCTGGATAAAGGCCTGCCCCTGCCATGAAGGTCGATCCATTTACCGTCTTGATTTTCTCAACTTGGCTAAACTGGGTTTTATCTGACAGAAGGTCATCAAAGTCACCAACAAGTTCATTCAACACTCTGATGCACTCCTTGCCCCCTTCAAAGTTCTCCTCATAAAAGTCTGAAAAGTTTACAATTGAAGCAAAAATCACTCCAACATTCTCGTAATTCCGAGAGTAATGACTTGACAATTTCAATGCATCTGCGACGTGTTTTGGAAAAATACTTTCCAGCAGCCATGCAGCTTGTTCTTTGTGGGTTTGCGCTTTCCGTTTGTCTTTTGCGGCTTCCTCATCTCCACTGAAGTTACGACGTACGGTCATTTCTAACTGACGGTTTAATAAACACACAAACACCAGTAACAATCCTATGCAGACCATAATTTCAGGGCCTAAACGGTCATTTTCCGACAATGCTTTCGCTTGGTCAATGCCGGTACCTTCAATTATTGGCTGAAATGCACAAAAGTTATCATAATTTAGCAAAACAATGTAAGTAATAGAAAACACGGCAGCTAGTCCAGTCTTCATCCATGAAGAGAGTTGTGTGAAATTACAGAAATGCAGTAATGCAAGAGCAAAGATTAATGAGTAGAAATCTCGAGATCTTGGATTACGAAGTTCCCCGCAGTTCATGAAGTTCGCAAAGAGTGTTCCCATGGGTAGACACATAAGGAGTGCTCCTATAAGGTGACTAATGAACCAGCCGGAAATGTAACCTACGACACTGTTCATGCATGCGGAATACATGCGAGGAAATGCACGGGCAACTGTCAAGAAAAACAATGTTATTTCTATAAGTAGTGAGAACGGCGACAAGATAATTACTGCTAATGGCACAGGTTGGTAAAGAGGAAAGCCCAAAATCATAATGACGAGATATATAATGTTAGAAAGTAACACATCTATAAAGAAGTTGACCCTGGGAGATGCGAATGTGGTGACTGAAGGATTGAGCAATGTGCAGTCCTGTCCTTCATTTTGATATCTTCTCTCGATATACTTGTCTTGAAATTGAAGTGTGCATGGATTCATTGACCCGTGTAAATACTCGTCACCAGCTAGTGCTCTTTCTTGGCTCATCAAGCTGACAAGCTGCGTGTCATTGTTAGTACGGAGGGTGTCCCTCATTAATGCTTCATTTAGCGATATGCCCAAAACTTGTGAAGAGCGTCGGTCTTCTGGAACCCTTCCATTAGAATCTTCTTCTTCGTCATCGGATTTGATAGAAGTTCCAGAACAGCTATAATATTCCATTTCGATGACATCATGCTTGACTTTGAGGTTACCTTTCAGGACCTTGGGGCCATTGTCGGAGCTTGACTCACCTTGGCTTGAAATGTTTGAATCAGAGTTAAACATTGCATCTGAGGAGGTCACCTGTTCAGAGATCTTGACATGTTTCTTCTTGCCTTGCGGACTGCTGTGATGATGGTTATGATGGTGGTGAGAAGCGTTCATAGTGACATTGATGGAGTTGAGGTTTGTCGACTTCTTTCCACGACCAGTGGGGTGCAGCAGGTTCATTGGCTTTTTCATACCGTTTTTACGACCAACAATAAAATAAGTCTTGATGCCTTCCAAGCCTTGATGACGCGAGCCTGCATTACCATCTTCCACGATATAGTGACCAGCAAGAAATTTTCGTGTGGCTTCAGTGATGTGCACACGTCCGGGTAATCCAGCCGTTTCCATGCGATTTGCCAAGTTTACGTCGTTGGACCAAACATCAAACTTGAAGCGCAGTGTACCAACAACGCCACAAAGGACCGTCCCTGTATGGACACCCACTCGCATGTCGACCTCGTTCTTGGTGTCCTCGTCAAACTCTTTAATCTGTTCCAGCATGTCCAGTCCCATCTCTACACAATTGAATGCATGATGCGCAGTCGCTTCCGGGCAGCCTGCTACACAATAATAACAGTCTCCAAGTGTGCTAATTTTCTCACAATTGTTGATTTCTGTCAGGCGATCAAAACGCCCAAAGAGATCGTTCAGAAGCCTAACTAACTGCTCAGCGGACTTGTTGCCGGACATCTTGGTGAAGCCAACGATATCGGCGAAAAGAATGCTGACATTTTCCATACGATGCATCTGAAACGGGCGAAACACCATCTGCCCTTTGTTTCGACGTTTTTTCTTGCCATTGGAGCTGTCCTTAGGATCTTCTTCGGTTTCCTCGTCCAAATGAAGCAGTTCTTTCGCGACAAGGTCCGGCATTACAGATCGTATCATCTGTTCTTTCACCTGTTTCTCGATCTCCAAGTCACGACGAGCCACGACGCATTGACCGACCTTCCAGAACGTGCTTCGTTCACGAGTCTGGGCCATAAAGAAGATTTGTATGCCAAACAGATGGATACACATGTGTAATACCAGGCGACAGATGATTTCCACAAGCCGGTTGTCGCTTCCCTTTTCGGTGGTGACCACGTCAGAGAGAACTTCATGAGCGACGGAGAACGCTACTGTCATTAAGATGCAGATGTACAGATGTAGCGAATGAATCATGGTGTAGATCAACACGATCACGCAGGTACACATGCAGAAGCGAGCAGGGTTCATAAGAGCTTTCGGAAAACCGAAAAGAGACAGTTCCATTGTGATCAATAAAACAGACGCAAGCAACGAAACACAGGATACACATTTCTTGTACAATTTGCTGAATTTAGTAAACAGTATTAAGGCGATGACTAAAGCCAGAAAAACCCCGTCTCCAATCAAGATCGTGATGCCTTCATCTCTCCGCGAAACCGCAAAAAATATCCCCCAAGTGATACAAACCAGGCAGACGAACATTAGAGCATGGACGACGCGTCTTTGGTTGTGAGCGGTAAAACGCTGGAACTCTTCTTCCAAGATTTCCGAATCGAATCTGGGCATCCACCATTGAGAAGAAGCTCGCTCAAAAAACAAGGGAATACAGCCCTTTTTCTGTCGCGTATCGACCTGAGAGTAGGATCGCTCCTTCTTTATCGCAGCGAACGAGGGCTTTAGTTCAACGCTCATCGATTCCGGGTCCGTGCTTATAGAGTATCCAGATCTTTCCTCGCCGGCCATTTCAGGATACGAGAGAAGACAGCTTGCTTTTCTTGGCTTCCCGGTGTTGATCACCTCTTCTAAATCATCTCTTTAGCGTTTTCAAGTCATTTTTAGAGCATTCGGGACGTCGCGGCCTCCAAGTTCTACCCTAATGAACGAGCGCACTCCTTCCACAACATCAGTACGGAATTCAAGGATTTCCCGAGCAAAAACTCTCTAATTCGGCGGCTTCAAACTTCATGTGTGAAGAAAACATACACGCTCTGCTGAGGCCTTTTTTCCGAGGTGCGTATATCACGTGATCGCTAGCCTCACGTGACAGCATTTCGTGTCGTCTAAGTGGTTGTGAGGCTTCCTGAGTTATTTCTGAAGGGTGGTGTTTGGGTATAAAAGAACAGCCAGTTCGAGAGTTGACCTATTTTTAGAAAATTCTTCACATTGTGGTCATGCATGCTAAACTACTTGTACTTTCGTTGAAAACAAATAGGCCTCTAATGGGCTAATGGTGGGTTTCGACTTTCAAAGCTAAATTAAACACCCCGGGAAGATCACGCGGTGGTAAAAATGTCCGAACGAGCGGGAAGAAATGAAAAAAAGTAAAATATATTTTTTTGATACGATTGGGCAGAAATAATGCTTTGATTTAAGTACATGTACGCTATAAATCAACCAGCCAACGATAAGGTTCTCACCGCCTTCCCCCACCGAATTCTTATCAACTCCCCCCCCCCCCCTATTTTCTCTATGGGCTTGCCTGTCGGTGCCATGCTTTTTGCCCGGCTTTTTGACGATTTTAGTCTGAAATATCTTGGTTTGGACAAAGTGTGTGACTGTGACTAAACACCGGGTTAAATATGTGTAGCTTTGCGGGGCTAGACCCATAAAATACACCTCAACTTCCCTCATGTCCGAGATCAATTGTCCGCAATAAGAGGTGTCCGTATTATGGGGGTTACCGCAGAAAGAGGCCCGACCGAAAGACCCCTAGGAAGAGAAAAAATAGATTTACGGTAATAATAAAATAACTAAAGCTCAAGGCATTTTTTACGCCTCTAGAATGATCGCACGAGTTGAACAAACAAAATAATTCGCCGTGTTTCAGAGCGAAATCTTTTAGATAAAGAAACGGCGAAACTTGAAGCACTGATTTACTGAACGAAAAAGGAGAACAAACGAAATGAATTCACTGGTCAGGTATAAACATCTTTGTAAAATATCAAAACAGCTTCTTAAAACTTTTTCACACGTCCAAAGATCGCGAAACAAGGCAAGCAAACAAACAAAACTAATTGCTGGGTGTAATAAGTAAGTTCATACCTCGTTTGCTGAGCTGCACTGCTAATTGTCCATGAGTGACTCCATGAGTAGGGAGGCCAGTAAAAGTGGCAAGAATTGTCACTTTTATTAGTACCACTTTGAGCCGACAATTTACCGCACACATTTTGCAATTATCCAACACCTCTAGCATTCGAAAATACATTCGCACTAATTATGTAAACAACAGCATAGCAACAAGCGCACAATACCTTTTGCAAACATTGACACAGTAGATTGAACTTTTTGCCGGATCAGCTGCGGGGGAATGGGGACGGGTCTCTAAGTCTGCGTTGTCGGGATGGGCGTGTCCCTTTATTACTCCTGCAAAATAGCACTTATTCTTTATATTCTTTATATTCTTTATCTTCTAATTCTTTATCTTTAAATTTCACTTAAAATCAAAATTAATGGAGGAGTTTTTAACATAGATTAATTAGGAGTAATTTATTTTATCCGATTTTTATCATTGTAATTTTTATCATAGTAATTTTTTTTAATCATAATTTTAAATTGTAATTTGTACTGTAATTTTATTGTCACTGAAAAGCCCCGTGAGGGGAGTGTCAAATTAAAGTATTGTATTGTATTGTATCTTAGTTATCTAACTTAGTTACCTTACTTTACCTTACCTACAATAGTTACCTCACCGGTACCTCGCCTCGCCTCGCCTCTCCGCACCTCATCCCACCTTGGCTGAGTACCTAGCACCTAGACCCGATTTCACACGTTGACACTGCTCGTTGCTAAATAACTGCAACGTAATGGATGGAATCTCAGATGTCTATCGCGCGCACATCTCTCGTGCGCAGACTTGAAGATGGAAACGAGTGCGTATGACGAGATCGAGAGAAGTCTGTTTTCTCGGCCATGCCACGTGCTCTTGATAATACAAATCTTAATTTTTTCCCCAATAGTTTTTGAAACGTGCACTGCCATCTAGATAGTTTCTTGTCATTCAAACACTCAGAATTCAGTAAGACTACGTATTGACTCAATCTTGAGGTAATTTTCATCCCAAGGGGGTGGGGGAGGGGACTCTCATATAAAAGTGACGGGGATACTTATCACAAATTTTCAAAAGAAACCTCGAAAAGGTACAAAAATTACGGCCCCTAAAAAGTACGACGGACATCCCTGTTAGGGTTAGGGTATATAGGCAATAAATAGCCTAGACTGCGAGCAGTCTCTATTTTTCGCTAAAGCCCGTGAGCTCGCGCCCACGCAACTCGCGGCGCGCGCCACTCGTAAATCGCGCGTTCGCCTCGCGGACTTTAGCGAAAAATAGAGACTGCTCGCTTTAATCTTTAATCTTTAACCAGATACTCCTTAATCAGCTAAAGCTATACTAGGAGATATATACTATGCTAATATATATATATAGCTGGATTTATCAAAACCGTGTCAATTTCGCCAGGGAGAGCTTGTCACTTTGACAGGTAAGACACGCCCTCAACCAATCAATCAATCACTAGCAACGTGTCAATGCACAACAGGCCTGCCCACCTTGGTAGCGTGCGGCTTTCCAGCTCTGGTTCCCTAACCGGCTCCACTGCAGGCCAGCTTGACTCAACTGCAAGGAGAATGACCCCTTTTTAGCCAAAAATGCCACCCGTCAGACCCACACCACCCCCCTGGGTCGAGGGCCGGCACTCCGCAACTGGTGCCAGCGGGTAGCCTGGTCCCCGGCCACTGTGCAGCAACCGGTCTGGACGGAAGCCCCCCCACAAATAAAGGCGCGGGTGAGGCCAGACCCTCGGCTATCGCCGAGCGTCTGGCGAAAATGTTTTGGTGAAAATTTGACAGGGTTTTGATAAAATCAGCTATATATATATGTACATAAATATAAAACTAAATTAAACGAAATCATACAAAAGATCTGATAGCAGACAATGCGGTAGCTATAAATCTATAAATAGCAGTCTATAAATAGCCGCGAAACTCTGTGTCTCTAGACTGAATAGTTCCCACTACAAGACACTACAACTGCCCCACTTGAAAATATTAGAATATCGAAAAATAACTACATTTAGCCTACATGACACGAAGAATATGTACCGAGGTCTATGTATAGCATTTTAATACTTAGACACGTTTCCGATTCTTATTTATATATATCACAACACTAACCTTTCACCACACCTTATTACAAGAAGCTCTCTACGCGTTCTCTGAGAACTTTCGGATAATTTCTCATCAAGACTCAATATATTATTCATCAACGTATTATGTTGGGAATGACTTGATGCACATTGGGAGGAAATGATCGACATACAGTGAAGGTGAGTCTGGAACCCATAGAATAGCTGCTTATGTCCTCCAGACGTCAGTTCAGACAGGGTCTTGGGGATTTGGCACTCGTGCGCGTCTATTCATGGAACACGCCCCCTCTTCAGCAAAATATGGTTTATTCTTGGAACTAACTCTCAGCCCCATCCTGTTTGTTGTGGAATCCAAGGTCACCACCACTGAGACGGTGCTATTTTTTGCACCGCGATATAAAAATACCGCACGAACAGGACATTTTCATATTGAAGCTTAGCTAGAAATAGATTGTTGGCATATATCGATTATTATAAATAGTTTACTATATATAACAGGAAGCGGATCAAGCATGATTAAGCCCAGACATTCTTGGCAGGCACAAACTCAGAATTCGTGTGCTTGCGTGCGATTTGTGTGTTGTTTTTCCCTTCTTGGGATGAGGTTGAAAACTCGGCCGAGTCTAAAACATGCTTGTGGATGTGGGGAGCACCGGAGGCACGGAGTAACTAAGCAGCAACTTCATGCTACGTGAACTGCGTGCAGTCACGCGCCAGCAATGTAGGCCACTTGGCTCCTGACAAATCATTGACAGTTTTTGGCCCAATTTTCGCACGACGCAGCACAAATCACAATTTTGTGTTAACTGATGTCAAGAGACTTCAAAATTTCTTAAACTGTCTTGCTTTTTGACTAGAGAATAACAATTAATTCAGCTGACGTGACATATCAAAAAGTGGATTCGCAGCGCGCAGTGAAAATGTAACCCAGAAATGTAGCCATGCACCCTTGCAGGAGTGACGGGAATATTCACTGAATTTCTGGCGATTTTTCAGCCTCCTTGTCGCCTGTGCGTGAATTGTTACACATGATTATTTGCTTGCACAGCTTTAGACATGTTAGAGTTGTATTTTCATTTTAAGCACAATTAGCCGATATTTTCCGCATGACGCAGCAAAAAATTTGGAGTTGATAAAACTGTACTTCAAAATTGTCACCACTGACTTTAAAGATCGATTTAAAAGAGAATAACAACTCCCCCAGTGTTAACATTCATGTGGTTAAAACCGTGTTTACAGCTTTAGCCGATTACCGAAACTGTACACTTCCTGAGTCACTACCCGGGCCCGGTGGGGGGGGGGGGGGGACTCCCATACGAAAGCGGGGATGCTCGTCGTCCCTTTTAGGGGTGTAAATTACGGATTTTGGTCCACCTTAGGGTGTTCAGGACGGAACGGCGATATTTTTAGCCATCAAGGTATCTTTTAGGGTTGCACGCGAAGAAATAATAAAAACACCGTCATACTGTGTATAATGGTATCTTTTAGGGGTCAAAAAAGGCTTGAGCCAAGCCCAGATTGGTCCCTTTTAGGGGTGTAATTTGAAATTTCCGACGAGCATCCCCGTCACTTTCATATGGGAGTCCCCCCCCCCCCCTCCCCCCGGGAGTCACTATCCTGTAGCATAGTGAAAAGGGCCGGGATGCACCAATTTAATTTTGAGGGGGAGGGGATTGGAAAAATTGTTTTTACCTAACCTTTACTTTTGGCAAGAATTTTTTGTATTCATCGTGATATTTTATTAACCCAAGAAAATAACCTTGGAGACTTTTTCCATGTTTCAGTACAAGCTGCCGTTGTGAGTCAGCTATATGATATGCCGGCGCCGTATCGTAAGAGACGATAGAGCTCTTGAAGGGGGGGGGGGGAAGCACAGAATCGGAAAAAAATCGCTAAAACCGCCTACATCAGCAATCGACAGTAAGGCAATTTTTATTGAGAACTACCGTATTCCTATCTCTTAGATCTATTTCAGTTATTTGTAAAATCCCCACATGCAGCACGTGGCCTGTACAATGCTGCGATCAGGCCAATTTTTAAACTTACATTCTCTTTACAGCGGTCTCACGAAAAATTGGAATTTTGAGCGCGAGATCGCAGGAAACCAGAAATCATCCTGCCGGAAATGACGTAAAGATAGTTGTTTGGAGCCCAGGCCTCCGCCTTGAACACCTGCGATGATTGCCTGATTCTTTTTCACTTGTGATTCTGTCGGTACACAAAACATCTTGAAATGTTAGTGGAAAATGTCGGCATGATGTGAATTTTTTATCCTCAATTTTTACCCGTGTGATTTTTAAGTATCTTACATTGTTTTTATTTGTGTCGTAGGTCGAAAGTAACTTTCAAAATTACGCTGACTTCGGATCCGAAATTACCATTCAAAGTGTACGTGAAATTAATTTTTATGCCGGTACAGTTAAATATTATGTTTAAAACGACTATAAACGTTGATATCGCTTCTAATCTTCGTCTTTCATTGTATATCAACAGTCTCAGTGTCCCAGAGGGTACGCCGTTTACAGCAGTGTTAAAATTCGCCGCGGAAGAAGTAAGTTTTATTTTATAGTTGACGACATAAAATAATAGGAAGTCTTGTTGCAACAAGCTTTAACAGGCAGATCCCATGTTGACAAATATTGATCTATTTTATTGTCGTTTCTAACACTGTTTATAGTTCAAAGTGCCTCCTGCCACCAGTGCAATAATAACAAATGGTGAGTTCTTTGATTTTTTTTCGGAGATACATCTTACTTTACATTGATTGTACCCTTAATTCCCACAAAGCTTTTGAAATTGTTACCATGTGGATGTGTTATGCATATTCCATTGAAACAGGCATTTAATATTAAATATTACTGCGAACTCTGCTCAATCAATGATTGTGTTTTTCGCTGCTGTCAATCATCTTAGCGGGCCTCTCAGGAAACAGAAGTTCACTTCAGTGGGATCAAAAGATCCCTGGGTTGTGATTGGTAGATTTTGATCCATTTTGTTTGTTTGTTTCCATTCCTTTTTTTTAAAGGTCCGTTGGTTGTCATCCTAATTATGATTGACAGCAGTGAAAAACGCAATCGTTAGTTGGGTTTTGAACTTCAGATCGAGAGTGTGTGTTATTGAAAGGCACAGTAACTAATTTCCCTTACCTTAGTAAACAGATCTCTCTGTGCGCTCAATTCGTCCTACACCCGCGGGACATCACATTCAATCCAAAAAAAATTCCATACTGACGATGAAGCTCAACAGAGATCCATGTAGTGTCTCGGATTAGCTGTTGCTTGGTTTTGAATTTTCACACATGTAACAACCAATGAGTAGAAGTGTTAGTACAAGTGATGCTACACAGATCTCCAAAGGTGTACAGTCAACCAAACTCTCTCTCCGAAGGTGTACAGTCAACTAAACTCTCTCTCTGAAGGTGTACAGGTAACTAAACTCTCTCTAAGACAAACACCATTCAGGACCAGCACCAACTGTCCGTCTTAGAGAGGTGTCCGGCTTATAGAGAGTTTAGATGCTGTAAAATGACTGAAAAACGGTGTGTAGGGACCAACACAAGGTGTCCGTTTCATAGGTGTCCGTTAAAAGAGAGTTGACTGTAGATTTGTTTTAGTTAATTTGTTAATTTAGCTAAACTATATATAAAGTGAGTAAACAAATGTATCTAAACGTTCACTCAGAATCTGTTTGACTGCTTCAATGAAGATTTGCCAGATATTCAACTTGAAGTTGAAATTAAAATTACTGGTACAACTCTATAGAGATCTGTGTAGTATCGCTGATTGAATGACTGTTTCTTGGTTTTGAATTTTCGCTTGCAAGTAACATCTACGTCATCAGTGGTATGGAATTTTTTGGGGTCAAGTCTCAGATTTCTCACTTGGAGAAGATGAATTGAGTGCATGGAGAGGTGTCTGTTCGCCACTCAGGCTATTCTATAAATTCCTTTTTTTTTTTTACCCCCAGATGGTATTGGGATTAATCCATCACAAAGCGCAGGTAAATACTACATCACATAATACTCAAGATCTTAATTATTATTGCAACACTCATTAATAATTCATTGAAAGCAGAAAGTCGTACTTGTACTCGTTCTCATACTCCGATCTGATTATGTCACAAACAAGCGACTCCGTAATGGCATCAAAAGCTTTTGTTGAATTCTCCTTTATATACTTCACAGGAAATGTGTTCTTGAAACATGGATCAGAACTGAGGCTTATTCCAAGAGACAGAGTCGGAAGTTGGCTTATTACATGAGACAAACAACACTGTATTATTTAGACTTGTTAATAATAACTGGAATTAAAACAATTTTATCGACATTGAAAGCTTGTATCCTCGTGTATTTAAACTCAAAAGGTGGGAAACACACAGGTATGGGAGTCGGCACTTCATTTTCTAAATTTCTCTAGTATTCTCAAATTCCTGTCATGTTTTATGACAATACAGTGGAATACCGATTTCTTGAACCCACAATTTCTCAAAAACCCTGATAACTCGAACCAAAAGTTGTTTCCCTTGGATTCGTTTCACTATAATTTTACCCCCGATAATTCGAACTCCTGATTTCTCGAACCAATTTCCGTTTCCCTTGGAGGTTTGAGAAATCGGGATTCGACTTTATAATAAATGGCTCTGGCTTCTTTATTTGTTAAGTAAAGAGAGATGAACAACATGAACTGGAACAATACAATAAAATATCTTTCTTTTATTAAGATGTTTAAAGAATGATACAAATTATTTCTGTCAATACCAGCATTTGAAAATGTGTCCTGTTTTGCATTAACACTGATTGTCAAAGTATTACTTTAGGTACACAGTTGAAGTGAATAATAATTTAATAAAATTGTTCAAAGTACATTTATAGTACAGTAAGCAAGATGTAATTTCAGGGTGAGTAAAACCCAGAGGAGCAATGAAAGTGAAGGTGGCTTTGGCTGATGAGGCGAGATCCATCCAGTTTCAGCCGGCTAATGTCACACTTTTCTTATAGCTAAGAAATTATTGTAACATCATATTTAATTTTCTCCTCCATCTTGTACATTAAAGACATGAAAAATGTGTAAGTTAAGAATTTTCTTCAATACTCAAAACCAGCAATAATATATTGCAAATTCTAATTCAATCTGGAATAGTGTCTACATTTATTAGCAATGAAATGCTAAATAAATTGACATTATAATAAAGTTGACTGATTGTTTAATTTTCGTTATTTTTTTTCAATTAATAATATTTCATTATTTTATAAATCCTAAACAACAGTGTTGATCTAATTACCCACATGGAGTAATAAACATATTTTAATTGTACGGTGCATTCAACTGATAATAAAATAATACCGTAAAATTCCGAAAATAAGCCCTGGGGCTTATATTTTTCAAAGGACTTTTTTGAGGGGCTTAGTATAAAAAGGTGACAGGCCTATGTACACGACTCCTACAGTTCGTGACATTTGTACATGTGCCGTTCTGTAATAAATTCGGTCTTTCAACCTATTTTGCTTCGCATGTGTTTCTTGAGGGTACTATACAACCTCGTCCCCAGAGTCTTCTCCGCTTTCAAGATGGCGGGTGGGCGCGAAGAAGACCCTTGCGAAGAGCAGGTCACATGTCTCCAAAAATATTGGAGATTTTGATTGTTTCAAAATGGCGGTGGGCTCGCGATTGGCTAATTTTGTGGTCACGTGACCTGCTCTTCGCCAGGGTCTTCTTCACGCCCACCCGCCATTTTGAAAGCGGAGATGGCCCTGGGGACGAGGTTGGGTACTATATGCGTCAAATTTGGGGGCTTATATTCGGAGGGGCTTATATATGGAGGGACTTATTTTCGGAATTTTATGGTATTACCACACCATTATTCCTAATATCTCCTTAAAGTTGAACAACTCATTAACTACGAACTAAGGAATTTGTGATGGAGATAGGTTGATCTCTTCTATACACATGATTTTATGAATATTTCAAATTTAAGACATTGTGCTGCAATGGTGAGTGTCCACGAGTTGGCAATATCCTTTATCCATGAGCATTAGTCAGACTGAAATGCAAATCAGAGAAAAAAAAAGAACTTCAGACAAGGTGAAAAAAACAATATTGATTTTTTGCAAAAAAAAGTTTTTAGTGCGCTTTTCAATAATGCACAAACTCTGCGTTTATTGCGTTTTTCACTGCCATCAATCCTAATTACGACAACAACCAAAGGACCGTGGAACAAACAAAATGGATCGAAATCTAACAGTTATAACCCACTGAAGTGACCTTTTCAACCTATTGAAGTGAACTTCTGTTTCCTGAGAGGTCCGCTAAAATGATTGACAGCAGCGAAAAATGAAACTGATGAGAGTTTGCATGTTATTGAAAGACGCAGTAAAATAAAATTTCAGTGGTGGAATTTCTATCGTACCCATTCGTCATCATCGACTCCTTCTTGAAGATCCTGCGGCAAAGGGTCGTCATCATAATTCCTTAACTTCTCAACCATGGAGCTTAACAACTGCAAACAAAATTATAATAATATTGTGAAAAATACAGACATTTTTAACTGAAACCCAATTTAAAAAACATCATACGAGCATGTCATTTTGACAATTCAGAAAAATAATATCCCAATATTTGAACCACCAGTCATCAAGAAGAGGGCAGATACATAAAAACCTGTCATAAAAAAATCACTGTGTCGATGTATTTAGCACTGCTGTGCTAATTTAGGACACTGTAAATGAACAAACAAATATTGCAAATTGAACATAAACTTGTTAAGAATCGGATCCCAACTGGTGGGAGAGGCTAACCAGTTGGCTATTTACATAGTGGAGCCGAGGAGTTGAACTCGGGACTACCGAGAACATATCCAGCTAGTACCAGGATGGAAGATTTGAACCAGGGACCTCCAGATTTCAAACCCAGTGCCTACCACTTGGCCATGCTGCCTCAAATTGCTCACTAACAAACACTGAATTTTTTTTCTCTGGGAAGCAACACTAGACTACGAGTAGTCCCTAATTTTTCTCAGATCGAGCAGGCGGGCGCGGGCGAAGCGCGTGGGAATATCCTCGCACGAGAAGACGCGACGCGAAGAGGCGCGTCGATCTGAGAAAAATTAGGGACTATACTCGTAGTCTAAAGCAACACTTACTTCCTCTTTTTTCTGTTCGCTGGACTTCCACTCATCCAACTCATGTCTACTGTCGTATTTCTTGGCAATAGGAGCTTCCTTTGGTACTTCACTCACTGTCAAGAAAACAAATATCTAGCATGACTGCAAAGTCAAATAATAATTTATTATTATTATTGTTATCACTCTCACTCATGCCCATTACACCAGGTGGCATGTAGGACAGCAACGTGATCCTTCCACATCTGCCAGTCCTTTACCATGACTCGAATGCTGCTCCAGGTCTTCCCCATCTGCTTCATTTCCTTCTCTGCCGTTCGCCGCCACGTGATCTTCGGACGGCCCCTCCTTCGCTTTCCCTCTGGCGTCCAATGCAGAGCGGTTTTGGTGATGGAGGTTTCTTGGCGGGTAACATGGCCAACCACCTCCTCATCAGGAGGGTAGCCATTGATTCGGTTCTACACCGTTCGAGCAGGTCTTTGTTTGAGATGGTTTTTGGCCAAAAGATGTGCAAAATCCAAGTGAGTGTGTGAGTGATTGTTATCATTTCACCTCTTTTACGTGTTGACTTGTCAGGAACTGAGTCATTGATCCAAATGTACTGAACATTACACTTAATTAAAATTGCCAAATTACATTAATAAAATCAAATAAAATGAATACTTTGAAGAAAATATGCCAATTTTCTGTATAAAGTCACACAAAAGTACTAAAAGACTTCTTCCCTCCCTAGCAAACACTGAAAAAATTACAGTTTTTGATAAGGAAGGAAGTAGTCTTATTAGTGTCGTGACATACATCAGCAGTGGTTATAAACAGCTAGTACACAATGCAGGTATCATTATACTTTGTGGTTACAATAACTCAATTAAAGCATGATTCCAGAGTATACATGTATTCTCACTGTGGCCCTCACGCAGAAACGCCCCTTACTCGCTGGAATTCTAGTTCATTATTATTCCCGTGCATCCGTTAGCCATTGGGAGTGTTTCTTATGCAAATCAGTTACTGGTTTTCTATAAAAGGATGTTTTTATCCAGTTTATTCATCTCTTCGTTCATTCAGCCACCAGTTCCGCTTGGCGCTTTTTTCTTTTTTCTAGGCATCGCTGCGCCTCGTCTTCTTCTTATTCCTTTATAGCGGACAAGTTCTACACGGGGTTCTACAGAAGCCTGCACAAGTTTCTGTCAGCACAAGTTCGGTTGAAGCTCTTGACGTCAGACGTTATAGTGGAAGACAACGTGGACAAGAACGGCGAATACTGTTCGTGCGACTGCCGGCATGGTTCAGGTTTTTCGCTTCCCATTCTCGTTTTATCTCTTCAGGTTCTCGTTTTGGGTTGTGTTTATTCATTTTTATACCTTTTTCGGCAATTTTAGTTTTCTGCGTCTGTGTTTATACTAAGTCTGTGTACACATTTTAGTTTATCGCGTCTGTGTGACGAAGTTTGTGTTACAAATTTTAGTTTTCTGCGTCCGTGTGACGAAGTCTATGTGACAACTTTTTGTTTTATCACGTCTGTGTGTCAAATTTATTTTTCCCGCGTCGGGGAGAAGTTCAGTTTTAGCTCTAGACGTTACTGTGGAAAACAACGTGGACAAGAACGGCGAATACTGTTCGTGCGGCTGCCGGCATGGTTCAGGTTTTCCGCTTTCCATTCTCGTTTTATCTCGTCATGTGTATTTATATATATATTTCAGGTTCTCGTTTTGGGTGGCGTTTATTCAGTTTTATACAGTTTTCGGCAATTTTAGTTTTCTGCGTCTGTGTTATTAAGTCTGTGTGACAAATTTTAGCTTATCGCGTCTGTGTTACGAAGTCTGTGTGACATATTTTAGTTTATCGCGTCTGTGTTACAAATTTTAGTTTATCGCGTCTGTTACGAAGTCTGTGTAAAAATTTTAATTTATCGCGTCTGTGTTACTAGTCTGTGTTACAAATTTTAGTTTTCTGCGGGGTTTTTTTTTTCGCTTCCCATTCTCGTTTTATCTCGTCATGTGTATATTTCAGGTTCTCGTTTATTTAGTTTTATTCGGTTCCCGGAATTTTATTTTATGTTATTATTATTATTATTTTATTTATTTATTTATTTTTTAACTTTCAGTTTTTAGTCTGTGTGACAACTTCCAGTTTTCAGCCTGCGTGTCAATTTCAGTCTGTGTGACTATGACTTTCAGCTTTCATTCTGTGTGGCAAGTCTGTGTGGCAAGTCTGTGTGGCAAGTCTTTGTGACTAGAACTTTCAGTTTTCAGTCTGTTACAAGTCTGTGTGACTATAACGTTCAGTTTTCAGTCTGTGTGGCAAGTCTGTGTGACTATAACTTTCAGTTTTCAGTCTGTGTGGCAAGTCTGTGTGACTATAACTTTCAGCTTTCATTCTGTGTGACAAGTCTGTGTGTCTATAACTTTCAGTTTTCAGTCTGTGTGGCAAGTCTGTGTGACTATAACTTACAGTTTTCAGTCTGTGTGGCAAGTCTGTGTGACTATAATTTTCAGTTTTCAGTCTGTGTGGCAAGTCTGTGTGACTATAACTTTCAGTTTTCAGTCTGTGTGACAAGTCTGTGTGACTATAACTTTCAGTTTTCAGTCTGTGTGACAATTTTTCAGCTTTCAGTCTGTGTGACTAGTCTGTGTGGCAAGCCTGTGTGAAAAACTTTCAGTTTTCAGTCTGCGTGACAAGTCTCTGTGACAAATGTTCAGTTTTCAGTCTGTGTGACAATTTCAGTTTTTGCCACGTGTTTGTGTGGCGACTATGTGCAAATTTTTGTGTTATGAGTTTTAGTTTTTTCACGTCTGTGTGACGAAGCCTGTGTCAGGCGTTTTTCGTGCGTGACGAATTTTAGTTTTTGCCACGTGCTTGTGTGCCGAATAAAATATTAAACGACTATGTGACGAAATTTTCAGTGTTACGAGTTTAAATTTTTCACATCTGTTTGACCAATATTTGTATTATCTACGTCTTAAAGATCAGCAATTACTAAATTCTCCCAAGCTGACCGCTGGTATGCCTTCGATGGGGTTGTCTAATACCCTTAATTGCTCTGTCCCTGGACGGGGTATTTCGGGGCTGCCTCGCGGTTGGCTTTTCCCCGTTCCTGCATTTTGTTTATGGATCTTTGTTGGCCTTCTTTCCTTTGTTTGGTCTCTGTTGTAGTCTAGTATGAGTTTTATGGTACAGATAAGCTACCTCTCAAGACCTTCACGGTTGGGCGGTTGGAAGGGGAAAAGCCCCCGCGTGTCGCAGACCCGAATTTCAGTCTGTGTGATAACTTTCAGCTTTTCAATCTGTGACAACTCTGTGTGACGATTCTCAGTTTTCTATGTTGTGACAACTTTCAGTTTTCAGTCTGCGTGACAACTTTCAGTTTTCAGTGTGTGTGACAAAACTTTCAGTTTTCAGTCTGCGTGACAATTCCAGTCTGTAACAACTTTCAGTTTCCAATTTGTGACAATTTTTCAGTTTTCAATCTGTGTTATAACTTTCAGTTTTCAATCTGTGTGACAAACTTTCAGTTTTCAGCCTGCGTGACAATTTTGAGTTTTCTGTCTGTGTGACAGCTTTCAGTTTTCAGTCTGCGTGACAACTTTCAGTTTTCTGTCAGTGTGACTACTTTCAGTTTTCAGTCTGTGTGAAAGGCTTTCAGTTTTCTGTCTGTGTGAACAACTTTCAATTTTCAGTCTGTGTGACAAATTTTCGTTCTTTCAGTTTGTGTAAAAACGTTTTCAGTCTGTGTGACAACTTTCAGTTTTCAATCTGTGACATCTTTCAGTTTGTGTGACAACTCTGTGTGACAATTTTCAGTTTTCAATGTGTGTGACAACTTTCAGCTTTTCAGTTTGTGACCAACTTCACTCTTCAGTCTGTGAGAAACTTTCAGTTTCAGTTTGTGTGACAGCTTTAGTCTGTGTTCCAAATTTCAGTTTTCAGGCTGTGACAAACTTTCTGTTTATATAATAAAAAAATACTTTTTTCAGTCTGTGTACAAGGTTTCAGTTTTCACGTCTGCGTGTCTATTATAGTTGTTACGTCCGTGTACAAAATCGGACAAATTTTGTTGTTGACTGTATGACGAAGTCTGTGTTGCGAGTTTTCATAGTTTTTGTGCGTGACAAATTTTAGTCAGTTACAATGTGTTTGTGTGTCGAATAAAATATTTCACCGCCATGTGAC
This sequence comes from Desmophyllum pertusum, assembly GCA_029204205.1. Lineage (NCBI taxonomy): Eukaryota > Metazoa > Cnidaria > Anthozoa > Scleractinia > Caryophylliidae > Desmophyllum > Desmophyllum pertusum. The sequence goes on from MU827319.1 coordinate 546,115, forward strand.
AGAATTTTAGTGTTACGAGTTTTAATTTTTTCACGTCTCTGTGATGAATATTTGTTTTGAGTTTTGGGGAGAATTACGTATTTTCCTTATATGTTCTCTTATTAGTGTGGCTGTATCTATTTATTAAGCTATATCCGTAAGTTGCCGCCGTAGGGCTCGCTTCTTCCCATATCTTATTCCAGCCTGGGGCGTTCGGGAGTGAGGGTCTCAGTGGGAATTTATTACTATTCTCACTGTGGCCCTCACGCAGAAACGCCCCTTACTCGCTGGAATTCTAGTTCATTATTATTCCCTTGCATCCGTTAGCCATTGGGAGTGTTTCTTATGCAAATCAGTTACTGGTTTTCTATAAAAGGATGTTTTTATCCAGTTTATTCATCTCTTCGTTCATTCAGCCACCAGATCCGCTTGGCGCCCCTCCCTCCTCCCCGCAGCGATGACTTCAGTTTTTTCTGAGCTACCGCTCCTTTCCGCCTCCAGGCTCGCTTCTTCCCATATCTTATTCCAGCCTGGGGCGTTCGGGAGTGAGGGTCTCAGTGGGAATTTATTACTATCCTATCTGTCCATCGGATGAAGGACATACAGAAACCAATGTCTTACTTTTTGAAATGATTTTTTTCAGCTTGAAATATCTGTATGCATGCAACTCAGTTAGACTCACAAATTTACACAGTATAAATAAATATAAAAATAAATAAATATAAAAATAAATAAATACGAATTGCCATTACATCTAATAAAATTAAATAAAATGAATACTTTGAAGAAACACCTATTTTCTGTATAAAGTCACACAAAAGTACTATAAAGACTACATTCCCTCCCTAGCAAACTAAGCTAAGTGGGCAAAACGCGCTTTGCCAACTTAACACAGTTTTCGACTTGACCCTTCAATAATATTGTAATTTTATTGCATTTATTGTAATAATAATTTATTTTTATCATAATTTTATTGTAGTTTTAGTTAATTGACACCGAACGCCCCATTGGGGAGTGCCAATAAAGTTTGTATTGTATTGTACACAGTATATTTTTCCATGTGCTGCTAAATCTACTACTAACAATGAATACTAATCAAGAAACACCTATTTTCTGTATAAAGTCACACAAAAGTACTAAAAGACTACTTCCCTCCTTAGCAAACGCTGAAAACATTCAGTTTTCGATAAGGAAGGAAGTAGTCTCATAGCATAGTTTTCGACTTGACCCTTCAAATGTAATTTTATTGTATTTATTGTATTTATTGTAATAATAATTTCAGTTAGACTCACAAATTAATTTACACTCGTAAATTGTAATTTTATTGTATGTTATAAATTGTAATTTTATCGTAATTTTTATCATAATTTTATTGTAGTTTTAGCTAATTGACACCGACACGCCCCATTGGGGAGTTCTAATAAAAAACTTGTATTGTATTGTACACAGTATTTTTTCCCATGTACTGCTAAATCTCTTTTAAAAATTGCCATTACATCTAATTACAATGAATGTACTAAATAAATGAAATCCCTATTATTAAGTCACACAAAAGTACTAAAGACTACTTTCCCTCCCTAGCAAACACTGAAAAAATTCAGTGTTTGATAAGGAAAGGAAGTAGTCGTTAGAGTAGTGACATAAATCAATGTACAGTGGTTTGACAGTTTTTTTTAACAAATTACTATTATAGTAATACATGCAGTCTGATATCCTTGTGGCTACAATAACTCAATGCACGATTTCAGAGTCCCAGGGGGGTACTGACAGGTATATTAGTGACAAGGATGTGCATTAATGAGGCACATTTTTAGCTCCCCCCAAAGTCCCATAATTAGGCTAAAACTGTAGTCTCAAAAAAGTCTAACAGCCCAGAACGTAACCCCCAATAGTCCCTTTCTTTCTCCGAGAACGTTAGGGTACGCTTTTTATCAACAACAAAAAGTCCCTACCAAACTATTTCTACCCAAAAAATTCCACCAGAAAATAGTACAATACAACATGGAAGCTACATGTTCTACTTTGTTACTTGTGTGTGCAATTGCACTGAGTAAAGTGATTTCAGCGAGTTTTCTAGGAATTGAATTACATTCAACGCAACTGAAATGCAAATTTTGAAATGCGATGTATAAATTGGGCCTAACATACATGCTTTCATGCCATCTGGTCTGAGCGACAACTTTCGCTGTGTTCCATTTTCACCAGCAAACCACTGATCACTAGTCAATGCAGGCTCCCATGATACTGTGGTGTCTGGGAAGAGGTCATCTTGAAAATACTCCATCTGTTTTAATACAGAGAAAGAACCTTACTGCAACAGTGTGTATAATAGAGACCTGAGATCTGAGTTCAGATACAAAGGAGATTTAATAGAGTACTAAAGTCACGATGTCACAAAAGTTAAATTTGCGAAATTATCAAATTTGATCAGCTCTTCAAAGGAAGCATGCCAAAAAACGTCCACTTGCCAAAAATTAGCTCTCCACTGCAATTTGCGGCCGAGATATGGGCACTTCAGGTTTTACTTTCTCCATACAAACCCTTCTAACTTTGCGTCTGTTCCTTCACTGTTTATACAGGCGCAAACTTAGAGAGGTTTGTATGGGATGGTACCAAACTTTGAACCTCTATATCTCGGCCGCAAATTGCAATGGAGAGCTAATTTTTGGCAAGTGGTCGTTTCTTGGCATGCTTCCTCTCAGAATAGCTGATCAAATTTCATAATTTTGCAAATTTGAAAATTTGTGATGTCACACTTTACCACTCTATTTTTAGTTTTTAGAAAGCTTTCTCTTACTCTTTGTGAGCAACATATACAGTTATGTTTTTCACCTGCACCAATTATCCTGACTTAATCATCCTGAGTGCTGCAGTTGTTACTAGGTAATTATAGATTACTTCAAGTAGACACCAAGACAATTTATTAGCGCAAGGAATAACATGTAAGGATGAGAGAATACTAACCTTCACACGAGGTACCTGGAACATGATCAACTCTATTGATGTCTTGTTCAGTTTGACAGCTCTGGCAAATTCCACTTCTTTTATGTCACATACAGTCTTAGGTAGGAAAGCCACTGCCTGCAAAACATACAGTGACACAATGGGTACAAGTGACTACAATGGAATCATGATTTCTTGAACCACTGAGTTATCGGGTTTTTGACAAATTGAGGGTTCAAGAAATCAGGATTCACTGTATGTCTTCAATGACTAGACAGCTGTTTCGAGAAAGGTTGTAAAAAAAAAGCGCACGCAACAATCCCGAAAAGTATTGTGGGTAGTTTTAAGTTCACACTTCCTTGACTTCAGCATTTCAGGGAAATCTGAGAAAATGGCAAGAGACGCCATAGATGTATGTTTGCGAGTGCTAAAAGAAAGCAACAAAAGTAGGCATCGCGGGTTTGATGTATTTATTAGACTTATTAAAATTAATTGATCATATCCCAGATTACCTTTCGGGATTGTCGCGTGCGCTTTTTTCCAACAACCTTTCTCGAAACAGCTGTATACCATGAAAGCGGCTTACGTTGCCATAATTAAGGTAGTAGAGGAAACACGAGAGATACGGTAAGACAGCATTTTCTTCCATGTCCATTCCTCTCGGCCTGGCTTGTTGTTGTCAATCATCTATCAGATGCCCCCCCACCTGCCCCCCCCCCCCCACCCCCATCCTGATCTTGAATACTACTACCATCCAAGGAAATTATGTCAGTTGTCCTGAGAAAACCAGCCAGTAGTGCAATATATCTGTCATGCGGATAACAGATATCAAGGGCTTCCTGAAAATTAATGCATGTGCATTGTGACAACTTAATCAGTTAATGTTGAATAAAAAGAAGTTGAATATAAAGAGGTTATTATACCCAGCCGTATTACACAACTTTCCGCTGAATAAATTGTTTATTATACGACATAATATCTTTCCTAAAATATAGGCTTTCAACAGTGTTTTCCGTAGCGCGCGGTCAAGGGGACTAAGACCCGTGTAATACGGTCTCATATTTGCTCTCGTCTTTGTACGTATTCGCACTCTAAAATGCTAATGTCGCTACATTACCTGGTAAGGTTCTTTTATCCTGTAGTTTGACAATTCAAAGATATGAGGTGGCTCTTCACTGATTTCATATGCAAAAATTGTAGTTTCACCCTGAAAAAAAGTATTATCATTCATCATCAGCATAGTCTCCTTCGCAGCCATTATTTGGGTCGTCACGCAATGCTTCTCCCCACTAACGGCTGCTTAAAACCGATCAAACCACATTCTTTTCTGTGGTCAAGCCAATCACAGCTTTGCCAGTAAGATAGCCTAGGTGTAGGCATACCCCCCCCCCCCCCCCCAGAGGAAAAATGCTTTTCGATCCATGGTGATGGTACATGTGCTTCCCATTTGAGGAATTAAGGCTGCAGTGCGCATGAGGTGTTGATTGGCATAACTGACATCAGATGAAAACAGCTAGTGAACAATGAGAACAGAAAAGGGATATTTTCTTTCATAATTTCCACACCTTAGCAGAGAGAAAGACAACAGAAGAGTCTTCATCATAGAAAGGTATCAATGTAGCCGGTGCCACGTTTGTCTCCACAGTTGACAAAACTTCAGACAGATTCCGGCTGTCATACACGCTGATGGTTCTGGTGCTCATTCTAGCAAACAAAAAACACAATTTAGAATTATTTAATATAATACGTAGTACATGAATAACTCCAGAGAAAATGTTAAATAAACCTGGTAATAAATTCCAATCAGAACTGAAATATACATATTTAACCAAACAAGTCAAAAGTGCAGGAACGTTGTCTGAGCCAAATTTCATAATGCACCTGAGTGATCGGCTAATAAAGAACACGAATCAAAGCTGTTTACTCTGGAGAGCATGTCGCACAATTTTATTAACCAATCAGAGACCTCAGCAAATGCAGAACCAAAGAAAATAATCACTAATTTTAATTAAGCACAATGCCAGTGCTTAATACAGTCAAAGCTCTCTGAGCGGACACTCTCATAAGCAGACAGCTCTACTTACAGCCGCCTTGACAAAACCCTGTTTGAACTCTAGCTTATACAAACTGTTTATTTACATATTCCCGTAAGCAGCCAATTCACCAGCTGTGGACACTTTTTCTGCTTCCCGAGGGTGTCGGCTTACGGGAGCTTTGACTGTAGTCAATAATCACCTGCCAAATCCTGAAACAACCAACCAGTCCCCACCTGGGCCACCCCAGACAACACGGGCACCACGAGTCCCTTCAGGGCCTGGGCCTGTCTAAAATTAATAAACAATGAGGGAAGGTGACAGGTGTAGTGGCCTAATGGTTAGCGGACTAGCTAGACTCTGGATTGAGAGGTTTGGGTTATTGTGTTGTGTTCTTGGGCAAGATATTTCTTTATTCTTACGCTCTTCATGGGCATTGATAGAATTGCTGGCGGTAACTTGTGATGGACTACTATCCCATCCAGGGGATGTAGCAATACTCCTATAACAAGTGAGTGATCTCTTCGTGCTATGGAAACCGGAAACCGGATTAAAATGAGCCACTTGGCTTACGAGTAGAATTCAGGTGCTAAAAAAAAGAGATTAAATTTAGAGCTTGTAGGTTGGTAGTATGATTCACTAGACCAAGGGTCACTTTCACCAGCATTAAAATAATACTTTGCATGTAAAATTGGACAGCGAATTCATTTATTATTAGGTTTAAATTTGCTACTGCCTGGACAAAAAGCCTTATAGCCCTGGGCTATCATACATGAACTTTCTTACACCCTGGACCGTGTAGACTGGATTAAAACCTCAGCTGATTTTCTTTCGAACGAACATACCTGTAGAGGAGAAACCTGTGATCTTGGGTCAAATATTCTGACTTTGTTGTCCCTTGACACGGTGGCCAGCTTTGTTCCATCAGTTTTCCAACTCAAGCTGAATACCTGGAGTTGGAGTAATTACCGGTAAAACATTTGTTAGGGGTGGCGAATGGTCTTTCAAAAAAATATGGGTCTTGCAAAATTTAGTCGAATTTCACTGGTCTCGCAGTGTCGTTTTTTCTTGCAGTCTCAATTTTCTCGCAAAGCCATCTCAGATTCTCGATCTCCATCTTGCAATCTAAAAAGTCTAAAAGTCTCGGGCTCGCAGAGAAAAACATAGTCTTGCCATCTCGCAAAGTCTGGCATTTACCATTCACCACCCCTTTTGTTACAAGGTAACAAATTCTCTATGTTGAACTTATCACATGACATATTTACTGATGTTTCCAACCTGCTCTGTGTGTCCATTTAGAGTGATTAAATCCTTAGCTTTGCTGATATCCCATATTTTGACTGTCAAATCCAAAGATGATGAGGCCAGGACACCATTGGCTGTGGGATGATACTTGACTATATTTGGTTTATCGTCATGACCTGCGACGTACAAATACAAACGTTTATGTAAATCAAAATGTCTGTCAATACTCAGTGGGATGGATATAAAGGTCTGTCGAAATTGCAAAATTAAGTACTCACGAAAATTAGTGAGACTAAAGTTGTGGGTTGGTTGGTTGGTTATAGTTAACAAACAATAGATTTTTAATGAAAAATATTCTTCAAGTGACACTACAACCAGTGACTAACCTTTTAAAACCACAGACGGATTGTTGATAATTTCTGTCAAGCCACCATCTGGTACTTCCCATATGCTGACAAAACCACTTTCACAAGCTGAAATATACAATAACATGTAACTTACAGTAGCAATTTAATGATGATTTCAACTCTTACATGTACATTTTAACTAGTCTGTCTGTCTGTCTGCCACCGTGTTAGCTTCTGTGTGGAGATGGTCCAAAGAGCATTTTTAAAATGATTAGTTATTCCAATAATTGTTTTGATTTTAAGTTGTTGATGTTTGACATTGCTTATATTCTTGTTTTAGCTCACCAGTTGCCAGTCGCTTTCTGTTAAAAGGGTCCATTGCATAGTCCATGACACCACTACCGCACTGAATGACAGGTAATCCTGAGTCTGGCAGTCGACAAGGCTCATTTAGCTGAAAACAAGGAGAACAAAGTGTCATCTGAAACAACTATATATTGTCCTAAATGGGTAATAACTCAGATTGAAGATGATCCACATTTTGCGTGGTGAGCACGAGTGTCCCCCATGCAAGAGTTATTAATTGTTATAAATCAATAGCAGTTATTACAGTTGAGCCCGCGCAGTCAAATATTCTTTCGTTTTTAAAAAGCATGCAAACGAGTTAGGCTCAATTTCCGCCGCTCTCTCGAGTCCGGTCTTCATTCTGGCTCACTTTCCTGAACAGCGGCTGGTAATCGAGCCTACAAATGAGGAGTAACGGGCCAATACAATGCCAGATTGACCCTTTCGTCTTGTTTGCGTGTCAAATGGAAAACAATACCAGATTGACCCTTTCGCCTTGTTTGCATGTCAAACTGCTGACATCTGTAATAACTGCTATTGCAGATTAGCGTATTAGCGGGTTATCACGGATGACACTCAACTGAACCATACCAAGAGTGCTCTCTGCACTAAAAGGGAAAATTTGTTCACATTATTTTATAAGGGAAAGCAATATATATTTTTTTATTTCCTACTACCAAAATTAATGTTATATAATAAAATAATTTACTCCAACTTACAGGGACTACAGCTATCTGTCCACCAGGTCCCGACAAAGGAAATGCAGCAAAATCCTGATTGACATGAAATCCATCACAGTCTCCTGGCATAGAAATGCTCAAGTTCCGTACATTGTCGAAATTATTGCTTTTGTGCATGGGTGTACCATGGAGATGTCTGAACTTGGATGTACGTACACCAGTGAATGTCTTTTTTGGTTTTGCTGGAGATTCTGTCGCAGGTTCACTAGCAGGAGTTGTTTGTTGAGTGACGTTGGAGGTTGTCTCTGTTGGTGATTCTTTGGGCTCGGCTGTTGACTGTTTAAAAACACAATTATCAGTACAGCCTTTGGGTCGATGCCGACATGTATGATTGTACATCTGTATACAATTCTCCTTCTTTGGTGTGGGAGGTGCCATAGCTTAACGGTTAGCGCGTTGGACTCCAGTTCGAGCGGTCCGGGTTCAAGTACTGGCTGGGGTCACTGAAAATAGACTTTACTTCCTAATGGTTTCTGTGAGTGTAAAAGAACTACTTTGGAACTATTAAATGTAGATGAACGTTTAATCGTTTGTCTCACGATGGAGTCACTTTTAGATGTTGATCGCGATGTTTCGACTGCTTAACTGCAAGTCTTCATCAGGCGATATTAATTGTCTTATCAAAAAATGCATATTAAATTGTCTTATTAAAAAAAAAAGAAAAAAAGAAAGGTAAACGTTGCTATACCTTTGCTGGTGATACACTTGGTTTCTGAGCTTCTATAGTAGGTTTTGGCTTCATTGTAGGTTTCTCTGGTTTCTCTAGTTGTGTTTTTTGTTGTGTCTGTCGCTTAGATGGATTGAGAGAAACCCTCTTCATCTGCAAACAAACAATTGTTAAAACATCACTGTGGCTCTACTTTAGGTTAAAGATGCAATTCTGCCTGGCACACGTCTTCCATTTACTGGCCTTTGAGTCTATAAGTGGGGAGGCTTACAAGGGAAGGGGTTTATGACCAGGATTTTATGGTACTAGAACTTACAGGGCTATTAGATCCACTGAACCACTCATCGCCTGTCATGGAAGCTTCTCTCGCCACAGTATCAGGAAACAAGTCTTCATGAAACTCCTTGTAAGACTTAAAATAAGAAATTAACACTGTTAGCAAGCAGCTAAATGTAAATTAATGCAGATAGATATTAGACGTTTTGCATTATGTGCACTTATGCCCCCACATGCAAGAGTTATTAATTTTATTTTTATTTTATTTACAAAATTCGCCAATGGTGGGTAATGACGTCCCCTACTAGGCCTATCTACCCAGCCCAGCCTCAAGTAAGAAAAAACCCAAACCCAACCCACAAATAAGTTAAATTAATTAATTAATTGATTAAATTTTACACCAGTGCTTTAGCGCATTAGATCCTTATCTCAGATGACAACCCACTACAGCACAATAGTACACTATGCACTAAAAATGATCATTCAAAATGGTTTTAAAATCACCTTTCGAGGCACACGGTAACTCAGCGGTACCACAGATGATTTTGTCAGCTGAAGAAGGCACACCACTTCACAGGCCATTACATCCATGGCGAGTTTAGGAACAATGCCCATTCCTTTGTGCTGCTCTTCCAAAAGCTGTGATGATACTGCAAGTAACATGAACAAAATAAATATCAACTGAGCTCACTATCTCTGTTTTTGGTAAAATTAATCTATCTTAGTCACAGCACTAAATAGATGTTGTGTTAGACTGCAAGGAATCCCTCTTTTGGATAGTTGAGTGAGCGCAAAGCATTTATAAGCGGAAATGGGTTCTTCTTTGTTCACATCCGCTCGGCTCATTTCTGCTCACTTGCGCTTCAGGCTTGCTCAACTATCCAAAAGAGGGACCGCTTGCAGTCTAATAATGTGTGTACTTGCAATTACTTCACTTCAAGTTCAATCACATCACTCTTAGGAATTACAGTGGAATCCCGATTTCTCAAGCCCTTGATTTCTCCAAAACCCCGATCACTCGAACCAAAAGTCGATTTCTTGAACCAATTTTCATTTCCCTTGGTGGTTCAAGAAATCGGGATTCCATGTTAGTATTACCTTGAGTAACAAAAGATGCAGCAGTGTCCGACACTTCCAGGTACTGAATAACCGAGTCACCCTAAACACAACAATAGAATGATGTACATTTAGGCCATGCAGATCAAACAAAAAAGACAGGAGTTTTCTTCAACAAGTATTGACCATCATCAGCAGCGCATGGTCAGACGAGCTGAGAGATGCGCATGAGAGCTGATGTCATCTACAATCAAATGAGTGAAAACTCTTGCTTCAAGACTATCATGAGAGCACATGAGGCTTGAAGAAATTGCATGAGATTTGGTGCTTAAATGAGTGAGAGTTTTAAGACGGATTCCGCTCAACGTTCGAGCAATAAGTGCAAAAATTAATTACTAAAAAACTACTCATAGCACGGTAACATTTTGAATACTATTTGAAACATATCACTTTAATTCACTTTTCCAAGTGACCCCGCAATTAAATTCTCAAGCATTCTCGAGAAAATTAATGTCAAACCTCGTAAAAAATGATAAAAACGCACGCCATTTTGTTTTGAACTGACATGAAGCGTCTTTTTAATTAAAATGCGTAATGACTTCTCTCGCGGAGTCAGCTTGGGAGCTAATTTATCAATATTTTCTTCTTAACTGTATTCAAAATGTTACCGTGCTATGAGTATTTTTTTGGTAACTTTTTTTTTGCACTTTTTGCTCGAACGTCCAGCGGAAATCGTCTTAAGACGAAATCCATTAGAAAATCGAGTAATATTTATGGCCAGTGGACAAAAATCTTGTACTACGACGCCATACGCTTTCACGCTTAAACTAGACATTCATGAGCCATACCTTAACGGTATTTACCAAATAATATAACTCCACAATCCTTAAATTGCTTTCCGCCTTGAGTTTCCCCCGTGAATGGGTAAGGTCATAAGAGGTGGCAGCCATGTTTCCTAGAAACATGGCTGCCACTTCTTATGACTCAACTCATTCACAGGAGGAAACTCAAGGCGGAAAGCAATTTAAGGATTGTGGAGTTATATTATTTGGTAAATACCGTTAAGGTATGGCTCATGAATGTCTAGTTTAAGCGTGAAAGCGTATGGCGTCGTAGTACAAGATTTTTGTCCACTGGCCATAAATATTACTCGATTTTCTAATGGATTTCGTCTTAACTCTCATTCACTGTCACTCTTGTTTGATTCAGTATTATAGAAATTTGATTCAAATAAAAGTCGCCTTCAATAACAACCCAAAACAAAAATAGAACAACAACAGCAACTACTGAAATAACAAGTGAAAAGTTCTTTCTGTAAAATATAGATCTTGAGTGCTAGCTTATTTGAAAGCTTGTGTGATACCATTTTCGACTCTCGTCTGGCATTTTAATAAATGAGATAATGTAAATAATATCAATAATACCTTCCCAGCTAAAAACAACATGTTGGTGTCTGGATCAAAAAATGGCATCAGTATTCTGCATGTAAGAAAGTTGTGTGGATAAGTGAATATGATATATTTGAGTGTTATGATAAATTACAGAATGATGAATTTTCATGATGTGTCACTAACAATGGCTGTTTTCACACTAGAGACTGGAAACTCATCTGAGAAGGGTTATCTGTCTCAGACGAGTTTCCCATCCTAGCGTGAAAACGGGACGGTTATAATTTTAGACGGGTAACTCGTCTGATTTTATCCGTCACTTTAGACGGATTTCTAAGACGAATTTCCCGTCTGTGACGGATAACTCGTCTTAGAAATAAGGAAAGGTAACCACGCCTCAGCTTCAAAGTGAAATTGACAAGTAGTTAGACTCGTCTCGAATTCACACTAGGACGAGAAACCGGTCAGATGAGTTTTCCGTCAAGAGGGTAACTGAGGGTAATGAGGGTAACTGAGAGTAAAGAGGGTAACTGAGAGTAAATGAGGGTAACTCAGAGGAACTGAGGGTAACTGAGAGTAAATGAGGGTAAAGAGGGTAACTGAGAGTAAATGAGGGTAACTCAGAGGAACTGAGGGTAACTGAGAGTAATCAGGGTAACTGAGGGTAATGAGGGTGACTGAGGGTAACTGTGAGTAATGAGGGTAATGAGAGCAACTGAGGGTAATGAGGGTAACTGAGGGTAATGAGGATAACTGAAGGTAAGGAGAGTAACTGAGGGTAATGAGGGTAACTGAGGGTAATGAGGATAACTGAAGGTAAGGAGGGTAACTGAGAGTAATGACGATAACTGAGAGTAACTGAGGGTAACTGAGAGTGATGTGGGTAACTGAGGGTAATGAGGGTAACTGACGGTAATGAGGGTAACTGAGGGTAATGAGGGTAACTGAGGGTAATGAGGGTAATGAGGGTAACTGAGGGTAATGAGGGTAACTGAGGGTAATGAAGGTAACTGACGGTAATGAGGGTAACTGAGGGTAATGAGGGTAATGAGGGTAATGAAGGTAACTGACGGTAATGAGGGTAACTGAGGGTAATGAGGGTAACTGAGGGTAACTGAGGGTAATGAAGGTAACTGACGGTAATGAGGGTAACTGAGGGTAACTGAGGGTAATGAGGATAACTGACGGTAATGAGGGTAATGAGGGTAACTGACGGTAATGAGGATAACTGACGGTAATGACGGTAACTGAGAGTAATGACGGTAACTGAGAGTAACTGACGGTAATGACGGTAACTGACGGTAATGAGGATGACTGACGGTAATGACGGTAACTGAGAGTAATGGGTGTAACTGAGGGTAACGAGGGTAACTGAAGGTAATGAGGGTAACTGAGAGTAATGACGGTAACTGAGAGTAATGAGGGTAATGAGGATAACTGAAGGTAATGAGGGTAACTGAGAGTAATGACGGTAACTGAGAGTAATGAGGGTAACTGAGGGTAATGAGGGTAACTGACAGTAATGAGGGTAACTGAGAGTAATGACGGTAACTGAGAGTAATGAGGGTAATGAGGATAACTGAAGGTAATGAGGGTAACTGAGAGTAATGACGGTAACTGAGAGTAATGAGGGTAATGAGGATAACTGAAGGTAATGAGGGTAACTGAGAGTAATGACGGTAACTGAGAGTAATGAGGGTAATGAGGGTAACTGACAGTAATGAGGGTAACTGAGAGTAATGACGGTAACTGAGAGTAACTGAGGGTAACTGAGAGCAATGAGGGTAACTGAGGGTAATGAGGGTAACTGAGGGTAACTGATGGTTTATTTTCTTAATCGGCCGATTAAAGAATTAATCCACCTAGCAAGGTGGGTTAAATTTAAATTTAATCGTGGGTTAGGGCTAATCGGGTTTTGAGCAACCGAAACTAATCGACAATTAAAATTTAATCATGGATTAGCTAGCGTATTTAATCGTGGATTAGCGCTAATCAGGGTTTAGAACAACCGTGCCCTGGGTGGAGAGAGACAATGAAGTGTCTTTGCCATGAGGAACACAACACAATGACCCTGGCCAGTAGTTCTTTAACCCAGACTGCTCTCAAGAGCCCAATAACCTCAATGATACATTATGCTACTGTACCACTCACTGATTCAATAAACAAACAAATGTCAAACACCTTGCATACTTACCCAGACGATGTGTCAAGGGTTATCCTCTGTACTGGGTTGCTCATATTATTCACATCCCAGACAACAATTTCACGTGCACGTGACTGTTAAAACAGGATCAGAAAATGAGTTGTTTTTGTTGATTTTTAAGGAGATAGGAAAACCAGTACCCGAAGAAAAACCCTTGCACTCAAAGCACATTATAGAGTCATCTTGTTCTCACCTTATTGAAACCTGTGCCAAGAATTCTGTCAGTGCTACCAAGCCACAACACTCTAGAGTCCTTTATTCCTCCAATGCCGTCACATTCCTGTAATTATTTCCTTATTATTAGCTCATTATGACCAGATAATTTGGAGAGTAACAATCTTAAAGGTAATGTTAATATTGTAAATTACATGAATGTACAATACCAGTCAGTGTAATGAATGAAGTTGAAAGTAACTGCATAACCGAAAGTTGTAGCTCTACAAATAGACGTATTAATGAGATATAAAATAATATATTATACAGTCGAAGCTCCCATAAGCGGACACCCTTGGGAAGCAGAAAAAGTGTCCGCAACTGGAGCTGGCCGCTTATGGTCCCAATTTGTTCGTATAAGCTAGAGTTCAAAAGGGGTTTTGTCAAGGCGGCCGTAAGTAGAGCCGTCCACTTACGAAAGTGTCCACTCAGATAGCTTCGACTGTATATAAGTTCTGCCTTATCAAATATGTTTACAACAAAGCTAGAAGGAAAATATCTCAAGTATGGCTATCACTTTAGACAGATTTCACTATCCAAGTGTAATGATAAAAAGTGTATATTATACAAATTATTTACCACAACAACAGAAGAGCTCCGTGGGTCTAAGATGCGGACCTTTTTGTCCTAAAAAATACAGAAAATAAAAATGTTACATACTGTATTAAACCTGCTATGCTGAGTATCCGATCATGTTGTTTACATAACCTGATACAAACACTCAGACAGTTTGGGAGATCCCAGACGTCCTTGTGTAAACCCTCACCTGTGGCTCAAGTTCACAATCTTTCTAGAGTTCGATCTCACAAACTCACTCTTGTGTTTGCCTGCATCTGGCTATATAAACATGCACATGTTTTTCATAAACGTCCAACCACGATACTGTATCTCTAAATTGAGAAAAATATTAAAAGTCACTAACCTTACTTGATGTAACTAACAAAGAACCATCTCCTTTCCAGCAAAAACTTTGAACCAAATCTTGGTGGTTGTCTAAATCTGCACCAAAACATCACATAGGTTCAGTAAGTTAATATAGATTAAAGTCTATCTAAGTATAAGTCTAAGTGGCTTATCAGGCCGGCGCTTTAATACATGTAACTCTGGTTTCCATAGCATGAAGTGACTACATGTAGGAGCATCGCTACTCCCCTCCCCCCAGCATTTTTGTCAAGTTGCCTGACAATTCACTGGTATCCATGTACAAGTGTCTTGCCTATAAGAACACAACACAGTGACCCCAGCCAGTGCTCGAACCTGGACCGCTCACACTAACCATTAGGCGACCAAATAAAATAAAATGAAAAGCTGATTAGACCACCGCATCTCCCAGTAAGTTGACATATACAATGCAACAGTGTATCAGTGAAAACAAAATAGATACGCAAAATAATATACTAACTGTATTTTTGCTGTTGATTCTGTAGATCCCAGATGGTGAGAGACTTCCCACAAGAACTACCTAGTACCTGAAATAGATTATACAATTTTAGAATTAATCAAACCTATATAACAAAATTCTCAAATCTGATTGGTTATCACTCAATCATCCTCTTCATGCCTACCAGCACATGAGGCGGCACCTGATTTGAGCACTAATAGGACAGTTTTCACATCATGCCTGAAAGTCTGACTGACCATATTAATTATTATAATAATTATAATAATTAATATTGTCAGTCATAATTAATTAATCAGCTATAATTATTATAGCTTACCTCACTTGCTGAAGGATGGAAAAGGACATTTTCTACACGGCCCTTTAACACAAAATGAGAGATAATTTCATTTTCATTTGAATGGTTACATACTAAGGTTTCATCCACAGACTAAAAAGACTTAGTTAGAACCACCTTGTACAGCATAAAAAAGCACATGAAAATACTGCTCAATAACTTTCATTTGAATCACCACACACTAGGATTTCATCCACAGGACTTTATGTTAGAACCACCTTGTCCATCGCAGGTAAACCCCCAGCATTTTGTCAGGTTAATAATTACCTGCCAACTTTTCCTAAGTCGAATGCGTGTGATTTTCGTATCCATATTACCCAAATTTCCGAAAAATTTCCGATGACTTCCAAACATTGCCGAAGATGTTCCGACGACTTCCGAACATTGCCGAAGATTCCCGAAGATGTTCCGATGATTTCCGAAGGCTGCTGAATGTCTTGGCGCGATCTTGCCAAGATCACGCTTATCTCAAACGCGACATTTAGCGCCGTTCATTGGACTATTTTGGGTGGAAATTGAATCCAATTTTTCACGTTAATGGTTAATGAACAAGTAGTCCGGAATTGTGAGTCAGGTGTGTGAAATTGTCCTGTATGCGTGTGATCGATGTTTTCGATCCACAGGCGTGTGACACACGCATGATGCGTGTGAGTTGGCAGGTATAGGTTACCCTAACTGTATTTTCAGTTTGCTGGTGAGAGGGGAAATGTAAGAGTAGTGTCTTGCCTAAGGACATAACACTTGTAACAACCATAGCCAGGGCGCAAACCTGGACCACTCGATCCAAGAGTCCAGAGCGCTAACCAATAGGCCACCCCACTTCCAACAAAAGTACATAGTACACTGTACAGTACCTAGTGTTCTAGACATTTAATCGTAAGTGGGATGCCTGTGAAATGTTATACAGGGTACTTACAGGTTGTTGTGGGAGAACACAAAGTGGTGAAGACACAGGTGCTGTTATTCCTTCCTCTGGAATTTGCCACAATTTTATCTGCAAAACACAAGACATTTAATGGACATAACAAGAATTCTTCAAATCTTTGAAAAAAGATCTTTGTTCAGCTTTGAAAGTAACAGCTATAAGGCAAAGCTAGGCTTTGATAGGCAGCTCCATCTCATCATCACCTTAGGCTAGTATTTTCTTGCACTTGAAAAATGTGTTAGGAAAATTGTGTAATGTCTTGTGAATTTGCTTAATTGAAAAATATATAGAACTATCAATAATTAAAACTAACTAACTTATTTAAAATGTTAATTAATATTACTAAACTCATGCCTGTAACTTACTTTGCTCAACAAGTAATTAAAGAATCAAAACAAACTTCAATTTCATTTCTAAAGATGACTCACCGAGCAATCATATGAACAAGTTGAAAGAAGCCTCCCATCAAAGGGTGAAAAGTCCACATCAGTCACAAAATCTACACAAAGGAAGATTACAAAATCATCATAATTATAAAAATCACTTTAAGTTCCAGTAATATGAGAACATTTTTCGTCAAACCTGTATTAAGGGTCAGTGTGCCATAATTCCCTGAGGGTGCATGTGGCTGCTTAACACATTGACTACTAAACCGGCCATAAACGGCCAAGAAGAGACCACAGACTTGTACCACTTGTGACGTCATCACTGCTCACGCCAGAGGATGTCTTTGATAATCAACGGATAGAGTTGGAAAATGTCTAACAAAGCATGCCTAAACGAGCACGAAACGTTAAATTGGACCAGAGATACACACAAAACAACTTGGATTTTTTCCTCCAAAATCACCAAAAAACGCGACCTTCACTACCATTGACACTCTTTGTCAAAAAATTTCCTTTTCCCAACGTTTAGGCTAAAACTTTTTCAACGTGAACAAAGACGACTGAAAGGCCAACAAAACCACAAAATAATGAGAGAAAAAGGAGAGCGAGAACGGCAAAAAAAATAAAAGGAAAAGAAAAGCCTAAAGTCAGGTGAGTTTTTCAAACCCAAAAACTATGTCCAAATTTTGATTTCTGCGCATGCCCGAGAAAAATATTGAATTTGTTGCTTCTACGTAGAAGGGGATGTTAGTTGCCATGTTTTAAACTAAGTTTTAGACAGTTTGACATTAAACTGTTGAGATAATGGCCAGAAATAGGCATCTGGGATGTTAGATTGACGTTTTTTGGAAAAAGCCCAGTAGTCAATGGGTTAATACAGATTTGACTGTATTAATAAATTACGTCCAGGGTCTACCAGTTAGATGAATAAACTTGTTTCAGGGAATATATTTGCAATAGGGCTTCCTCTGAAGACATGGCACTGATTTGCAAGGGAAAGATTTAAGACTAAAGGCCAGGTGCGAATACTGTATCTCAATGATCTACCTGAATGTGCATGAAGCATGGGTAATGACTGCTCCTTTCTTCCAACATCTCCCAGTGGAAGAATGCCAAGACTTCCTCCTCCTTGAAAATTAAAAGACAAAAGGTAAATATTTCCTCAATACGGAACTCATGCTACTACAGTGGATCCCAATTTCTCAAACCCTTGATTTCTCAAAAACCTTGATGACTGACTTAATCCCTTTCACCCCGGGTGGGGCATAGGTCTTTCAAGACTCCCCTCCATCCTGCTCTACAGCTGTATCTTGCGCTTGTCTCTCCATCTGCTGCCAGATAACTTGAACCAAAAGTCGTTTCCCTTGGATTTGTTTCATGGTATCCCGGATTATTTCAAACACCTGATTTCTCAAACCAATTTTAGTTTCCCTTGGAGGTTTGAAAAATCGGGATTCGACTGCAGTTCAATAACATCTATATACCATACAACTACAGAAAGAAAGCTTGGGAATGCAAGAGTTAAGAAATATAATAGCACAAACCTCCAGCATCCACATTGAATGCCATGAAACTGTCGCTCGCTTTGATGTGATTTCCATAAGAACTCTTTAAGTTTCCAACTTTAATATCAGTAACACATTCCTAATTATAAGATGGGGTAGATTTATTGGTCAGCCAAAAATAAATAATTTTTTTCATGCAACATGTTTTTCCATGTTCCTTCTAATATTGCAGTCTGGGGAACAAGTACCAGTTGATGACAAAATCCCACCTCCGAGACGGGACTGAGCCTGTGGAGCTCATCCCCAAAGTTGCTAAGCAACATGACGTATTTGCTGGCGCGATTGCTTTCAGAGTACTCGTGAGTGCTCACACTAGTTTCTGATTGGATAAAAAGATTCAGAAACTCTTCAAGTGCGTCCACAAAGATTTGCCAAAACCAGCACTTGTTTCCCCGACTGACTGATATCTGTTTGTTTATTAGGTGAATTTTACATGCAAGATGTAAACAATACATCACCAATAGAAAAGAAAATGTTCTGATCTCCTTGATCCTTACAGGGGGGCAACCTGCCCCACCCCCAGGAAGTTGACATATGGTAAAACCTGTCCCACCCCCAGTAAGTTGACATGGTAAAACCTGCCCCACCCCCACGAAGTTAACATGGAAAAACCTGCCCCACCCCCAGGAAGTTGATATGGTAAAACCTGCCCCACCCCCAGGAAGAATGTATGAAGACAAAATGGCATAAATATAAACAACTGGGTTGACCTTTATAAAATTGCAAGAACATAAGATTCTCACACGATAAATTCAGTTATTAAATAGCGACTTTCACAGAGAATAAATTTGCTAGGTCACTGTGGGTGTACAGTAAGCTTACTTTGTGAAAAATATCTTAATTCACTTGAGATACAAGTGTCCCCATTCCCAGAAGCAATTTATACGTACTTTAAGTTTTTAAATTATTTAAATAACTCCGCCTTTAACCCATCGAATCTATCAATCGTAGAACTGCTTGTCTACAAACATCAGCTTAAATAATCCATGACAAATGCTAGATCGAATTAATGAGGTGCTCAGCTGTGTTCAGCTGTGAACTTCCATTTTGCGTTGTAAAATCTAGAAAACTATGATACCTACCTCCTTTTTAGGGATCTTTGGAGCGGCATTACGGTACTTGGAAGTCCGAAAGCGATTCATCTTTCCAATACGTTAAGAATAGACAAAAGTATCATTCAGACAGATGTTTATATTTTGGAAAACTGCGAGACAAATCTCGTGAAATCGCCGACTTCCTCCACAGTGAGACCGCAATGTCTCATGGGACGATGTTAAATTTCGCCTACAGTTTGTATACCTGTCCAGGGTCCAGGTCTGTCGTTCCAGAGACCCATCTATGGATCCACAGACGTTGAATTAGGATGTACACACAAAACAACTTGAATGTGACCTTCTCTACCATTGACACTCTTTGTTCACTTTCCACGACGTTTAGGTGGAAACTATTCCAACATGAACAAAAGTGACTGAAAGACCAACAAAACCACAAAAGAAAGAGAGAGAAAAAGGAGAGCAAGAACAGCAGAAAAAAAAGAAAAGAAAAGTCTGAACTGTGTCAAAATTTTGATTTGTGCACATGGCCATGCCCAAAGAAAATATTGAACTACTGTCCTCAAAGTAGAAGGGGATGTTAGTTGCCATGTTGCAAACTAATTTTTAGACAGTCGGGCACTAAACTGTTAAGATAACGAACGGCCAGAAATAGGCATCTGGGCTGTTAGATTGGCATTTTTGGGGGAAAAAACCCAGGAGTCAATGGGTTAATAGGACACAGATAAAGTAACTCTGCTACTGAGTATACTTTGTAGTCTTCTCAACTTTTTTGTGTTTATTTTTTTTATAATATATACAGATGTCTTCAGTTCATTAATATAAAACATTTTTTTTTATTAAGCAATCTTAGCAGTTTATAGTATGACTCCAGTTACAATAATTCTAAATACCTATGAAAAAAACACACTATACAGTAATAAAAACATAATATGCCGGGTCAGGTAGCCAGCCTTGTTGGACTTTTGACCTACATGTCAATCTCACATGTCAATCTCGTTACCAGAGTCCTTGTTACCCTTGTCCAGCGGTGGAGCCGCCAACAAGGACCTCTGGGAAAAAGCGATCCGCCATGACCGGATTCTAGGACTTCCGACTCTACTGCGCATGTGTTCGACCCCATGTTTCAACTAACGGACGCCAAGATTCTTGGACCTCCGGTCTTACTGCGCAAGTCAGGCAGATCGCTTTATCCCAGAGGTCCTTGTTGGCTGCTCCACCACTGGACAAGGGTAACGAGGACCCTGGGAACGAGATTGCCTACATGTATTGTCCTCTCAGACAATAATAGTCTCTTACATGTATCTGCCACCGTTGATGATTTTACTTCTTCTTATCAACTGCGTAGCAGCAGGGGAATTTTCGCTCAAGTATTTTGTAATAATATTATGTACAACACTATAGCCATCAAAGGAAGGAATCTTGAGGTGTTGAATGCAATTCTTGATAGTTATCAAACCCACTTTCTTCATCCTCCGCCAGCGGAAGAAGCTGCGGCAAAGGAATGTTTGGAATGTTCAATTGCATGGACACAAGACTTTGTGGGGAGAGCGGATTTAGGGTTGGCGAGATGACTGAACTTCTTTGATCTGGAGAACTTTCCTTAATAATGGCAGGAGATGCCTTCGTCGATGATGATGCCGCAGTTTTCTGTTTTGGATTTTTAGTCCTTGGTTTCTTTGTGGGTGGTTCTTTAGGGCCTTTATCTGATGTGTACCTTTTCATTTCTTTTTCATATCTTTCTTTATCTTTTTCATACATCTCGTAATAGACCTAAAATATGAACAAAATCAACATCTAATACCCTTCATACTTTGTGAACATTATCAAAAGTAATACATGTTTGCTTCAGTTTTGCTTAATACTATGCTCTCTGATTTGTTCAAAAAGTTCATGCCAATCAGATACCAAACTAAAACTAATTGTGATTTGGTCACTTGCATTTTCCCCCGTTTGGCGCCGGTTACATGTTTTTCCTTCGAGTTTTGATTGATTCCTTGTTTCGTTTTCTTCTGTTGTGATTGGCCAGAGTGATTACTTTGGTTTTGGTTTTACTACACTCAATTGAAAACCACTCTAACATGAGTAATTGCAATAGCCTCAGCTAACTGCATACCTAGTAACATAGTTATAGCTTAGACCTCTGCTGCAAAATAACACAGTAAATCGTCCAAATTCTGGGTTTTTATGTAGCACAATAGTCACAAAGGTAAATTGCCCATTCCCAACATACTCGTCTGGTAATTAAATTAAGATACAGTTGAACCTCCAGATAATGGGCCCTTCCCATAAGTGGACACAAGTTTAATTGTGGTCCCAGTCCTTCCCAGCCCAAAACAACGGGAAAGGAGACTCTGCTAGCAGGGAAGTCCCGCATTTTTAACCACCCATAAGTGGGCACCTCTCCAGCGAAGCAGACTGAGAAGACATTATTCTGGTCCAAAAGGTGTCTGCTTACTGGAGGTACTAGATGGTTCTGACCCCAATGTAAGATTAACATTGATATTACACACACCTTCTTGTCATCTGTAGCCAGGTTATTCCATTCCTTTGCTAGTGACTTTGTTAATTCGTGATGTCCAATGTTGGGATCCTTTTGATCATCTTGCATAACAGTACGCTGCTGTTGGCAATACATGAAGAACGCATTGGCTGGTTTCTTGGGTGCGTTTGGATCCTTATCTTTGTCCTTATCCTTTGGAGCCTCGCGTTTCTTGGTCTTTTTCACTGGCGGTGAGTCTGCACTCGTGAACTCACAAGGGAAGAAGGAAGGGGGTGCGGTTTTAGGAAATGCTTCAGAAACAATTTCTGAGAGAAGTTCAGCCTGGTGATATGAAATGAGAATACAGTCAACTCCCACTTTGGTTTAAGTCAGCTCACATGCGTAGGTGGTTTACCAGGGATATTGCTACTCCCCTCCAGGGATGGGATTCCCCATTGCAGGTTAACCCCCCAGCGTTTTTGTCAGACAATTTGCCTGTAACCATTTTATACTCCTTGGTGGAGAGAGGCACTGTGAGAGTCAAATGTCTTGTCCAAGAACACGACACAGTGACCCTGGCCAGTGCTAGACTGCAAGCAGTTGTTCTTTTCTCCTCAGATCCTTGGCGCGAGCGGAAATGTAATAATTATTATGCAACACGCCCGCGCTTCTCGCAGCTTCACTGCTCACTGCTCGATCATCACTCTCGTTTGTCGCATCTCGTGCCCCAGAAAGATGAGGAAAGAAAGAGTGATCACAGTCTAGGCCAGTGCTGAAACATGGACTGCTCAATCTGGAGTCCAATGCACTAACCATTACACCAACACGCCTAGCACTGATCAACATCCTTTTTACAGTGAAACCCAAACTGTGTGTGCTATAAATAACTCTGGAATGTTAAGCGCTGCTGCTACAAATCAGAGGCAAGATGAAACAAAACAAGCCTAACCTGAAAAGGAGGCTGTGCATCTCGATATTCATCATTGTAATCATCTAATCTGTCCTTGAGGAAGCTGAAAAAAATAATAGCCATGCAGTGTTTCAATGTATTATCAATTTTAGGTCTCTTCACTAGAGCACTAGAAAACGACTGATAACCCAGGAGAGCTGTTCCTCCTAGTGAGCTACATTTTGATTACCAGTACAGGAAATTTATCTCAGCTGGTCTGATTGAAGTGGAGTAATACAAATTAAATCAACTGAATAAGATTTATGCCCGGGGGGACTCAACCCAAGTTTGAGCATGGCTGTGCTGCCCAGGCTGTCAAACCCTGACCCTGTTTATGACCAAAATTTTGCACTTCCCCGACACTGTTTATATGACATATATGTATGTATTTACAGAAGTAGGTGCTTATTTGAGCATTTGATTCCTGACAGTGATCTGTTGTCGACATTGATATTGTTTTTGTCAGACACAAGGTTGGACGGCAGCCGGGCCCGCAGAACATGTCAGGGAAAATAATTCCTTGTAACTGAAGGGCACCCACATACCCTGTCTATGAACCCATACTCTGTTTATGTATCTAGTTTGAAAACCCTTACCCTATTGGATGGCACATCCCTAACCCTAATCCCCGTATAGGCCATATATGGGAGTACCCCCCCCCCCCCCCTGGATTTATGGTCTTTAGTTGACAGCTGTAGACCTAATGTGGTAAATAGTAAATAAATAGATTTGTTGTATTAAAATAAGCTAATATAAATAAATGTTAAAGATTTACCTTCGCTGCTTTCGGTGACGTTTAAGGTGAGTTTTAACATGGTATATGCGATTGACTAATCTTTCATTTTCCTGTAAGTCCAAACAAAAACCTTGACTGAATAATTTTCTTACTTAGCTGTGTTTTAAAAATTTTCAGGAATATTTGTCACACGACAAGCGTATTTAGAAAACAGGAAGAAATATTTCAATAATTATTATTTAGACACTAGATCACCTGCTCAATCTGTCTGCAGTGCTTTAGCAGGGTAAAGTATTTTTCTTTCCATAGAGTTTCGTGATTTGTAGACAGCTCCTGCTCGTTCTCGTCCGCCATGTTGGTTTTTGACTAAGATTACCCAGCAGCCTTTGCGATCAAACACTAAACTAGTTCCCAGGGTCTCCAAAAATGGCGCGGCCATTTTGAGAACAGCCGGGGGTCCGGGGCCATGACCCCCTCCCCCAGGATAAATTTTATTTTATTTTAAAACTTGGAGAATTTAGAGAGAATGGATCAAATCCAACAGAAAGAGCACGGCCCGACTGCTGTCCATCAGAGGGAGAATGGCTAGATTTTGCGATAAACGCAAGGAGAGGAAAGCGAATATGACGACTCCTCTGACAATGAGTCTGGGATGGAATACTCACCTGCAAAACAGAGAACTTAAATACGTTTTTGGCGCTGGTGCGCTGGCTTTGGATATAGTGGAATTGCAATAAAACTTTGCGAGAATACCATTTTATTTTCCGTGAAATGTGACCGTTAATGCCTGACAGGGTGGTTGCGATTTTTATAATAATTATAAAAGTAATATATAATAATGATAAGAACCTTCCCAGAGTCCTTTGCAACTGGAAATTTTTCAATGCCAAATAACTTCGTAAATTGGAGGCCCAGAAGGGTGAAGCACCACAAGGTAATAGCACTTACCATAAAATAACTCTCATATCAAACTTAGTGTGATGACGTCATTAGTCACGTGACCACGCCCGAAAATGCGTTTTTGTTTACTGTGACAACAGGCTTCTATCAATTGAAAAGCAATCAATGTAATCAGAAAGACATTGATATGGGGCATTTTGAAATGGCCATTAGACTCGGGCATTTGAAATTTAAGGGGCTATACAAGAGAGGAAAAAAGAGAGAGACTGGGTAACAGCCAATATCTCATCGAATGTAAGGCGCATAGTAACACAAATTTACATGTGGATAGATGTTCATGAGAAGGACACGTTTTAGCAACTTCGTTATCGTGACGTCATAGGTCACGTGACCAGATTGCTTTGAATAATTCAAATTGCTTTAAAAGTATATTATGCTAATGAAACAGCAATTTATTCCCCAATTGTGGAAGATATTTAAGTACAGTTTTTGAAAAGGCCACTATAATTTTTTTCTTTAAAATTTAAGCAGGAAAGCAGAGCAGTTTGTCATTGAGAATGCCTACGCTGAGTTATTTTTAAAGTTAAAATTAAAATTAAACTTGGTACAAGGTTTGAATATATGCTCTTTCTACTAACGTTGACGGTTTCTCTCCATTTTGCCTCCTTCATGGCAAAGATAGATGTATTTCCTATTCGACCCAGTCTCTCACGATTTGGGAACCAAAGCGAGGCTATTTATTTTCGCGGCGACACGGATTACGTCAGCTTGATATGACGGAGATTTGACGTGGTTTAGCGAAGGAGAAAGTGGTTTGCAAAATCTTTGCTCACTGTTTTTCTTCGTGCTTTGTACCCAAGAGTGGCGGCTAAAACGTTCTTGGACAGTTGACAAGACAACATTTCTGGCTACATTACTCTGGAAGTCGAGTCCATCTGTCGAAAGAAACAGCTAAGTGCTATATTTTATTCCTTCTGATTATCGACCTTTTACGACATTTTAGCGGAGTTGAGCTCACGTAAGCTTAGCTTATAAGCTTACTTCTGTTAGCTACAAAGGTTTTTAGACCATTTCTTGCTTTGTATTAATCATTACCTGTTTGTTTGATATTATACCAGTGCTCACTTTTGAGGAGCTTTTAAAAAAAGCTGAGCGACGGTGCGGAAAGGAAGTCAATTGACCTCAGCTATTAAGTTTGGTAAGTTTGGTCGTTCCTACTAAGTGATAACTTTATGATAATTAACCTTACCATGACCTTACCTATTGTACAGTACCGGTCAAAAAGTTAGTCGACAGTTAAGACTTAAAAGCTTACTTCTCGAAAGAAGAATGAGTTTGTTTTCATTTCTATCGGCGTTAAGTGTCTTTATCGATCGACTTCAATCAATTGAAGCGATTACTTTTTCACGAAGATATTCACCCAAGGAACTGCTTTCGCTTTGTCTAAACTTATACCTCAAACGATCTGTAGCATTACAATGCCAACAAACAGATGCTTTAAACATTTTTTGGCATCATGGGGATAACTAATATTTATATATCTTCGCTGTGAAAACGAAAATCCCGGCGAGACCGTACTGGTAGATCAATGAATATTTTCCCACTGGCATTGAATTAACTGGTTCATGATAATTGATTTGTGTATAATTGTCGCTTCGTGGGTGCTACAACAACTGAACAAGCATCAAGCAACTCTTATTGATGGAAATTTAACGAAACCTGATCGATGTTCATAATTCATCCTCATCATACATCGATGGAAAATTGAAAGTAAATAAGATTTAAGTTTACCTGCGAACTACGCTGGTTTGCGTAGAAGTTTGTTTAAATTGGCTGTGGCCGCACTCTAAGGGAACTAACTACATGTAGGTCTATATTTTTAAAAAAATCCGGTTAAAATTTCCAAATAACGTAAAGTACTGTAATTAACTCGGTTATAGTTTGGTTATGATATTTTATATTAGTGTCCCTCTCAATCAGTGTGCTTTGCGGTCCCATGTTATTGTTTTCATCCGGGGAAATCGATCTCTGTGTTGTTTGCAGCAAGTCCGATTTCGAAATTGTGCTAACTTGGGTTGTCTAACTGCTTTTTGTGGCCAGAACAAGGTCAGAATCCAGCAAAAAGTAGTTTTTTAACTTCAAGCTGCCATTTTCGCTGCACCCAAAAATGGCCGCCATAACAATATATACGCACAATGGCGACAATGCACACTGGTTGAGAGGGACCCTTTGACATTCTGAGGTTACACTAGTGTAGATGATATGATTTACGATTCACTATTGCCATGATAATTTCATTGTAGAAAATCAACTTTTGATGTAGTGCATTTATTTAGATCTTAGTTAGACAATATTTTACTGAAATACTTAATGTTGGTGATATTTTGAGTGTCTTAATATTTCTCTGGGTTAGGCAGAGGGCAGCTGCTACAGCTCACAACAAGTGTGACTGAAATCCTTCACTAGAACTGATGGTTAATGATCTAGATGATAATGATTGCAATATTAATTTTCGTTTCCCTTCTTTGTTTTTACAGACACTGTTATGCAATGCTGTTAATCTCATTGGGTGACTTGAAAGAGCAGCCATGAAGCACATGCTGCTATATGATAATTATCATTACTTTCTAGCAGTAACACTATACTTAAAAACTAAAGCATTTTTCCTAAAAAGGTTTTATTCACTATTTCAGTGACTTGCTTTCTTTCTTTTGCTTGATAATTTTTTTGCTTAATTTTATCACTTATGTATTTCAAAACTCAATAGAACCATAAATTATTGAATGTTCAATTACCTGCTTACCATGAAAATGGTCTATATTTTTGGGGCATTTTTCTGTTTATTCCGTTCGATAAATTGGTTGATTATTATATACCTGCCAACTTTTCCTAAGTCGACTGCGTGTGATTTTCGTACCATATTACCCGAATTTCCGAAAAATTTCCGACGACTTCCGAACATTGCCGAAGATGTTCCGACGACTTCCGAACATTGCCGAAGATTTTCCGACGACTTCCGAACATTGCCGAAGATTCCCGAAGATGTTCCAATGATTTCCGAAGGCTGCCGAATGTCGCGGTGCGAAGCTAAAAATCTCGGCGCCATCTTGCCAAGATCACGCTTATCTCAAACGCGACATTTAGCGCCGTTCATTGGACTATTTTGGGTGGAAATTGAATCCAATTTTTCACGTTAATGGTTAATGAACAAGTAGTCCGGAATTGTGAGTCAGGCGTGTGAAATTGTCATGTATGCGTGTGATCGATGTTTTCGATCCGGAGGCGTGTGACACACGCATAATGCGTGTGAGTTGGCAGGTGTATATTATTACTGCGATTATGAACAAAATCAAACTGGATTTGGTTCAATTGTGTTACATTCTTTAATAGCGAACTTGCACAAAATTTCATTTTGCTCAATTGATTTTTCAGTTTGATTTTGTTTCATTAGACACCGGGACTATATCACACCTAATGTAAATAAAAATAGTCACCATTTGATGCGAAAATATGCATGGATATTTGTTTGCGGACATTATCTGTTACTCAAAGCTCACAGTTTTCCTTGAGCTTCACTCTTGGAAATCTATTTGCTTCTCGGAACAGATAATGTCCAAGGACAAATATCCGAACATATTTTTGAAGCCAAATGGAGGCTATTGTAGTTATTATCCTTCAAATATTTTTTCACAAGGCCGCTCTGTTTGCCGTGGAAGATCTCAGTCGGCCAAGCTGTTAAACATCAAAATAATTCTGTTGGCGTTCAAAAATATTTCTAGTCTGTTCAAAACAATCAGTTTTATTTAATTTAGCAATTTATTTGAGATGAAAACTGAACCTGTGAACGTGAAACGCAAATTTTCCAAACTGGGTAATATCACTTGGGGAATATCACCTGGATATTCCCCAGTTTTGGCTGCGTCACGTGACGTGTTTAGACCAATCGTGCGGGAGAAAAAATTTTGATGGATTATAACAGTAATTATACAAGTTGTTGGAACAAGGAACTGTGTTGTAACTTAGGTTTTAGTCCTGGCGTTAAATAATTTTTCTGTTGAGTAGTAGTTACCAAAGCAGAAAACTTGACCCGGAACTTGCCTACCAAAATATTGGCACTGATATATGCCACATGTGGGTTACTATCAATTATATGTGATAAAACTAAAATGTTAACAATCACCGTTGAATGAATAAATTGTTGGCAGATGATTAAATTGCGTTTTCAATGACTTGTCCATCTGAAGACGCAACTTTATGGGGTTGGGTGTTCCAATTGAACTAACTATATTGTTATCTGTACAATGCATGACCTCTACTCAGGAATGGCTTCCATTTTCCTCAACATTTCCAACTGGTGGGGGTAGAACCATGTCAAAGAAACGGGTGATCACCATACCGTTTAAAATGTTGTACATGTGGTGCATTTTCTGGGCAAAAGATAGATAGAGGATGTTGCACAAGAGAGAAAAACAAACCTCTGGTACCCTGGGTCTTAATCTGTAACACAGTAAAGTTGCACAATACAGACCACTGAGAAGCTTTTCCCATGTTTCTCGCCAATTTTGTTCATTGGGGAAGCAGGGAAATTTTACTCGAGAAATCCCGGAAGTTTACCACCACCTGGCAATGATACCGAAAACTGGTCGAGACCATCATTCTCACTTGGATAAAGATTCCATGTGATCTATTATATTATATATTACTTTTAGCCGGTACCACTTGTAATAATAATAATAATAATAATAATCTTTATTGAGGATGCCAACTTCACTGGAGGGTGATTTACAGAGGGGTCCTCTAGGATTATGTATATTATATAATGTATATATGAAGATGAATAAGATAGCTATTTACAATATAAATAAATAAAATGCTGACTGACTAACTAAATAACTAACTACTAACTAAATTATTGAAACATATAGAATAATAATAATAACAAAAATCAGAAAATGGCTTTCTTGATGTTACGCTTGAAAATAAATAATGAACTGGAATCTCGTAGGGAGATGTCCAAGGAATTCCATACGTCTAACAATCCTAATCCTAACATACCTTGATAAATTGCGTTTTCTTTTTTCTTTCTTCCATTTTTTTTTTTCTGAAAGTATTTCAGAAAACGTTTTCTCTGATACATTTAAAAATATAAGACAGGTGGGCTGAAAACATTGTAGTCCCGGGCCTACGGGCCTATATAGTATAGGCTCGCTACGCCCCTGCCATGCTACAGCCTGCGTGGCCATTTTTCTCAGGCGAAACAACGCGACCCGAGCCGAAAGGAGACGCGGCGCGGCAAAAAAAAACAGGCTTAACGAGAAAAACAAGTTTATTGCTAAAAACTAACACAGTACGATTGCTTAGCAATTTACTTATGTATCATATATATTATATAAAGTTGTTATAAATCATTGCTCATATAGCGGTCAAAAACGAATATCTAATTATCTATTTTAAAACAAACTAAGCACTTTTTTTGTGCATTAAATCAACTTACAATGTCAGTCTTTTGTTAATGTTGCAGTTATTTTATACTTGGTAAATAACTAAATGTCTTCAGAGTTCACTCTCAGTTATAATTTGAAAGTCTTTGTATACCCCACCCTCGACTCCTACCTAACCTGCAACCTCGATTCCAGGCTCTCTCTCCTTTTCCTCCCTCGAAAAGGGAGGAAAAGGAGAGAGAGCCTGGAATCGAGGTTGCCTAACCTGGAGTACAGGCGTATTTCCGGCGAGCGAGCGCTGACTATTCCATCGAGTGTTCACAGTCGGGGGAACAAGTTCCAGTTGACGACGAAATCCGGGACTGAGCCCGCGATGTTCGTTTTCCTGAAGTTGCTAAGCAACTTCACGTATTTTCTGGCCCGATTGCTTTCGGAGTACTCGCGCTAGTTTCTGATTGGATAAAAAGATTCGGAAACTCTTCGAGTGCTTCAACGACGATTTGCAAAAACCGCCACTGGTTCTCCCGACTGTTTAAGCCGCCATCTTGGATTAGGAAAACAGTAGAGGACTGGGCGAAAAAAAAGAGGCCTATGGAATCAATCCGTTGCTCGCCCACCAAAAACGCCGCCCTGCATGGGACTGCAGACTATCGACTTCTAACTCTTAGTAAAACGATTTGCTCCAATGAATGGCTAACGATAGTTTAATATCGCCTAGTCTGAGAGATTTAAGATACTAAACTGAGAGATTATAAGATACTCTGGTGAAGGCTATGGCATCTTGTTGATTGACTTGATTGTACTTGTCACTAAAATTAGTCCCAAGTCCCCACTACGTTCCCGACCAAGCCGCCATCTTGATAAACGAGAAGACCCTGGGAACGAGATTGGCGCCTTCGAGGCTCTCAATAAGAAATCAACTGGCAATAATAAAAAAGTACGAAAATGGAAAGTCTTGTAAAAGGGTGCTTTCAGATCCTTGTAAACTTGTAGCTTCCGTTCCAGTATAAAACACAAGGCAAAAAAATACAACATGAGAACTTAAGACGGACTGAATATCTTGTTAATAACTCAACTTTCATCCACCTCCAAGCCCGAAGGACCATCGCCAAACGTAAGAACAGGATTATCATAAGCGTGCTTCGAGTCTGCCGGGGAAACTGTCGTCATCCAGCAGAAGTTCCCGACTTCCGACTGATCCCGATGCCTTGGGAATACCTTCTGTGGGTTCGGCGACAGTGACTACTTCTTTCTTTGAGAGCTTTGGGAGGTTCTTCCACTCCGGAATTCCCGTAGAGCCTAAATTGAACCTTTCGTCACCATTACGAGCCACCGCAGCTGGATTTTTACTACGAACACCCGTGGGAGCCCGATCGTAAGGATAAGCTCCGGCTCCTGTTGCCTTAAATTCATCTTGCGCGTCTGGATCAGCGACTGTAGCATCCCTCTCAACAAACTCACCATAGTAGTTCACCCTGGACTCCACCTTGCAGTAACTGTTCGCGCGAGGAATACCACGAAATTGCCTCAGTTCATAATTTGTCTCGTTGGTGAAATAGAAGCTCCCCTCGCGGCGATCCTTACGACATCGCAATATCAACACAATGCCACCGATGATGAAGATAACTGCCATCAGAGAACCAAATGTTATGTAAAGGATAAAGGCTATTTCACTCTTACTCGCTTCTGTTGTAGGAGCCAGAGTTCCTGGTGTAGTCGGTGGCCCTACAACCTCTAACTTACTTGCTGTGTACGTTTTGTTGTCCACGGTTATAGTTATATTGCCGTTATCGACGAGTTTCTTTAACACTTGTAAAACATTCGACACTCCACTTGCTCCTGTGATAGTAAAAGTGACTCTTATTGATCCACACACAACGTCGCTCACAACAATGGCCGATTCAGAGATGTTGAGATTTTTAGACACTTCAATCACAAACGCTTCTCTAAATTTTACCTCCGTCTCTTTTTTTCCGATGACGTTTTTACAATCTCCTTCAAAAACGATGACAATAGTTTCATTGTGATAAACATGAGGTTGTTCAGTGACCACTGCTTGCGAGGATGAAGGAGGTTCTCTTTGTGTGGACGTTGGCGAGATTAAGGCAGTAGTGGACAAACCAGTTGATACCGAGGCCACATAACTAACTGGCACGGAAGTTGATGTGGATTTGATAGCTGAAAGGCTTGCATGTGAAGCTGATGGACTTGAGCTTGGAGTAGCTGAACCAACTGCAGGACTTGAGCTTGGAGTAGCTGAACCAACTGCAGGACTTGAGCTTGGAGTAGCTGAACCAACTGCTGGACTTGAGCTTGGAGTTGCTGGACCAACTTCAGGACTTGAGCTTGGAGTAGCTGAACCAACTGCAGGACTTGAGCTTGGAGTAGTTGAACCAACTGCAGGACTTGAGCTTGGAGTTGCTGAACCAACTGCAGGACTTGAGCTTGGAGTTGCTGAACCAACTGCAGGACTTGAGCTTGGAGTAGCTGAACCAACTGCAGGACTTGAGCTTGGAGTTGCTGGACCAACTTCAGGACTTGAGCTTGGAGTAGCTGAACCAACTGCAGGACTTGAGCTTGAAGTAGCTGAACCAACTGCAGGACTCGAGCTTGGAGTAGCTGAACCAACTGCAGGACTAGAGCTTGGAGTAGCTGAACCAACTGCAGAACTTGAGCTTGGAGTAGCTGAACCAACTGCAGGACTTGAGCTTGGAGTTGCCGGACCAACTGCAGGACTTGAGCTTGGAGTTGCTGGACCAACTGCAGGATTTGAGCTTGGAGTAGCTGAACCAACTGCAGGACTTGAGCTTGAAGTAGCTGAACCAACTGCAGGACTCGAGCTTGGAGTTACTGGACCAACTGCAGGACTAGAGCTTGGAGTAGCTGAACCAACTGCAGAACTTGAGCTTGGAGTAGCTGAACCAACTGCAGGACTTGAGCTTGGAGTTGCCGGACCAACTGCAGGACTTGAGCTTGGAGTTGCTGGACCAACTGCAGGATTTGAGCTTGGAGTTGCTGAACCAACTGCAGGACTTGAGCTTGGAGTAGCTGAACCAACTGCAGGACTTGAGCTTGGAGTTACTGGACCAACTGCAGGACTTGAGCTTGAAGTAGCTGAACCAACTGCAGGACTCGAGCTTGGAGTTGCTGGACCTGCTGCAGGACTTGAGCTTGGAGTAGCTGAACCAACTGCAGGACTTGAGCTTGGAGTAGCTGGACCAACTGCAGGAATTGAGCTTGGAGTAGCTGAACCAACTGCAGGACTTGAGCTTGGAGTAGCTGAACCAACTGTGGGACTTGAGCTTGGAGTTGCTGGACCAACTGCGGGACTTGAGCTTGAAGTAGCTGGACCAACTGCGGGACTTGAGCTTGGAGTTGCTGGACCAACTGCAGGACTTGAGCTTGGAGTTGCTGGACCAACTGCAGGACTTGAGCTTGGAGTTGCTGAACCAACTGTGGGACTTGAGCTTGGGGTTGCTGAACCAACTGCAGGACTTGAGCTTGGAGTAGCTGAACCAACTGCGAGACTTGAGCTTGGAGTAGCTGAACCAACTGCGGGACTTGAGCTTGGAGTAGCTGAACCAACTGCAGGACTTGAGCTTGGAGTTGCTGGACCAACTGCAGGACTTGAGCTTGGAGTTGCTGGACAAACTGCAGGACTTGAGCTTGGAGTAGCTGAACCAACTGCAGGACTTGAGCTTGGAGTAGCTGAACCAACTGCAGGACTTGAGCTTGGAGTTGCTGGACCAACTGCAGGACTTGAGCTTGGAGTTGCTGGACAAACTGCAGGACTTGAGCTTGGAGTAGCTGAACCAACTGCAGGACTTGAGCTTGGAGTAGCTGGACCAACTGCAGGACTTGAGCTTGGAGTAGCTGAACCAACTGCAGGACTTGAGCTTGGAGTTGCTGGACCAACTGCAGGACTTGAGCTTGGAGTTGCTGAACCAACTGCAGGACTTGAGCTTGGAGTAGCTGAACCTACTGCGGGACTTGAGCTTGGAGTTACTGGACCAACTGCAGGACTTGAGCTTGAAGTAGCTGAACCAACTGCAGGACTCGAGCTTGGAGTTGCTGGACCTGCTGCAGGACTTGAGCTTGGAGTAGCTGAACCAACTGCAGGACTTGAGCTTGGAGTTGCTGGACCAACTGCAGGACTTGAGCTTGGAGTAGCTGAACCAACTGCAGGACTTGAGCTTGGAGTTGCTGGACCAACTGCAGGACTTGAGCTTGGAGTTGCTGGACCAACTGCAGGACTTGAGCTTGGAGTAGCTGAACCAACTGCAGGACTTGAGCTTGGAGTTGCTGGACCAACTGCAGGACTTGAGCTTGGAGTTGCTGGACCAACTGCAGGACTTGAGCTTGGAGTAGCTGAACCAACTGCAGGACTTGAGCTTGGAGTAGCGTTACCAATTGTGGGACTTGAACCAGCTACATTCCTCCTCTTTCTGTGATGGACATTGTTCCTCTCTCTCTGAAACACTTCCACAACTGCACTTTCAAGATTTTTTGCAGAAATGAAATAAACATTTCTCAAAGCAAAACGATCGTCGTCAAGTCTACTTGACTGGGGATCCAAGTCTCCTGGTGATGTCAGCGAAATCTTATTCTAGAATGAAGAAAAACAAACAGATAATCCTTTGTAAGATGGTAGTTTCACAATATTGTTACTAGAGCGTTTTTCAATTGAGTGTCAAGAGTAATCCGAAATTGCTTTGGTTTTGATTTAGTACGCTCTGCGATTGGCTTAAAAAACTCACTCCACCTACTCAACCAATCAGATGCAAAACCAAAACCAAAACCAATCGCGATTTGGTCGCATGCGTTTTCCCGCGCTTTGTGCCGCTTACGTGTATTTGCTTCGACTTCTCATTGGTTCGTTCTGTTGTTTACGTTTGTTGTGACTGGCAATGCTTTGGTTTTGGTTTTACCAAACCGCTCTAAAACATTAAACACGAAATAAAAACACTCGGCAGAATCACGATCGCGAAAGTTTCCATTGACTGCTGAAAGCAATTTTAAGTTTACTTGGTTTTGTGTTCGCAAAGCTCTGCCAACCAATCGAGAGCAAAAATCGTGACTTGGCTTATTATGGCCTTACGCGTGTTTTCCCGCCCTAGACACTGGTTGAATGTTTTCCCGCGCTTGGCAACGGTTGCATGTTTTTGCCTCGAAAACTGATTGGTGCATTGCGTTATTTGCGACTGCATTCAAGTTAGCCTGTCGGGAGTATGCGACAGAGGTGACGGCTGAAATTCAGGCTACATTCAAGTTCTATAACTGAAAAAGTTAATGTAAAGTTAAATATTTATAAGGCAGCTTAATTGAACTGAATGAATGGAATCAATTTCCTTAATTTTC
Source organism: Desmophyllum pertusum (assembly GCA_029204205.1). Lineage (NCBI taxonomy): Eukaryota > Metazoa > Cnidaria > Anthozoa > Scleractinia > Caryophylliidae > Desmophyllum > Desmophyllum pertusum. The sequence continues at coordinate 581,080 of MU827319.1, forward strand.
TTGTTCAGTTGTGAATAATTCAGTAATTCTTGCCATGTCTCCAGGGAAAATTTTAATAATCAAATCGGAACTTGGTCAGTCTTAAGTCTGTCAGACAACATAGACTTTACAACTATCCTCTATTTGTGTGGTGGACTGTGTGCTTTTAAATGGCTTTGTTGGTTATCATATTAGACTTTCTGCATCTTTCCTCAGCCTCAAAGGTCACTCCCCAATGGACTAAATACGGTTGAAACTCGCTACAATGGCCTCCTGGGGCAGAACTGACTGGCCATTGAAGACAAGTGGCTGTAATGTAGGGAGGTGTCAATAAGATTAATTTATTGTATCCATTGGCACATGGTTGGGACGAGAAATCCTTGCTATTGTAGAGATCAGGTGACCGTTAGTGGAGGTCTGACTGTAATACAGGATTAATTATGTGGGAAACATTGATCAGAGTAAAATGATAATTAATTTAAAATGAACATACCACACCATCAGCTGCCCCGCCCTGAACCATCCATATATTTAGTTTGCTCTCCAAGGATAACGCACCTAAAGAAAACAACCAAGGCTTGTCAATAAAAATCATCAAAAAATGTTGTTGAATTTTCCTCAGCATTCATACACAGTGGGAGGGCAGGGGAGCAGGAAGCCTGGGAGAAATAGTCCAGTCGTTGCGATCGTTGCGATTATATGGAAACCAGGCTTATTGAGGTTGATTTTAAATTCAAATTTCCAAAATTGCCATGGCATTGGCCAAAATAGGCATGAAAGTAAATCCTCCATATATATTCATATCTTTGTATTTGCTGTACAAATTAAAATAACAATTTGATGATTAAATTAACAAAACAGCATATTATTAAATCATACCATTCCTCTGTGCAGAAATCAATATCTGTGGAACATCAGTATTATCAGCCACACAAATTACAGCATTTGGCTTCTCTTCTAACAGCCATGGAAGAAGTTCTTTTCTAGTAAAGGAATGGAATATTCTGTAAAAAAAGATATTCAGTAAAATTAAATATTGTTGAAAGAAAAAAGTTGAAAGAATTTTAATGTTAATCTAATTTAGAAAACACGTTTTTAAAAACGTTTATTTGCATATCAGGGGGTGGGGTGGGGGTGATAGGGGTGCTGGAAGTCTACAGGAGGTGGGAGAAGAGAGGGGAGGGGGGAAGCGGGAGATATAGGAACATTGTGTAATATTTTGCAATAGATAGCACAAAGAGGCGGGAACCATAACGAATACAAGACCTGTACAGGAAGCGGGAAGTTAGGGAGGGGCCAAAAGGTAAAGCCGTTAGGAGCCAAACTGGCCCCCTGCCCACTACCGGAACTTAACCCGGTTTCTGTAGCATGAAGCCGACTAGGAGTATTGCTACTCCCCCTGTGTGGGATGCTAGTCCAATGCCAGGTTACCCCCCAGCATTTTGTTGCCGGTACACATTTATACTCCTGGTTAGAGAGAGGTGCTGTGAGAGTAAATACACAACACAATGACCCAGGCCAGCGCTCGAACCCGGCCCGCTCGATCCGAAGTCCAATGCAAAAAAGGCCCCCCTTTAGAACACCACTGGATCCACTACTACTGGTGCTGAGAGACTGCAAACCCCTTCAGACCCTACCCTGCCAGAAATGCACCCCACCTCTACCAGGGATATTTATTGTCAGAACAAACAAGCTGTGACCTTTGATAAACTACGGGATATTTTTCTAAGCCCATTTTAATGGAGAGCAGAAAACAATCAGGCCAAACTCCGCCTCGCTTTTGAGACATACTGTATAAACATCACCAAAATGCAAGGGACAAAAAAACAAACTATTTCGAAATTTTCCCCACTAAACTGTACTTTGCAAAATACAATCGAATAAAACAACAATTTAGCGAAAAAACGTCTGGTTATAAAAACTTCCCGCATAAGGGAGCGACCGGAGCGTGTCGAAGGCTAAACCCAGCTGTGCAATGTTGACGATTTTGCATACACCTGGAACACTTTCTCCATTCTTTCGCCAAAATAGCTCTCGAGCATCTTTCTAAATAATTTATGAGGAGAAAAAAAGCTACCACTTTCAAATGATAACACACTGTACTTGTAGATCTCAATATATTTTCTCGCAGAAAAAATAAACTCGTGCAACATAATATTTGTTTCTAATGTGAAGACATGTCATAATTATTTAATATTTCACACCAACAGTTCGAGATCAAGGGCAAATTCCGCATATGTAAATGATTTCAAGACACAGAAAAGAATAGTTTGCTGTCATGGGAAACAAGAGAAACAAGAATAAACTGTACTTTCCGCGTCGCTTTTAAATGTCGTAATTTTCAAAGTTCGTGCACGCGTCAGACAGAGCGTGAATTTTTTCCGGTGAAAGTTAATAGCTGGCTTTTTATCTCCAATTTTCAGGCCTGTACCGATTTAATACATATACGCACTTTTTATTCACCAGTTTCTAACGCTAGAGTAATTTAAACTACTAACTAATGCGTGAAATCGCTATAATATTCGCGAGCCGACACAGTTACAATTACACGCCGCATTAATCTGAAAAGAAAATATCTTGCTCAACAACACCTTAAAATAATAGAATTTGAACAAAGCGATTCTTACCGGTTTGGCACTCTTGACAATGCCCTAAATGAACCGTGAGAATAACTAAATCGACCATCTCGTCCGCGCTGAAGAATTACCAATTGATCGAATATATCCGCTAACCCTCTGTCCGCTAAAGATGTACGCAACTTTTGGGCATCAATGGTCGAATTGCGAAGATCAGTTACCAGTAATATCCTTGATCCACCCAGAACATCGGCTGAATCGCGAGCTGCAAGCATTAAAAGGAGATTTAATTAAACTTATTGTACGCATTTGCAATAGTTTGGATAAGATATTGATCGTGAATGAATGAATAGCTAATGAATGAGTGGCCTTGCTTGCGGATGCTATATACGAAAGCGAATTGTTGCACAATCTGTAAAATTGTCTTACCTTTGCTGTCCAAAACACAGATTCCAAGAAACAAAACTAAGAAGGTGAGCATCATAATCTTGTCGGCGATTTCTCAGAAGCCTTCATTTATAAACAGAGAAATTCAAGAGCATGCACAAGTTAGATCGAGCGCACCAAACTGTTGCCCCCAGTGAAGGACGTTCGCGTCTGTAAATACATCAGATCGTAACACAATCACTATTGTTGTTATTGTTTATGATTGCGAAAAAACACAAGGCAAATATCAGACCTCACGACAGAAAATCTTACCGCGGATTATCCTTCGTGTAGCCCAGCACGGCAAAAATATATTGCACTTGTATCGCGCGGTTCATATACCCCGTCCAACAAACATTCCAGGCATTTGGGGTATTACGTCATTCCCAAGGTAAATAATAACGGCGAAAAAAGCATTTTTATTTCGATGCGGAATATTCAGTTTTCCTGCTCGATCGGAGCACGTAGACCACAAATAAGAACAATAAATGATGCAAAAAGGAAGAAAAAAAGTTAAACTTACTGGTGACGTTTTTTCTAGAAAAGGCACATTGAAAAATATAAAGAACTTTGCCAGAAGGACTTTTTTCTATAAATTTTAAGGCACATCAGTCTTTTAGCCTCCGCTGCGTTTTAATTTGTAATTCATACTATAAATTCCCTTATAAATTTTATTGCACAAATCAATGAGAGCATTTGATGGTTTACCAGTTCCGAGTTTCCGGTAGGCTCGATATATAGTACCCAGAGGCGGCGGAATTTGAGAATTACCCGGTACAGCGCCGGTAAATCGAGCCTATCGCCGAAGCAAATTTCCCATTCGTTGCAGTTTTTCTTCGACGATTGATTCAGGCACACAGAGGCTTTTGTCTGGGTAAAGTCCAAATGAAGTTTAAAAAGTTTTACTCGCCTTGTTTACCGTATTTGTTTATTTTGTTCGACAGCTGTCTACCTTCACTCAGATGACATTAAAATTATGCTTGCAAAACAAGTACAAACATGCTGTTGCAAATGTAGCATGCGTACAGTCCGTACAGACGTCTCCTATTTCCTTTTCCTTTTCCGCGTGAAGCAAGGAAATAGGAGACGTCTGAACGCAGGCTATTGAAAATGCAAAAGAAATAAAATAATTTTGTTCTTGCTAATTGCATCTATTTATTTCTGGAGAACCTCGATCAGGCAATCAGCCCGTGAAATGATTCTGAACCTTGAACCGGAGAGGACCCCATGCAGAAATGATAATTCCTTTGTCGAAATCCCACCGAAACGCATCCTCAACCTCGTTCCTCTCTCATACGAGGTTGACGCATCCTCGGCGCACCGATTTCACCCAGGAATGGAGTTCGAGCGCGAGCGCGAAGTGCGATCCACAACGCGTTCCCGTCCCAACCATGGTCAACTCACCCCCTTCCCTTTCTACGCCTGCCACGCAGCAGCTCAAACGAGGAATCAGAGAGTTGCTGAGAGTCCAAACTCTCATGCACTCTAAGCGACTCTCATTCGTCACCTCAGCTAGTGCTCAACTTTGGGCCCCCTCGTCTTCCAAATTCGTTCCTATGAGTCGTCGACAACTCTCGCTCTCCTTTGGCCGGAGGTGATGATAGATGATGCAGTGCTTGATGACGTCACCTTTTTGATGACGGTGCGTCATCACAAATCCTACGTCACGCGCCAGCATTTCTCAGAAACTCGAACACGTCCTACTAGGGGTTGACACATTATGCCGGCATTATTTCGAGCATAATACTATAGATCGAGCATAATGCCGGAATAATTTTGCCGGCATAATAGTGCCATTTTGCCAGCATAATAGTGTCATTTTGAGACATAACAGTTATTCTTTCTTTTTATAGCTAATATGACGCTCTGGTTACGTGAGCCCGCAGTCTCAAGGCACACACAAAAAGAAGTCGCGAAAATAAAAATAAAAAGTCGCGGATAAAAAAGGAAGAAGTCGGACAAATAAAAAAAAGTCGCGGATATAAAAAAGAAGTAGCGAATAAAATTGAAGTCGCGGATGGAAAAAAGAGGTCAATGTCGTTGATGTCCCTTCCAGGCCACAGTACATTTGTTTGGGTCAATTTTATTTTATTTTTTTGCATCTTTGTGTTACTAACTTATTATGAAAATTGTGTTTGTTTCGCGGGGGGTGGGGACTGGGGAAAATTGTTTTGCGGCATAATTACGAGCATATAAATAGCTACAGTCAGTCGAGCATAATAGTCCGTTTTTGAGGCCGAGGGTGACGCCAAAAAGCATAATACTCTATTTTAGGAGCATAATGTGTCAACCCCTACGTCTTACCTGTCCTACGTCACTGAAAAGTGCTCTTTGACGTCATTGTTGACGAAGAGCACCAAGGACCACCAAGTAGACACCAATCTCGTTCCCAGAGTAGGCCTTTCCAGATTGTGCTCCCAAAAAGCTAAAAAAGTGCTCCCAAAAATGCCCAAAAGATGCTTAAAAAGTGCTCCAAAATCAAAATAGTGCTCAAAAGTTGCTCCAAAAATTAAAAAAGTGCTACCGAATATTTTTAATTATTTGAAAGAAAAGATGCTTTCCAATTTAGATTTGCAACTAAAAGGCAAGTTTCCATTGAATACAAGTCAATAATTGCACAAATAACGAATAATACTTTTATTAAATAAATGCGTTAGAGTAGTTTCCATAAACCTGTGAAACACACTTTAGCGTATAACAACTTACTATTATAAATGCTTTTGTTCTCTTTTGTGTTTTCTTACCTTCTACTCTTTACCTTCAACACTAATATTTCACGGGTTTATGGAAACCACTCTAAAACAATGTTCATTTATATAATACCATATCTGCTTTTCTGGCTAACATTACTAGAATTCATTCTAGAAAATGAGTAAAGCCTAAGACAGATTATATAAAGAATCAACTAATCCATCAATTAGCTAGTTAAATAGAATAAATTCATTTGAAAACATAAAATAAAATAAATATTAATTAAAAAATAAATATTGAATGTTTGTTTTTTACTTAATCAAAGCTAACAAAACTTGACAACAAAACCTAACTATATCAATCTCCACCTCAAACTTGATAACAGAACTTAACTATAACAATCTCCTAAAGAGAAAATGATTACAAAAGATGTAAAACAGGAAAACATGGTTTCCAATGTGCAAGCAATATAGTGCTGACAAAGTAGTAAAAATGTTAGTAGCTAATAAGAACTCATTTAGAGCTTTCTCTGGTTATTATTGTATCTGACCATCACAGATGCCTCTATGTAGTCCTCTAGCGCTGCCTCTTGTGTTGTTCCACAGCCCACAGGCTACCCAATATTTGTAGTTACCGACGTACCACAGGAATGGATACCCAATCAAATGTCGAAATCACCAGTTTTAGCCTAGTTGAGATATTATTTGTAGTCAAGGGAACTTGAAATTGCTATATAAAACAAAAAATCCAGTAATTTGCTTCAAATAAGCTAGAAATTGGCTTGTTTACCAAAAAAGTTGTCAGAAGATGCTCTTTGGCCAAAAAAGTGCTCTCTGATCAAAATAGTGCTCCCAAAGCCAAATTGCGCTAAAAAAGTGCCGAGCACAATCTGGAAAGGCCTATCCCAGAGTCCTCGTTACCCTTGTCCAGTGAGGGTAACGAGGTAACGAGGACTCTGGGAACGAGATCCAAGATGACTGGTAAAATTTTGTTATAAACATTTTCGCCGAGTGCCGGGCCCAGGAGAAATCCCAAGAAATTTTTTTCGTAGCATGCTGTAATTATTTCGCAGTTGAAAAAGCACAAAAAGACGGGAAGCGGGATGTTCAGACCCTGGGGTGCATGTATGTACCTTAGCTAATAAATACACACCTGTAAGAAGTCTGAGAAGTCCAAGCGAGTCAGATCACCTGTAGTGGGGGGTGGGGAGGCCCTGGAGGACCCTGGAGGGTATGTTATTGGTATTGCCTTTTAGACAAGCCTGGACCTGGAAATAAGCTAATATATTTCCAGGCCCAAATGTACACAGCAAACTGCTATAAATTTGGTAAAATTAGTCATGTTTATGCAACCTCGATCCCAGGACTTTTCCCTTTGAAATTTGAGTGGCCGCTTACATGAAGAGTTATTGTTTTATGGTTCTCAGCTGATCAAAATACTGCATACTCAGGAATCTTTTTGGAAGGGACGAACGGGACGAAGTCCTTTCCAAATGTGATTTCAAAAGCTAAGTAGACTTTCTTTGAAAGCAAAATTGTTTCAGTAACGGACAGAAGAAAGGTTGGGAACTATAAAACCGCGCTTTCAAGATGATGGAATTAAATCTGACTCGCTTGGACTTCTTGCAGGTGTGTATCTGACAGCAAGGCTTTACGGTTTGCCTAAAGTTTTTTGAGCTATAATAAGTTATATATGTACGTTTTTCGTTTCTAGGTTGGCGTTACGTCTCCAAAGACGATGAAGCTGCTGTCTAGTGGAGGAAAACGCAGTGCTCAGAAGGTGAAAGAAATATTGAAAATACTATAAGGTCGTTTCTATGACAATAAGCTTTCTGGTCAATATCATTTATTTTACTTCATTGAGCAGTATAATGCACTGATTACATGAGTTGTAGTCTCCCTATGAGTGTGAAGCACAAACCATCCATACATGTATTACCATCAGTTTCACTGTTGCGCTGTTTGCAAAATATTTCTGTCAATCATACATGTCATACCTTATATGGAAGGTGTTTACTCGCGATAAAAATGAACACTTCCATATCAGGTATGACATGTATGATACATTGACGGAAATCTTTTGCAAACCGCGCAGAGGAGTTTTGATGTAAATGGTCACGCAACAGTGAAATCAATGGTAATTGTTATAGTAATATTGGTGGTTTGCACCAATGTTACAAAGACTGTTCGCTTGCATGAACAATATCAGAAAATTAACAACTTATAGAGCAGCAGAAAGAAACGTTCTGTCCAAATTATAGCTTTGTAGCGTTTTTCATAACCGAGTTATTACGGAAATAATTTTCAGAAAATTACAGTATTTAGTATGCAGCCGCCATGTTGGTGCCCTTCTTTGGGACACCAATATGGCGGCCATAAAACTGTACACGAAGTAGAGTAGATTCTACCATCAATATCATTAGCTTTCACTTCAAAACTCTTTAGATATCACTTCTAAATTATTATCACGTATAAAAATTTAGAAATGACATAAAAATACCAGTTTTTGTGACAGTTCAAAAACACGTTCATCCCGGGACATCGCAAATTTCAAAATGCTTTATTTTCGAAACGAAGCACTGAATCAATACCAAACTTTGCATAGAGATTAATGTTTTGTATGTCTAGAATATGTGAAAAGAATAGCTTTGTAGAATTAACAGTTTAGATTTTAGAATTTTGATGACGTCAGATGCAAACCAAGAATATCAAACACGACAGATAGTGTTTCATCGGGATATCCAAACACAGAGAATAGACATGAAAATACGATGTGCAGCAGTGTATTTTTGACGAAATCCAAGGTGTTTGGATAGCCGATGAAACCCTGTCTTGAGTGTTCGATATATCTTCTCAATCAAAACAAAAACTAAGGAGTAAACGAAGAAACAAAATTGTAAAATATTTGCTAATTAAGACCGGGTATCCAAACCTCCGACACGGTTATGATCTCCTTTGTTTTAATGTGATGAATTATAATGAGTTTGAGAAGTGAAGCAGATGAAATGCATCCTTCTGTCATATAAATGCAACCTTAATTACAGTGGTTAGTTATCTTGTGTTGCCAGGTTGCAATAGCTGATCAGGATGGAGTGTTGACGTGTTTTGGAATGAAGAAGAATGCTTCCCAGGTTAGTAAATAGAAGACAGGTTACTGCATACTTGAAATATTCATTCTCCTCACTTATAAATCACTATACATGTAGGGGTGCGGGAGTGGGAGACAAGGGGGTCCAAACTTCCCGCTTTCCATTCCTTGTACTCCCGGTTCCCGTCCTGTCTGTTGTAATTCCAATCTCGTTCCCGTACCCTTGTCCAGTGGTGGAGCGGCCAACAAGGACCTCTGGGATAGAGTGATCTGCCTGACTTGCGCAGTAAGACCGGAAGTCCAAGAATCTTGGCGTCCGTTATATGAAACATGGGGTCAAACACATGCGCAGTAGAGCCGGAAGTCCAAGAATCCTGTCATGGCGGATCACTTCCCCACAGAGGTCCTTGTTGGCCACTCCACATTGCAAAATATTACACAATGTTGTGAACATTTTTCCTATTTCTCCCGTTTCCCGCCACCTTGGGAATCCCGCTACCCACCCTCTCTTCTCCTGCCTCCCGTAGACTTCCTGCCCCCTCTACTCCAGGGTTCCGCCTCCCCTGTCCTCTCATTCTTTGATCTCCTCTTCACATACCGAAAATTAAGATTAGTCTGATAAACTTACAGACAGTATTATTAGATATGATAAATTGATAGTAAGTAACTACAGTCCAACCTATTGAAAGTGGATACCCTCGGGACCAGAAAAAGTATCCACCTAGGAGAGGTGTCCGAATATGGGAGTGTGTTAGAATGCCAAAGACGGGAAGGTCTAAACACCTTTAAGTCTAACATTTCAATCTATACTTTGTGCACAGGTGGTATTCAAGACCCTTCCTGGATCTCCAATCTCCAAGTTACAGCTCGGTGGACTTGACGGCCCTTCTCAGGAGAAAGTGTTTGTAGCATCTGGTGCTGAAATACGTGGTTACACTAAAAAGGGAAAACAGTTCTTGGGATTTGATACCAATCTGACAGAGAGTATTCAGTCCATGTATGTCTCATTTCCTATTATTTTGCAAACATTATTTTATGAGCTTTAGGACAGTTCTTGAGAAAAATTTGAGCAGGTTCAAATTTGATGAGAGTCATAATTTGAGAGTAGCTGAGAGTGCATGAGAGTTTCAGGCCAAAGCGAGAGCAAGAGTTTGAACTCTCAGCAACTCTCATCCTCGTTTGGTCCGTGCTTTATAGTAATTTGTTCTGATGTTGTGTTAGTCATCAATCTTGGAAGATCTAAACTCAGTATTGAAGACCAGTAATTCTGCATGTACAAAGGAACTTTTCCAATATTAGTTGCAAACTGTTATAGGCTGATCTCTATACAGCTCTGCCGAAAATGGACAAACTACATGTACATGTACTGACTGCCAATTAAACTGCCCAAAATGTTGAGTTTAAAAACAAACAATTTTAATTTTTGAAAAAAATAATAATTGTTTTTGTTAGAAAAGCTGACTAAGTTAGGAATCTTACTAACATGTTTAATATATTGGTAGGTGCGTCAATGGAGCTGATCTATTCCTTTGCGGGAACTATATCTACAATCATTACCATGACTGCAAAGATGAAAACTATTTCTTGTCTGGGGATAAGATTACTGACGTCCTTTGTCTACCAACAAAAAAGTAAGATGGGTATAATTAATTGCAACTAATGTGTATTTAGTGATGTTGTCCCCAGTAAACTGTGTTTGCAGTACAGTAGTACCATTTAAATACATAAATGGCAATGGAGATCTTAACAATTTATGTATTTTTAAACAAAAGTTGGTGGTACATGTATTATATCAGTTATGTGACAACATGTAGGCCTGGAATGCTCATGACATGAATCAAGTATTTAGTTTTTTGATGTACACTACTATGTACATGTATGTGTATTTTTTTTATTAATTATTTGCAACAATTCTAGAAACACAGATGTATTAGTTCCAGTTCTGGCTTGTCAAGATAGAGTCCTGAGAGTTTTACAGGTAACTGACTTAATAGTAAATGGCTGTTTAGGAACAACTCTTTGTGATCGTCAACTACATTTACATGTACAGTATACAGGGAGTGTTCAGGTACATGCCAAACTGAAACTGTAGCTGCTGTTTCCTAGCTTAGCAATGTCTCTCGCCGTTAACTAACTCTTGCTGCTCTCGTAGTTGCTCATTAATTCATGTACTTGGTGTTACCCTTGGCTAGTTTAACAGAGTGATTTGTTTTGCAGGATTCTGATTTGCTGTATGAAGTTGAAGTTGCAGGACCCCCTCAGGTTCTTGCACTGCATAATGGGAATGGAGGTGAGTGCTAAACTTAACTTCCCAACAACAGTTTTGATATGTTACTGTTCACCCTAGCCTCTGACACACCCTAGCCTCTGATGCACCCTAGCCTCTGATGCCACCAGCTTATGCCCCACCCTAGCCTCTGACGTACCCTAGTCCCCCCCCCCCACCCTAGCCTCTGACGTACCCTAGTTCCCCCCTCCACCCTAGCCTCTGACGCACCCTAGTTCCCCCCCCCTCACCCTAGCCTCTGACGTACCCTAGCCCCCCCCCCACCCTAGCCTCTGACGCACCCTAGCCTCTGACGCACCCTAGACTCTGACCCACCCTACATGTAGCTTCTGATGTACCAGGCTAGCCTTTGATGCACCCTAGCTTCTGATGTGCCCTAGTGTCTCTAGCCTCTGATGCACCCTAGCCTCTGATGCATGCACCCTTTTGATATATTTCTTTTCTTCAGGTTTGTCAGGAGAGGAGGTCTTGTATGGGACATCTGATGGGAAAATAGGCTTGATTCAGTTAGGAAGGCAAGTTGAACATAATCTACTATCAAAATTAAACTGCTAAAAATATACTTTTAATTTGTGTCTTAATTTTTTGCACTGGAAACTAACAGTAATAAAATTATAATATTATTCACTTGACTACATGTATTTCAAAATTCTTTATTGTGAAATTTTTAATTCCTTAGACATTCACCTAATCACAAATGGGAGATTCCCAATGACAAGCGGAATGGAGGTAAGCTAATAAAGAATTAATTACATTAGCTCAAACACTGGCAATTTGATGAAAGTCACAAAATCCTTGTAAAATCAACCCACCAGTTGGGAGGCGCTGACAAGAAAGCACAATTTTTTTATTGAAATTCTCTCTCTGAGAATTGATGGTTCTTGTGGTTAACATCAAAGAGGTTGCTAGGTAACATGATGTAGTCATTGTAACAAACTGACATGACAACATGACAACTAAATTAAAGAAAAGAAACTTGATATCTTTCTGAGTTGGATGTAACTTACTTTTGAATTTCCAATCTTTTTAAGGTGTCTTGGCTTTGGAAACATTTGATATAACAGCTGATGGCGTGCCTGATGTTCTAGTTGGACGTGACGATGGCCTGGTTGAAGTATATGGTTTTGACGAGATGGACGAGCCAGTTCATAGATTCAAACAGGTTATAAGGCTTAAAATATTGTTTACGAGTCTGATTATAAATAATGTTATTGTTGTATATTATAATGGCTTTCATTAATGTTTGAGAACAGCAAGCTGCCTGCAAATAACAGCTAAGACAAAAATATCCCTAAACCACCTTTTGCCTTTTGTCACGGTTGTGTCCTTATAATTTATAGGGTATATGTTGTGGTTTAAATTTATTTTTGGTTTAAATTTTTTTAAACCAGTTTGATTTTGATTTTCCTTTGTCTCAGATTATGGTAATGAATATTAGACAAATTAAGGAAAATAAAAATCAAACTGGTTTGAAAAATTTTAAACCAATAAAACATTTGAACCACAACATATATTTTCCATGCTCAATAGTGATCGATTTGATTCCCAGGCCATGAGTGAGAGCATCACCTCTGTATGTGGCGGTTGTGTGAGTTCCTCTGGGTATGACGAGATAGTGGCAGCTACGTACGCCGGGTGGGTGGTGGGTCTTACTACAGAGCCTCAGCAAAAGGAGGTGGGACCCACGACGACATCACAAGAACCCATCAGTGAGGAAGTGCAGGCTAAAATTGACAACCTTAGGTAAGACAATCACATAAATAATTATTGACGGATCCACACCTGTTTATAAGGTGGGGGCCTGAAAACTTTTTGGCCCAGAAAAGAGTGTGTAGATAAAAATTAGTAAGGTTGCAATTTAATTATTTTGAGACCACTGATGTTAAGTGTTAAGATTTTATGGCGATTTGAAAGTTTGAAAAATTAACAAGATTTGTGGAAATGTTGTGTTGTAATGCAAGGCGTGCCATCTAGCACCTTTTTTCGATACAAATCCTTACCAATTACCATGGGTATGTTTCTTTTAAAATTTGGTAAAACTTACAGTCAACTCTCGCCTTGCGAACACCCTGTTATTACGTACACCTGCTATTATGGACAAAATGTAGCCCTCCCCTGGCAAAAGCTATAGAGGTTTGACTGAAAATGACAGACTCCAACTACATCCCGAGGGTGTCCGCTATAACAAGAGTTGACTGTACATCTAGACAATATTCTCAAGTTGACTTTCTTTATTTGAACATCATTTGTCTGCTTCTCAGACTGGAAATTGACAACCTTCAACAGAAAGTGTTAAAAGAACGTGAAAAGTACCAGTTTACTGCACACTCCGCGAGTGCCTTGTCAGCAATTCCTCAGTTTGCAATCAACGACAAGTTTGCCCTGAACAGAGATGATGCTAGTTACACACTGAGTATTGAAGTCCAGATTCCCATTGACAATGTCTTGTTACAGGTTAGAGCTGCACTTCATGTGTTTCTAAATAATTAACTGTTCTGATGTTATTTTTCACCGACAGGTGTATATTCTCATACACCACAGTGGGAGCTATGCCAAGCTCATCCTCGTTCCCAGGGTCTCTCATCTTCCCGCCCCTAGAAGATGAGAGACCCTGGGAACGACGATGTGCCAAGCTGACCATAGCAAGCCTGACCTTTATGTGCATGTGTGGGGAGAGAGGGGGGGTGGGGGGGGGAGGGGGGGGGGGGAAGGGGTTCTGAGCTTTCTGTACCTTATACAATGTACTCCCAGTTCCCATTGTGGTTCCTGTCTCTTTTGTGCTTTTTCTATTGAAAAATACTAATTACTATTTTAATACAATGTTCCAAAATGTTTCCTATTTCTCCCAGGTCTGACCACCTTGAGTATCCCACTTCCTGCCCTCTGTTCTCCTCTCCCACCTCCCGTAGACTTCCCGTTCCCTTTACTCCCATATAACACTTTGATTGCTACTTGAATGTCCAGATGTTCGTTTGGCAAAAATGTTTAATTTATATTATTCAAGCTTGTGTTGTTTACATGATAGAGTGATGTACCCATTGATCTTTTGGATGTGGACAAGAACTCTGCTGTAGTCAGTTACAGTGCCTGTGATATTGAAGTAAGTGAACAGTGAAATTCTCCTTATATTACTAGCCTCCGTAAGTTCCCTTTGGTAATCAGTAATTTGTTTATTCTGATGAACTGCATGCTTGATTTTGTATTGATACTGCAACCTGGAGAAATACCGTAGAATTCCGATAATAACGGGCCCCCGAAAATAACGGCTACCCGAAAGTAACGTTAATTTTTTACCTTGCTATTAAACCCCCGAAAGTAATGGCCCCCCCGAAAGTAACGGCCCCCCTGATAATAGCGGCCCCTTAAAAAATGTCCCCTCAAAAAAACCCATATATATTTTGTATTTAATGTAACATTTCAAGAGGTGCGGTATCAAAGTACAGACTGAATCATTTGTGATTTTATTTTAAGCTTAACTGAATCCTGTTTGAAACAGACATACGGGTATAAAAACAGATCAAAGCTGTATGTGTCATCACAGTAATTAGTTGTCATATAATACGAACAATATTTTCGACGTATAGTATACGAACATTTGGGCCTTTTTTGTTACAGTTTACTTTGTTTACATGGATAATGAATAACCAGTATGCAACCTGAATGACCTTTTTTATGTTTGTTATGCGTCCTCTTTGTGTAAAACCACTGCTGAATTACAAACGTTTTCTAAGCATCCGAAAGTAACGGCTACCCGAAAATAACGGCTACCCGAAAGTAACGGCCCCTTTGGCCTGCTAAATCCGAAAATAACGGGGGCCGTTATTATCGGAATTCTACGGTATTAAGTGCCGATCAAAAGATTAAAATAAAAGTTGTTAGTAGAACTTCACTACTACCACTGCAAGTACTTTCTACTCCTCCTTAGTTGTGCCCGCCTGTAAGTTGTGCTTTAATAGCCCTTTTTCACGGTTAACTTGCGATATTTACATAACAATACACTTGAACATAGAAGCGAGGCAATTTCGGGCACAAGCTGCAAAACATCGTGTATAAAAACAGTTTTAAAATGTAGAAGAACTACAATTCTTTTAGTTCACGTTGTTTTCAGAAAAAAATGTAAAACTACTTTTCTCTATTAATAAAGAGTAGACTCGCATAAACAACAGGGAGATCGGATTACGATCTTTACGGCAAACTTTAACTAAAATAGTTGCATATTAAGATCTTCTTTGTTTTAAAACTATTTTTATGCTAACATAGTTTAAGGAGCTCAAGAAAATCACGATGTTTTACAGCTCGTGCCCGAAACTGCCTCGCTTCTATGTTTAGCTGTATTGTTATGCAAATAGTTCAGGTTAACCGTGAAAAGGGCTATTTGCTATTGCAAAATATTGTACAATTTTGCCAAATACAGCTGTATTACCTGGTAATTATTTGTCCCGATTTCTACTACTTTTTGGAGAAACATGCAATTTTATCTCCACCTATATATGTTCTCTTTTCTAGAATTTAATATATTCACTTTGAATTCTACTGTTTTTCAGAATGGGAATTTTCTTTTGGCAACTTACAGATGCCAAGCAAACACAACAAGACTGGAATTGAAGGTGGGAATAGTCTGAATTTTTGTATTAATTTTAGTATATGTTGAATGAGACATCTCTTACGTTTTTTCCCCCTGTAATCTAATATTCTTTTGTTTCTCAGTTATTTGAATTGTAACGTTTTTACCTGTAATCTTATATTCTTTTGTCTCTTGGTGTTTAAAATTGTAACGTTTTTTTCTTGGAGTTAGTTCCCTGAAGAAGTCAGGCTGTGCCTGACGAAAATTTGGAAAATATAATAATAGATCACATTAATCCCAACCGTACAGTCAGCCTTTCTTTGTTGTATTTTCATTCTTAAATTTGCTGATTAGATCCACCAGGATCCGGTACCTTTGTATTGTTCGTTGGCCCTTTCAGAATCTCTTACTAGCAAAATGTGACTCCCTCGCCTACTGGGGGTACCTATTTGTAAGTGAAAACCCAGAACTGATTGTGTGAAAGAATTCATTTGCCAAGCTTAAAATATACCATCATTTCTTTCCAATTCATTTGGTGTTACTACACTTCCACAAGCTCTGATTGTGAGATTTATTTTATAGAGATCTGTGTAGTGTCTCTGATTTTCATATAAAATAATTTAAAACCAACAACTACTAAATCTGCTAGGTCATCAGTACACAATTTTTCAGGACAAATATCAGCAGACATCTCTTGAGTGGGGAGATGAATCGAGTTTGTGAAGAGAGATGTCTATTTACTCACTAGGCTATTAGGTGTACATGTAGTAGGCAGTAGTCACAATTTATTGTATTTTGAAGTGATGTACATGTAGCAGCATGTGCTTTATGTTTATTCCAGATCAGGTCAATAGAAGGACAGTATGGCACATTACAAGCATACATTACTCCAAGGATTCAACCCAAAACCTGTCAAGTACGGCAATACAGCATCAAACCCCTGTCACTACACCAAAGAACTCACGTGTTTGATGAATCCAAGTAAGACCAGCTCACAAATGTCTGACTTCATGCAGTGATTTATCACTAGATTTCCTTAGCTTCATTTTATTATTATTACTACACACTATTTACAAAGAAATAAATTACAATAGGTAGAAAATTATTGCATATTTCAGGTGATATGCTAAACAGTGTTTTCAACTTTCTTTTGTTGACAGGAGCAATGTAACTTTTCTGTAATTTAATTGACATTTTTCTATACTTTGACAAGGCATTAGAAAATCAAGGATTTAACCAAACCCAGACAGCTCATTTGAGCCAAAATAATGTCATGGCAGTTAGGTGCACTAACTTTTCTTCATCAACCAAACAGCTGACTTCAGTTTTATGATATCATTTTTCTGATATCTTTTTGTTTTTCTCATCAGGCCAATGAACTCACTGAAGTTAATGGGTCATTTCAGTCTCGCTGAAGTCCACTCCTGGGTCAGTTTCTGTCTTCCTGAAGTTCCTGACAGGTGTGTATATAGCGGCCTCTGGCTCATCAGTCTTTAATGTGTGGGTGGACAGGGGGCAGGAACCCGGATCAAAGGGGGCGGGAAGTCTATGGGAGGCAGGAGAAAAGAAAGTGGAAAGTGAGATTCCCAAGGTGACAAGAACCAGGAGAAATAGGAAAAAATGTCACAACATTAAGTAATAGAAAAAGCACACATTGGTGGGAATCACAACACAAGGGCAGGAACCAGGGCCAGATTCACGAAGCCCTCCTAAACTAAGATGTTGGGAGAAGTCAATTTCTTTTTCCCGAGTAGCTTAATATTTAATGTGGCACTGACTGATTAACATCTTTCTTATTATTGTTTTTATTACAGAACTCCAGCTGGAGAACAAGTGAGCTTTCATTTCCTATCAACATTTCTTGACACGCAGCTGGACTGTCAGTACAAGTAAGTAGTCAGAAATAAAATGTAATAAATAAGTTTCATTGTGTTCATACCATTAGGTCACCTTACCCCTCCCAAAAGAAGATAAGCATGAAATCTACTTGAACTTACAAGTCAGTCTAACATAACTATTTCGTTTCTCTCTAGGAAAGGAGAAGCCATCTTCAAATCAGACAATATCTCAACAATATCAATCCTCAAAGATGTCCTCACCAAAGAAGCAACCAAAAGGAAAATCAACCTCAACATTTCTTATGGTTAGTCAAGCTACTCTTTTGGTATCTGCATGAGTTAGAAAGAAAGAAAGAAAACAAGACTCCCTTTGAATATAAATAAATAAATAAAATTAAAATATTACTGTTTACTATGTTTAGATCTTAATGAAGATTCTGTGGTCCACACGCTGAACCTTATTCATCCCAAACTGGAATATCAGCTGTTACTGGCCAAAAAAGTCCAACTTATAGAGGGACTCAAGGTTGGTGGTTGTCAAGCTCTGACTTTAGCATCAATATATTTTTTAATCTTATATTAGGCAGATGTTTCATGACGTCATTGTTGTAACATCTTTCCCACCTACAGACACCTGTAGCTCACAAATCAAAGGAGCATGTCAATTTAGTTGGAAAAAGAATGGAACCTACAGTACATTAAACTGCATCCAAAAGTTACGACATTTACATAATGGTTATAATGTTATGTCTGGGTGGCATTAATCTGACGTTTGTTGCTTAAGGGTTTCCTGTAACATTTTTCTTGTTTCAGGAACTACAAATGCATGAGAATGACATTGGATTTTTTGCTCCAGAATACCAAAAGATTCTGGGTAAGAGAAACAGTCATTTACTTTATAAGGGGTGGCAAATGGTAAATTCGAGACTTTGTGAGACGATGAGACTAGCGTTTTTCTCTGGGAGACAGATACTTTTTGAGTTTTTAGATTGCGAGACCAAGATCGAGACTCCAAAACGGCTTTGCAGAAAAAATTAATCGAGACTGCGAGACGCACAGAACCACTCAGAAAACGAGACTATGAGACCCGTGAAATTTGACTAAAATTTTGCGACCCATATTTTTTTAAAGACCATTCACCACCCCTTTTATACTTTACATGACTTGTAATTGTACCTATAGTAACATGAAATATTGATGCCATTTTCTATGGTGTATGTTTGTTGCTTAAGGTCATTCCATCGAAATAGAACTTACAATAGATTTTCATTCAAACTTTGCCTATTGGTTGTTTATCTTAAGGGAACTTAAATTTTGAAATAAAAAAGGGGGGTCCCGGTATTCGTTTAGGAACAGGAGGACCTTGTATAAAGCCCTTAATTCCTTACAATATCAGCTTCCAGAAACGTTTTTATTAGCTAAGTTCACGTTTCTGGTGATTATTTATTCTTCTGCAATAGAAATTAGTCTATATTTATTTTATAGAAAGAAGGTGATTGCTAGACTCAAAATAAGAGAAAAAATTGATAGGTCACCGTACTCGTTTACGAGAAAATGACGATTTATCTCTCTGGCGAGCTTAGCCTTAAAGGAAAAGCCGCCATTTTCTTTATGCGCGCGCGCTAATTACGTGTGAAATCATGCACAGTAAGGATGCGCAATGCAATACTAAGGAATCACCTTAAGTATCATTAATATATGTTTAGATGACGCAGAAAATCTTCAAGCAGAATACAAGAAGCAGCCTTGCCATTTGGAAAGACTTTATGGTATCCTTTAATAACAATATTAGTTCCTACTAGGTAGTTTTCAGTAATTGTCAACAAAATTATCAATGACATGGGGCATTCGAGAGGGGTTATGAGGCTTGTAGACAGAGGGATTCAAAGGAGGTTTGTCACTGAAGTTGGGAGGGGGGTG
This sequence comes from Desmophyllum pertusum, assembly GCA_029204205.1. Lineage (NCBI taxonomy): Eukaryota > Metazoa > Cnidaria > Anthozoa > Scleractinia > Caryophylliidae > Desmophyllum > Desmophyllum pertusum. The sequence goes on from MU827319.1 coordinate 600,448, forward strand.
GTGGGGGCGGCATTTTGTTTAAAGCTTTTTTTTAGATCGAATGCCAATTAACTCACTATTGGCAGATGATGTGACTGGCACATTATGTATACAGCTGTTTCGAGAAAGGTTGTCGGAAAAAAGCGCACGCGACAATCCCGAAAAGTATTGTGGGTAGTTTTAAGTTCACGGTTCCTTGACTTCAGCATTTCAGGGAAATCTGAGAAAATGGCACGAGACGCCATGGACGTATGTTTGCGAGTGCTAAAAGAAAGCAACAAAAGTAGGTTCGACAGCTACAGTGTCAGGAACGTACCTTGCTAATCATATCCCAGATTTCCTTTCGGGATTGTCGCGTGCGCTTTTTTCCGACAACCTTTCTCGAAACAGCTGTATACAAAAACCTAGCTATGGGCGTTTATTTTTGATGATGGTGGTGTTGGGAGTGGCAGGGGTTGTGCTAATATTCTTGTGCGATGTGAGTTCATCATATTTCTCTTAACAAAATATTAATATAAGGTATGATTACTGATCTCTACATTGACAAGTTTAAATTCAAGGTGAGAATTATTTCTTGAAGCAACATAAGAGAATTCCATCAGTGCCAAGCTGGATATATTATTTTTTTTGCTAATTTACAGACTTTCATGTATCTTTTAAATGTTATTTTAAGAATATTTGACAAATCAATGTCCTCTGTTGATGAATTTCTTTATTCTCATCACCTGTCTGCTTGACAATGTATTGATATTGTAAGGAGAGACTAGATGTTGATCACTGTTGGTAATTAATTTCAGGGGATGAATGTGAAAAACAAGGTTCCCATCCTTCTTGAGGTGTTGGACAACTACGATCTGCAGAATCTTGTGGACTTCTTTGAAGCAGCATAGTTCAGCATGCAACATTGCTTCTAGCCTGATTCTCAGATGGCCCGACTCGGTCGCTCTCACTCCCTCTCTCAGGGGGAGTGAGAGCGACTGAGTCGGACCATCTGAGAATCAGGCTACATTGCTTCCTTTCAGCTCAAGGAGCCAAAAAAAATTAATGTAAAAATTGCTCTGTTTAGCCATGCATGCCTTATGATACTATTATAGAGCACAGACCTGTGTAATGTAAACTAATGTATCATTAGTTGGTAAAGTTCATTCCAATCTAAGGGATTGGAGGAGCCAGTTGTACAAAAATGTAGCTCATATCGCATTGGTGCTGGTGCTTAACTTCAGTTTCTATCAGTAGCATGAAGTGACCAAGAGTATTACATAACTACTCTCCCTCAATGTGATGCTAGTGCATCGCAGGTTAACCCCCTAGCATTTGTCTATGGCCTCATCCAATTTTGGCAGGCCTCTGAAATTGTTTTCATCCATGTTTTTCAAATTTGACATCATGTAGTCTTATTTCATATACTAAACAACTTTGAAGGTCCCTTTCTCTTGTATACAATTTATTTCTACAGAGAAGACAAGATTATAGCGATCCCATGTCTTATTTTAGTCAACTCCGATTAGGGACTGTGCAATAATTATCAGGAGGGGGGGGTTGGAAAATGGGCTTCATGTAGCCAAATATTAGGTAATACCCCCCCTCCTAAAGGAGTGAATTTAGTTATTGCCCCCCCTCTAATCAGTCAGAAATTATGTACGACCCCCCCCCTCACAGTATACACACACCTTTATACAAGTACGCTGCTACATTTTCTCTACACGCACTAGTGTGGATTAAAATCTTATAACAGAAAGAAGAGCTCCTACTGCATGTTTAATTGTTGGACATCCGCGTCTGGAACAAACATCACCTCCGTAGCAATGTTCAACAGAACCATAGCAGAAGGAAAAGGGCATGTGTGTTATTTTCAGGTCCGGTGAAGGCTTCCTTCCGAAAAAATTTCCGGCCCTTTGGGCCGGAAAATTTTTCGGCCCCCACCTTATAAATAGGTATGGATTCGCCAATGTAATATGTACTTTAAATAAAATGTTAAGCCCCCCCTCTTGAGTGACTTATTTTACCTAGAGCCCCCCCTCTCCTTGCTTTGATTTTACTTTATGCCCCCCCCCCCTCTGGTTTTCCAACCCCCCCCCCCCCTCCTGGTAATTATTGCACAGTCCCTTAGGTATATCGCAAGTCATGTAAAATTCTTCTTAACTTTTATTTACTTGTAGTAGTTTTAATTATTTATTTGTAATTGATGTACATAGTTATCAGATTTAAAGTGTGCTTTGTTGTTAAAAAATATGATTTGCTTGAATAAGGTAGTTTATACTAACGTCTGTCTGTAAAATAAGCAAACAAAACTTTCTTCAAACTTACAAATATGTACATCACACTTGCAATTGTTTTAAAATATGTAGTTATACTGAGCAGAGTACAATAAAGTGATTACTAATGCAGTGATGAGGAATTGCAAAGATATGGACCTCTCCAAATGACTGCGGAAAGACGAACTTGAAAAAAATTGGCTATTGCGCCTGCCGTGACGCAGCTCCTTTTGTAATGCTGTTGAAATCAAGATTGTTGTTGCTGTTTAGTGTAAACCGGTTGTTTAATATTCAAAGTAACTAACTATACATACACACATGTCGCTATTTGAACTCATTTGGTGTTTTAATTGCACTCTACTGAATGAACTTCAATGTACAATAAACGGATATATAACTAAGTACGAGCCCGTTTTTAACCCTGAGGAAACTTTACGGGCCGATTTTTTAATAGACTTAAAATATGTCTTAATAGACAGTGTTTTATTATTATAATAACAAAACCTGGGTCAAACCCGACTTTAACTAAACTGGCCAACCTATATGTGTTAACGTCATTTACAGTAAACCCTGTTTAGAAGGTGTATAACACAGATTAAAAAGCCATTAGCTACTTAGACTGACCTGATTTAGACCTGGTTCAATTCTCTTTAACCACGGCCTAACTAAATAAATGTTTTCTATTGCAACATGAAAAAGTCAAGGTTGGCCATACTATGCTACGATGATGCTGTGTGCTTTTTTTTAATAACTTCATATCAATGCTGGTTCCAAACGGAAGGAATAAACTCTCCCCGCTGATGCTGATTATGTTTGTTTGTATTGTTCTTTCAAATTTAGCATCAGCTTATTGATCCATTCAGCATCCGCCTTAACCGAGTTGGCAACTGCGATGGACATGGCGTGCGAAAAGCCTTCGTAATCAGGTGAAACGAAGTGGGTGCTTCGATGAGGACTCCCGCATGAACGATCTCCACAATCAAATTTCCAGTTGATGATTTTGTCGTTATGCGACCAGAAATATGAAGCACATCTGAGTCGTCCCTCCTCGCTAATTTCCATCGCATTCTCGTCTTTGGCGCAAACCCAGTTCAGAAGGACGTTTTTTCTAGAAAAATAAAAGCAAAAAACTGAGGATAGCGATCAGGACCTGATATGGACAATAAATAAAGACGAGTTTTGGCTATAACAGCATGCGCACGACCCTGGTTGGTTCAAAATATCAACCAAGGTCTAGAAAATCGCACGAGACTCCGATGCGTACAATTTATAGCTTTTCTTAACATAGTTATAGGCTAGGCCCTATAGTGAAAAATAAATCACAACATACCGTATTTCCTCGAACCAGTAGCCGGGTGATTATTATTTTTTTCGCTACAAAATGGGGCGGTTATTTGAGCGGGGCAATTATTTCAAATATTGCTATCTGGAATTGCTAATGGAGAGCTCCAAGAAATGAGGGAAAGAGTGAAATACATGAACATCGATCGCTATATAAAAACTGTGATGAAACCTGTGCTTTTGTAACTGTACTGTTGAAAAAAGCTTGTTTCCTGTCCCTCGCGTTTCGCGCTCGCAAAAAAATGCGAAGCGCCTGAGGAGGAGGCTGAGTAACCATGGTAACATTCATTATTGAAAATGAACTTTTCCCACCGAATACAGTGTGGTCCTTGTCAAATCGTGAAATCAGTTTCCTGGAAGCCGGTTAATGTTTTCAGGTGTGCTGATACAACTTTCATCCTATCTAGTCATTTCTGCCACTGCTAGTGACTGATCTATGTTTTGTCAGAATGTTTCCGACAGGTTATAAGTTTTGCTTACGAGTGAGACGACATTATTTTGCGGTAATGTCGTCTCAAATGCGGGCCGGTGATTGGTTCTGAAGATACAGATGGCACCGTGGCACTGAATTGGGTTCCTCACGTCGGCAATTAAGCGGCTCGGTAAATATCCACCACTATCCACCTCCACTTCGGCGAATAAATGTTTTCTCGTGTTTTAGTATATACCAAACCAGTGAAATAGCTAGCTCCAAAATTATAGATTTATTTTACCGCGAAAAATCGGAAAAATCCCTTTAAGGTGACTCCCTAGAGTATTTACAAATGACCTATACTAACTGACATGAGTTAGAACGGAAACCCCAGTTATTTTTCCTTTGATGTTTCGTTCCCGATATTTACCAGTAAGGAAACTGATATAATTACAGTTATTTATAGGTTGTTACTTTTTTCGTAGAGGCCGTTGCCATGGCAACATAGCATATAAAGAATGGCACATTTTTGCTATATTCTATCTTTATTCCTTATTTTTTTTAGTTTCCTTCGGTGAAATTTCTTTAAATTTTGCCATCGTATGAAAGTGAGTTTGCCTGGCATTTTGGAGGGGAAAAACCTTGTGGTTTTTCAGACGATTTTGCCAATATTACCTCATTTGTTATTTTAAGCAATAAAACTTAGTTGCTCTGACAAATTTCTTCAAGAAACGGTCATGTGATAGGTAGCGTTTCTGTCTTGAATTGTGCGAATTTTCAAAAAAATTTACCGAAGGAAATGCGAGAAAATCCACGGTTAATTTTGACTTTTTTGGCCATGCTGACGTCATAAAAAATCGGAAAAACACGCGCGGTTCGAGGATTTTCCTTTGAGCGCGCGCAGATTACTAAAGCTTTCGTCAACAGCGCGCGCTCGGTCATAAAACTATAGGGAGTCACCTTAACGCGACCAAGGACAGCGCGGGAAAAGTCACATGACAACATCAGGCGATCAACATGTCTCGTATGTTGGACTTTGACGATTTCAAGGAGAAAATTATTATTTTTTCCGTTTTTACTGATGGACCAAAAGCGACGAGTTCTATTTTCTCGTATTTTACAAGTTCTGTCAGTTACTATTGCCCGAGAAACTGATGTTGAAGCTGCAAGTGCCGTTATAAACTAAACAAGATGGTCAAGATGCTGCCTAACCGAAGACGTTTTCGTAATTCCAGTTCAATTATTTCTCACACTGATGTGACTGCATCCACCGTCTGATGTTACTGCTTTTAATTTACCGGAGGGGAGAAGCAGTAAAGTTTAGAGAAGCCACAGCATTTGGGCAGTTCTTGATCATGATACGGCAACAGGAATATTTTCTAGCGTAGTGAGACCGAGATTAGTCGATCCGAATACAAAACTAAATCGTTGGCAGGTTTGAAATAATTACAGGGACTTCTTGCTTTTTGAAAGACACTGCTGTATTCAGGATTTCAGGAAGGAATTGCATTTTAAAGTTTATAGTTGGACTGGACAGCGTTTGGAACCACTTCAAAGACTTTTAAAACTGTTCGAAATTATTTACAACTGAGCGTTGTCACGTTCTTACTCTAGCTATTTGCTCGATAGTAAACAAAACATTTTGTACGACATTTTTGGCGATTTTATTTAGTGACACGACTAAACTTGCTACAAATGATCACCTCTAAATATCTTCAGGTATTTTTGATAACACAGTGACGTGTAGCGGCCTCGTTTATGGAAGTAATTTCTGCTTTGATCAAAGAAGCAAAACGCACGGCCATTTTGTTTTGCTCGGAGGTGAATAGCAAAGACTATTCACCTCCGAGCTAGCCAATCAGAACGCGCGAAAAGCACTATTCACTGGTTTGGTATATACAGAAGCTTATCACCTAGAAGCGTATAAGTTCGATTCAATGCGTGGGTTTTTTCCCGACCAATCAAAATTAACTTCCTTATATGGAATGGCAGATGCGGTTTAACGCGCGTGTTCGCGCGCGGGATTTTTTCCGGGAAATATTTTTATTCGTCGAGGCGCGAAAAAGTGCGTACTGCGTAGTCGATTTTCTGGGAATCTTGTCTGCAATTCTGAGAATCAACCAGCTTTAATAAAGTATACACACTCATTACATATCTTTTCTAGCAAAAAATATCAAACATCAACACCACAGTTTAAAAAGCAAGTGTTTTATTGTGTACTACAACTTCATGATACGATATTTTCTAGCCACAAAATTTCGAAAAATTACGAGTGGAAAATTCGCTTGCCGCACTGAGACAAATTTAAAGCGACAAGCTCACTAAATACGGCTAAATAAAAGACAAATCGGTAAAACGTTAATATTAGTATATGTTAATCAACCTTTTAAAGAGTTAAAGGTGGTTTTTGGGTCGGAAGAACTGCTCTCAAAGCGCAAGCAAATGCATGGAAAAATGCAATTTCTTCCCCGCGTGATCGACAACAATCTCAAAAACTTAGCACAAAAACATTGTACAATCGTTACCCACGAGAAAAAAACCCACATTTTTGGATAAGGAAAGCTATCTGGTTTTTCTGAAGCGATACTGTCGATAGTTTGATCGAAATAACGGTTGTTTTCTTGTTGGGAAAAGTCTTATAGCTACTGGAAGCGGTTTTGAAATTAATAACTCAGTTTGACAGCGAAAGCTGTTTTTTTTAGGAGTACTTCATTAAAGCATTAAAAGAAAGAAAGCTTTGCGAACACAAATCCTCAGCTACAAGCTCGTGAAATAAATGAATCATCGACTTATATAATTCAGTTGTACACTAACTAGACAGGTTAAACAACCCATTTCAAGCTTAAGAGGTTGTCGGCTCTCAAACCTTGTTCTTTATATATATTTAAACCAAACTTGTAAACAACAATAATAATTAAGACTTATCATCCGCGCGTTAGATCGATCTAGAACTCGTTAAAAACACAACGACACCTTTTTACAAATTCGTTTGCAGTGAAATACTCCACATTTTTAGGTAACAGAATAGCAATCCGCACACATTATTCACTTGCCCGAGGTGTTGACTCTCTCGCGTCAAAGCCATAATGAGTCGTTTCACAAATTCACCCATGATGCTTTGCCCACCCGTGACGCACACCGCCTGGAAATTTGAATCAAATAACCATTGTTTAAGCGGAAAGCTTCAGCCGTTTTAAATGTAAGATCTTTATATTGGCTCTTCGAGGAGGGCCTGATCGCAGGTTAGCCTGAATAGAGTGTGTTTGTCTCGGAACTATCGGTCTGATAGTTGCCCATGGAAATTTTATGTTCTAAAAAACTAGCATATAAGCCCCCGAACTTCGTTCTCGGGCTAATATTGAGGATAAAAAATTGACTGACCCAATGGACGGTACAACTGATGTTCTATCTTGGAATAAAAATAAATAGATTAATTTGCTAACTACGGAAAGGAATTTAAAGATATTGAAATTGCTACTTACCTATTTGGGCAGTTGGCTACGGGGCATGGCATCTTCAGTGCGAACCACTGCGGCATTTTGAGAATTGGCTTTGCAGTTCTCCAAGTCTTCTGTCGTTAATATTGCCTCTTAACTCTCTGGCGTCCGCTAGCAACTGTTGTGATCGTACTTCTGAAGGCTTTCTTAGAATTTGATTCCGTCCAATCAGCAAGCGAATTGTATTGCGTCACATGTGTTAATAACAAGGGGGAGACCCTTCAAGGGAATTTTCCCAGAATCAGTAACACCTGTATCAATACCAGACCTTTCAATACGATTCTGAGAAATGTTTTTCTCTTACTTTGTCGAATGACGTATGCAAAGTGTTTGGCTGATTGGAGGAGGGGAAATTTCCCTTCGGTTAATGCCTTTGTATACCTTCTAGAAATCTGTGCCTCAGCGACGAGGTAAAGCTATATCCTTTCTTATATAATTCTGTGAATTGTTACGTGGGGGTGCCTCTGAAACTATGAAACCCTTAATACCCTATACCAGACCATGTTCAGCCGCATTTTGCCACCCTATTCTAGACTATAGACACCCAAAATCACTACCCTATCCCTGGTATTAAAGTCGCCGTAATGATTTGTATCTCCATTTATGTAAGACTTTCTCAATTCCGATTCTAGACTAAATTCCTCATACCATTGATCAGTTTTCATGTAAATGATGCCCTATTCTAGACCAAAACTCTCTGATTTCTATACCCTATCCCAGATAGGGTATAGAACTAAATACTAAACCAGCTGGAAAACCATACCCTTAACGGCGGCACATGCCCAATAGCTTATATATGGGAGTACACCCCTCCCCCCGGCTACTAAACTACTATTCTGGGAAATGTTTTTCCATTAGAGAGGGAAATTTACCTTGGGTGCAGCTGTCGCTTGGATAAGTTGTCTAAAGAGTGCGGAAAGCGCATTTGGTATTCAGAGCTACATCAAGCAAGAGTTACAGAAGAAAGAATCTTCATGGCGCACGGTAAGTTCGAGAGTAAGTCGTCGTGTCAGTTTATCGTGCAGTGTTTTCAAGATTTTATTTGAAATACAACAAAACAACCTTTATTTGTACATTTGAAACAAGAGAACACAGTGATATACTGCAATCGAGAGATTGAGAGAGAGCTATTGTACTGCCCATTAAACCTGTATATATGTCGGGAACTAAGCTGAAATTATAAGACCTTTTCACCTTTGACTAGGCTTCGAGCGATCTAGGAACTTCGTCTGTCCCGGTCCAGTAACTATCAAGAAGACGCTGAGATAAGTTATATATTTTTGAGTTTCATTGTTTATTTTTCCCGTCGCCTAGCTGTTGAGTCTGCTGCAAACCTAGAAAAGGATCAATGAAATGAGGTCTGCGTCTTCGGTGCATGCAAACCAATTTGCCTTTTTAAAATAAAGTGGTTTTGATCGCTAAATTGATTTTGCTAGGCTCGTTCGTTGGCCCCGTGTAAAACAGTTGACACTTATAAACTCTGAAATGTTTCTGAGAATTTGTTTCTGACCAATAATTAGCAAGTGAGTTGTTACTTCAGCTGCGTCACAAAAAGAAGGAAAGGGGCTTACCCTTGACTCAAATGGGACTTTCGCGTTGCTATCATTATATAAAGTGATAAAAATATGTTTGTTAGGAGACCGAGAGGTATTTGCTGTCGTATATGTGGGTAGCTTACATTTGCTGTTTTAAGATTCAAAGTCAGCTGGTTTATGCAAAACACTCAGTAGTTTCTGGGAAATACTGCTCCTCTTGTTCAAAATAACTACGTTGACAAGAAATGTTTTCCCCTTGCTCTCAGTTTGAATTTGTGGGACACGTCGGTTGTCTCCAAAACGAAGATCGAAGACCGAAGACCTAAAACCAAAGACCGGAGACCGAAAAACGAAGACCTCACACTTTTGGCTTACACGCTTTGAAAGACGCCAAAATAAAACGAAATCGATGGGGTCTTCGCTTTGTAGAAAGGCCGGCTCAAACTGCAAACGAAGACCGTCGCTAAAAAGCTTTACCAGACGCCAAGAGACAAGAATTCGATGGGGTCTTCGCTTTGTAGAAAAGGCCGGCCCAAACTACAAAACGAAGACCCTCGCTAGAAAGCTTTGTCAGACGCCAAAGACAAGAATCCGATGGGGTCTTCGCTTTGTAGAAAAGGCCGGCTCAAACTATGTAATTGCAGTAGTTTCTAGGCCCAGTTCAGACGCCGTACTTCACATGAGCCGAATCGAATTCCGGAATTATTATAATGGGCGTTAGTCAAACTTCGGTGTTCCCCTGGGATTTCCCGAAGTGACACATCATCACGAGTGTTATTTCGTATCGTCCATCGTAATCGATCTTAGGCCGAACATTCAACAGTCATAAAGGCCATGATGCAGTGGACTTCCCAAAGAAGGGAAAATTTCAACCCTGCCACTCTGAGGTTTTCAGAAGAGAAGAGAAGATCAGACAATAGATAATTCATGGAAACGTTTTTCTGTGAATGAACTGAACGCCAGCTGAAAAGTGGCCAGTGTGGGACTGCATGCCAGAGTCCGCGATCAATAGCGAATATCCAAGTCAACTTCTCTATACCTGCATTGACCAATTTTTGCTGCGACCGGCTTTGGCTTGGAATTGTTTCGGGAAATCGTCATTGAATGGCGCCAAGGACCAAGGTAATTAGATTTCTATTGTTATGTTTATTACCCGACTTTTCGACTATGATGATCGAAGCTACTAGAACGATTTCGCGTAAGCCGATTTTTATATGGTAATGAGTACCATTAAATGCTAATGTAGAAGAACAATAGAAAATTACGTGCGCTGAAATAAACTATTGTTGCCAACGAGGCAGCTGAGCCTCTTGCGGCCATTCATCAATTTCAGAAGCTTATTGCTGCCGCTGTGAGTGAGCCTGAAGCGAACGAACAAGGCAGCAGACCTAATCGGCAAAAAATTACAACATTTCTGTGTGATTCAATCGCCAATAGACCGATCTCTCGAAGCACAGTTTTACGTTGAAAACAGCTAAATTTTTTCAACGGCAGCCATTGCATGGGGACGAGGCTATGTTCCAGCAAGTGGGTCAAAAACCAACGGCCGAGCGCCAAAGTATACGTACTCCACAAGGGGTGATACGCGTAACCTCTGTGTCGCTCAATACCAAACGCACTCCCTCCCGGGTAAGTCGGCAAGCTGGCGGCCGGCGTTCAAACTTTGGCGGGAAATTCAGGTGCCAAAGTGTACTTACCCGGGAGGGAGTGCGTTTGGTATTGAGCGACACAGAGGTTACGCGTATCACCCCTTGTGGAGTATACTTTGGCGCTCGGCCGTTGGTTTTTGACCCACTTGCTGGAACATAGCCTCGTCCCCATGCAATGGCTGCCGTTGAAAAAATTTAGCTGTTTTCAACGTAAAACTGTGCTTCGAGAGATCGGTCTATTGGCGATTGAATCACACAGAAAGGTACGTACATCATCCTTCTTGAGATTTAGTGTGATTTGAAAGCGCCGGCTGGGGAAGAAATATATTTTTAGCGAGCATTTCTAACCGAACCTCGAAAAACGGTTGGGGAAATGTTCAAATTGCTTTCCGACCTTTCCCTTCTATTAGTACACTACAGTGGCAGATTCGACCGAAGGTCGAAATTCGCCCATAGCAGCTTCCAGAAGCGATAAAAACACCGGAAAAGACAACAGGTGAGGTTTTTAAACTTTATTTCACATTATTTACAACTTTTCGAAGGAAAAGTGAAAATTATTTTCGATCGAATTTCAGCTCCATACAAACTCTCATAATACGCTTTGGTGACCTGTGCTCAAAGAAGACGACTTGTGGCAAGTCTACAAGAAACGACGAAAACCAAGAAAGCGAAGTACGAAACGTGGTCCCTAGCCGTTTAAGTTTACATTTACATCAATCAGGAGAGTTTTGGAAAACACATCTTGGTTTGAGTGCGACCACCACCAAAATTTGGCACTTGCGAATTTTTTGCAAATTTTTCCAAGCCAAAAATTACAAATTTTTTTATATAAACAAAATTGGCTGTAGTGCGACCCGTACCTAATACCCCATATTTGGGTGTAAGTAATACCCCATATTTGGGAGTAAGTAATACCCCGTTGTTCACAAACAGTGGCTTGTAATTGTACAGGTGATCAAGGAACTGCTTGTTCGCTTCTCAATTCCGATCCAGTGTGTTCTTTCGTCGATTGACACGTTCTTAAGACTTTTAAAAGATCATAGAAACGAACAGAATACTTCGCCGTTACAAGCCAAAGCCAAAAATAGTTTAGCAGAGATTCATTTTCAGGGTTCATTCAGTGTTGTTATTATTATTCCTTCATCACCACACACGCTTGTTTTATATGTAAACATTCATTCGTCTTCAGTTCTAAGGACCAAGGTAATTAGATTTCTATTGTTATGTTTATTACCCGACTTTTCGACTATGATGATCGAAGCTACTAGAACGATTTCGCGTAAGCCGATTTTTATATGGTAATGAGTACCATTAAATGCTAATGTCGATGAACAATAGAAAATTACGTGCGCTGAAATAAACTATTGCTGCCAACGAGGCAGCTGAGCCAAGAGGCTCAGCTGCCGAGGCGGCCATTCATAAATTTGTTTTTATAGACTGAAAATTTCGCGCGCTCTGATTGGTTTAAAACCATGTTTTATCAGAGTATAAAACATAGAAAAGCGTGTTTTATCTAGTCGTAAATCTATATTTTAAAGCACATAAAGAAGCCAAAACCATGTATTATACTGTCATATAGGCTCGATTTTCCAGCCGTTTTGTGAGCCCGCGTTCCTCGCCCCACACCACGGCTGGATCACTGGTCTTCCCATTGTCTTTTTTGACCAATCACAGACAAGCCTGCCAGAATTGGGCAGGCTTGTCTGTGATTGGTCGACTCAGTACAAGCGCGGGAAAGCTCCATCAAATATGGCGGACATCTGATCAATGGCGATGTATTTTCTGCGGCTCTTGACTGTGTTTCAGAGCGTTTTCACATCCAAAAGTTCAAAGAAACACAACAAGAGGCAATATTAAATTTGCTAAAAGGAAAATACGTCTTAGTGTTGCAGCCAACGGGCTCAGGAAAGTCGTTAATTTTTCAGTCTTACCCGCTTATCGTTGATGCTATTAGAAAACCTGTAAATTGTAGTAGTTGTATCTCCTCAGACTGCGCTATATCTCAGCCCAAAGATCGCAGAAAAGACCTCGGTCAAGATTTGTTGACAACTGAAATCGCCGACTCGGTGTAAAGTGCGCGTGCTGTATCACGATATCACGCGTACTGGCCACTTGTATGTTGCACCAACACGACAAAGTAATGTATTTCACACTAAATAAACAGCAGAGTATTAATGTTCAAATCAAAAGTAATAGCTTGATATGAAATTTGACCTAACGGTGACCCTGGTTTATCACAGACGTTGCAAAATCTCTTCAAGTCACGGTTATAGACGTGACTTATGTGACCCCATGACGTAATCGTCCTTATTTATAAATCTGCATTTCTCAGCAAGTTTCTGTTTTTCTCAGAAAATATACGGAAAAATATATTATTTCACACAAAATGACAATTATTTAACAGGACAATATTCATAAAATATCATTTAGGCAAAGGATGACCCTGGCGAAATGTAACGTAACTTGATAAATTTTTTTTGATCTAATGGTGCTTCCAGTGTATGTGATGTTCGTACGCAACTTACAGACAAGTCAAGTCACGATTCGACGTGACCCTATGACGTAAACGTCCAAATATAAATCTGCTCGTCTCAGCAAGTTTCTGTTTACATAAATATGCGAGTCTGAACAAGTTTCTGTTTTCCTTTACGGAAAAGAAATGTATTTCACACAAAACAAACAGGACAATATTCATGACCCTGGCGAAATGTAACAAATTAGCTTGATAAAAAATTTGATGGCGCTTCTAGTAAGTGATGTACGTACGCAACTCACAGACAATCTCTTCAAGTCCCGATTCGACGTGACCCTATGACGTAATCGTCCAAATATAAATCTGCACGTCTCAGCAAGTTTCTGTTTACATAAATCTGCGAGTCTGAGCACGTTTCTGTTTTCTTTTACGGAAAAGAAATGTATTTCACACAAAACAAACAGGACAATATTCATGACTCTGGCGAAATGTAACGTAGCCTTGATAAAATTTTTTGATCTAATGGCGCTCCTAGTGTGTCCACCCGGTAGTGAGTACAATGATTTAATATTTTGACGAGTCAAACTCACTGACATTGCGAAATCTGTATGCCACTCCGATGTGTTTACGCGGTCCTAAATTAATATTTATTTGGACCAGTCCAACTTTTACATTTACATATATTATAAGGCTCGCTTTTCGCCGCTCTCTCGAGTTCGGGCTTCGTTCTTCCCCGAGAAAATTTTTCACAAGGCGAATATATATATTTATACTCTCCCCTAGCTCTACGATCTCCTCCTAGCACTTTGGCGGAGTAGAGGTATAAGGTGAATCACGACAAAAAAACAACTGAAGCTATTTTACTATAACCGGGCTGGGCCCTAGGCCCATGCCCGGTTAATAAACCCTGTCAAAATTGCCTGTCAGAACGACAACAGGACGACTTTCTGGACTTTTTATTGCTAGGAAAGCAAAACAAACCGGCCTTCGATCGATAAAGAACGAGTTCAGTTAAAACCAATGTTTATGTCGCAGAGTTCGAGACATGTTAGAGTGCTGTGTAAACAGCAAGGTTTTATAAGTTTAAGTTTATTTGTTTTCATTCTGATTTCTTGCGCTTTTCTTGAATTTATAGTTAAATCTCTATTTAAAAAATACATTTCTTTCACTGTACATAGTTTCTTGGTAGTTTACCCAGGGGCCCGGAGGATTTTTTCTCTCTTGTTGAACTTTTGAGTCCTGACTTGAAATTGAGAAACCCTGGAAGCGGCATTTCGATGTTTACATCCAGGCGCCGGTGATTTGATAAATGCGAATTTTGTATTGACCTCACTCTACAGAGAGAAATTAAAATCAGCAAATAAGTAAATCTGTATATATAATAATACAGACGCAAAACTTCTCCGTTAATTAACGGCGAAATATTTCATCTGTACATATTAAAGGATGCACCTAAAACTTTGCCTCCAGACGGGCTTACACGGAAATTGGTCAAATTTTCCAAATGACTCAAAATCAAAGAAATATAATTTTATAGGGTGAAAATCTAAAAACGTTTGCCTCCGGACTTCCATAGATTCGGCGCTCTGACTCTATTTTCAGTTCCTGGATCCGCGCCTGACATCACTTTTTTTCGCCGGGTTCTAATGAGAACCTGGCTAAAACAAGTGTAATCACACAATTATTAAGAACCTGAAATATTAAACTTGCCAAAACCTTACATCTGGAGTGCAAATTTTTTGCCAACTATGATTCCTCTCATATATGTTTAACTAAAGAGGCAAGAATTCAGATGTAAGGTTTTGGCAAGTTCTTTCAGGTTAGGTCTCTTAATAATTGTGTGAATTAAATTACAATAATATCAGAAATTTCTACGTCCCCTCTTTCTTAAATTTGTGGATCCGCCTCTGTGTTGTGTTCTTGGGCAAGACATTTAACCTACACAGTGTCTCCCTCCTCCCAGGAGTACAAATGGTTACCAGCAACAAAATGCAGTGGGGGGGGGGGGGGGGGGGGGGGAAATCTGCTATGGACTAATATCCCATCCAGGAGGAGTAGCAATACTCCTAGTCGGCTTCATGCTACAGAAAACAGGATATGCCCTGGCAGTGTGGGTCAGTTTGGCCAGAGTGCAGCTTAACCTATTGTTTGCACAGTATACAATACGCTTGAATATTATTTTAACTGAGTGAGCATTCATTCTCCAATATAATTATTTAATAATTTTACAGCATCCATTTATTATCCAAAATGGCATCATTCATTTATTTTTGTTCAAATGGTAATAAAACAGCTTCCAGTAACCAACCCCATTATTAGGATCTATTTGGAAAACCCATACCTTAAGGAAAATTGCATTCCCACCGGATTTTTACTGTAAATAGCAAGTAATTCCGTTACCATAATGTGCCTCATTCATACCCCTGCAAATAGCATAACTTGTCTTTATTGGCACCAAACGCATAAAAAACAAGTACGCATTGCGGACCTATTTTTAAATATGACAGCAATTTTCCCCTATTAAATTAAGTTCGGCTGACTTAAGCTCGGCGTCTGAATCAATTCAGTCGATCTAAATTAATTTGGGTCGGCCTATAAAATTCGAATTCGATTCGGCTCATGTGAAGTACGGCGTCTGAACTGGGCCTTAGTATAGATATTTTTTAACCAAGTTTCTGTTGTTCTTAAGAAATAACTGCGCTTCCGAGAAATATTTTATCTTGTTCTCTTGAATGACGCAAGCAAAATTTTTGGTTGATCACCCGTGGAGGAAGGGGAATTTCCCTTGGGTGCAGCTGTCGCTTGGATAAGTTGTTTAAAAAGTGCAGAAAGTGCATTTTTTTTGGTATTCAGAGCTACATCAAGCATTACAGGGCCTGCGCAGCAATATTTTGAGTGGGGGGGGGGGGGGGGCTAATGCGAACGCGTAAGCGTGAGCCATCTAGGGGGGTCCGGGGGCATGTACTCCCGGGAAAATTGTGAATTTAAGTCCTCTGAAATGGCTGGAAATGCATCTAAAATTGATAAGCGTGGTGCAAATTACCAACTTTCAGCACTTAAAAAGCAACTGTTTTTAATACAAGAATCAACATTTATTATCCGGTCGTTGAGAGTTGTCCATTTTTCTAAAAGCAATCAGAGATTTTTGTAGATATTTTCTTTCCAACAGCCAGAAACCTTCGTTTATTATGCTCATTTTACCATATGTGTGATTCTCTGTTGGTTATCACGCAGGATTCCCGTGTCCCGCGATGTCCAGAGCTGTGTATAATTCTCAGTTTAAAGTATCTATGGCGATAAAATGTTGTCATAAAAATGTTTCTCTATAAAACGCAAGATACAGTTATACTGCTAAAAAAAACGTTAACTAGTGTAATAATATACATACAACAATTTCTGCATTCTGATTGGCTGAGAGCATGCCAATTTATCCCAAATGAGTGCAGAAAGTTGAAATTAGTGCAAAAAGTTGAAATTAGTGCAGAAAGTTGAAATTAAAAATGATTGACAGTTACAGTAGCTTGATTCGACCAAACAAAATGGCGCGCAAAGTGTGACAAGATTCAAACGTATAAATAAGCAGAATTACCGTATAAATGCAAATATGTGAAAATAATGCAAAGTACAGAAATATCTGATTACCAACAAAGTGTAGAAGCCGTAGTATAAACACAAAAGCCGCGAGAACAAACGAGAACATGAGCTTATAAAATATTACCGGCGCGGGCAATTTTTTTTTTACGCCCACTTCAAGATGGCGGCCATTTACATTTTGTATTTTTTTAAGCGACTAAATATTGTTTCAGGTTAATCAACAGTTTAGAATTTGAATTTAGCCAACGTTTTACTGTTTGGGGTTAAAAAGTGGTTTAAATTTGATGTTAAGTAGCGATTTTATGATTCGTTCGTAGTAAACCGGTTAGTATTGGTCAATATTGACGTGTGTTACGGGAGCACGTTATTGCCTTAAAAATTAGTGTTTCGGGCAGCTAGCGGCTCGATTGTGTTGTGCTAGGGAATAAGGTTATTGTGGGTTAGAATCAACTCAATTCATTAACTGTGTTCCATTTTTTGTGGAAAAGTCTTAACGCTGCCATCTTGCCGCCATCTTGAAGTGGGCGTAAAAAAAAAATTGCCCGGCGCAGACGACATGCAAACAAAATATTCGTCGGGAAATACAAGTTTATTGTTCTCCAAAGCGAAACGAGAAGGACGAAACAGACAGCCTATGAACCGGTAACTTAAGATGAATGGTTCAATTGTTCTGCTTTTTACAAATGAAAAAGCTTAGAGACTTCTGGAGTTGCCGCAAGAAAAGCTCGTTGAATATTTAATAAAAGGTGGAAAATGCATTTATAAAGAGGCAAATCTAACCTGTGCAACGTCCAGTGAAGAAACTAAACTCTGTCAGAAACACGGAGTTGTACATGAATACCCTCCTCTGCTGAAAAAGCCGTTTTGCGGATTTTAAGCTCAATATTTTGGCATTCTGGCTGGAGCATCGTGTGCTGAAGGTCGCTCAAAAAAGCGGTGAAGTTTGAAGAGTTTTCTGCTCGGCGTGCTGTTCGGCGTAGATAAACACGGCATGCAGTTCGTGGAATTTATCAAACCCACCAAGAATCAGTTAAGCCTACGTAGAGCGGCAACAAAACCTCATTTAAGGCTTTAAATTTGAAGAGGATTGAAGATTTGATGGACTCGTAAAAACTTTTCATACAGCTCTTGCAGAGAGTGCATGAAAATTCACGCATGAATTAACATGTCAATTTTTCAGCCAATAAAGTTGAAGGAGCTTGACATTAGAATGTGGTCACGAAAACTATCAAAGCGTGACAGAAATTGTTGTATGTATATTATTAACAAGTAATCACATGATTTTTCTCGTGCAATTTGGAATAAATGAGCACTCGTAAATTTTTCAAAGACCACAAATTGCACTCGCCCTACGGGCTCGTGCAATTTAGTTAGTCTTTGAAAAATTTACTCGTGCTCATTTATTCCAAATTGCACTCGAAATCATGCGATTACCTATACAAATTACTTTAAGTTTGGAATTTTTTTTTAGAAAAGTGGGGGGGGGGGGGGGGGGGGGCTAAGGCCCCCCCCCAGCCCTTTCCCCTGCGCGGTCCCTGCAGACTGCAAGAGTTGCAGAAGAAAGAATCTTCATGGCGCACAGTAAGTTAGACTGAGAGTAAGCTAAGTCCTCTTGTTTTTATCATGCAGTGTTTTCAAGATTTTATTTGAAACAATAAAGGATGGACTTAAGCTCTGGCTTAATCTGCAGCTTGTTTATTTATGCTGTTGTATCGTTCACTCGACCTATCGACATCAATAAACGAGATTCCCGCCCCTGATGCTGTGTTTTGTTTTTTTAAATTTAAGATTAGTTACAAAATGTTTTATAATATCGTTTCAAAGATCAAGGGTGATTAGAGTATAAACTTTCTGAACAATTAACCCCCAAATCCAAGTGCTCGGAGCCGACACTCGAAGAAATTTCACAATGCTTATAATTATTTGAAGTGTTTTGTTACCTTCTTATTGATACCTTTCTGGTCAGCATTTGGTTCTATGTTGTTTGGATCAGGTGGTCTAATGCAGTCGTTGCCGTTTTATTAATCCCCAATTAAACGGTCTCAACATTTGTTGAGTCATGTTAAGAGATGTTGAGACCATGCCGTGTCAAACTTCCTCAACATTACAAGAACAATTCAAAAGAAATGTTGAGAAGATGTCGAGACAAAGTAAATAAAGCTCTTCTCAACATGTCACAACACCTCTTAACATTGTTGTCAAACGGCCTCAACATCGGCTCTCAACAAACGTTCGAATGTCTGAACGAACTTTGCGGTGTTGGAAAACCAAGTTCTATTTCGTCAACAGTTGAAAAACTAAATACTGTATTGAACATTCATTTCCCCTCGATATCACGGGACCCTTTTAAAATTTCTCAGTAATTAGCCAGGCGCAGTGAAATCACAATGTCCCTATTACTAATACAAACGTTATTATTAATGCGTATCAGACGACCACATAGACCCTATTCATAAATGGCCCGGCTATTCATCAAAGAAATTGATGACATCACACTAATGTGCACTACAAAATATATAAAAAAATTTGAGTATTTTTGCTCGCTTTCATGTTTTTCCCCAAATTGAAAAGGCTAGTTAGGATAGGTTGTGATTTTTAATGTGATTACCAAAATTTCTTCAGGAGCCCATGATTTCTTTGAAAACCTAGCCAAAACAACAATTGGAGGGACGCCGGAATAGTAAAATATGCAATTGGCGAAGCCACGAAAACGAGCTGCGGAGCCGGCGAGAGAAATTCCTCCATATTACTTGTCATTTTTAATGAAAAAAATTCTGATGTAATTACGGTATACATTATTGCAGGTCAGGACTATAGACACCAAGGTTACAGTGGTGGTGACGATCCGATGAGAGGTTACCCAACTCGAGTGCAGGATACAGTTCAAGTTCAGAGGCTTCGCTCAGAGGAAGGTAACTGAGAATTTTGTCTCTCGTAATGCCCTCGCACTACTTTCCCCCTTCGAACCAACGATTTTAACTTTATTCGCAAAGTAATCTCCTACATTCTCAACACAGTTGATTTTGTAGAATAGATCATGATCAGACCAACCTCGATTCCAGGCTCTCTCTCCTTTTCCTCCCTTGTCAACGACAAGGGAGGAAAAGGAGAGAGAGCCTGGAATCGAGGTTGAGATCAGACACGTTTTTCGTTCGTTCGTGACAAGAAGCGTTACATGACAGCTGCGAAAGACACCACAATGCCCCTCAGTAGAGTGTATTGCTGCTACCTGTTCTAGACAGAAAATGTTTCGCCATTATTTCGTTTATAGTGCTTCCAAAGCGTTTATTCTCAGTGAATGTATTGGTACTAAATTTGCTTTATCAATCTTGCTAAGTGGCATCTTTTTGACCGAATCCATTTCAGCCAGCACACAGATGTTGTATGATGTTTATGCAAACACCATAGGTGGGATTGAAGAACTGGAAAAACACGAAGAACATGGAATGTCTGCTGGTAATTCGGGATTTTTAAGTCACATTATTCCGAAACACACGAAGAAAGACAAAGAGGATGTGAGTTTATCAGATTCTTTAACTTGCACGTCACACCAATGATAGACTACGAGTAGTCCCTAATTTTTCTCAGATCGAGTGGGCGGGCGCACGCGAAGCGCGTGGAAATATTCTCGCTTCGCGTTGCGTCTTCTCGCCCGAGGTTATTTCCACGCGCTTGGCGCGCCCGCCCGCCCGCCCGCCCGATCTGAGAAAAATTAGGGACTACTCGTAGTCTACAGTCACCAATGAGTAATTTAAAAATATATATTTTAGTTTGATCTCACTCGGCTTTCTCATCATTATCTCAGAGAAAATGTGCGGTTACAGAAAATATCCATACCCACCCCAAGGAAGGTCATTGGAAATTCCGAGGGGAGGGGGGTCTCAAAAGCCAAACTTTTTAAAGGAAAGTATGAAGCTAAACTGGAAATTCCTGGGGGGAGGGGGGGTTCAAACCAAAAAACCTTCCGTGGGGGAGGTATGGATATATTCTGGAACCACACAATGAAAGAAAATGTTTCAGTACGCGTGGAGGCCAAATAAAGCGCGGAAATTATGCCACTGCCAGAGGATTCCAAGACTGAGAAATTATAGAGCGGTTTTCAATCGAGTGTCGAAAGTAATCGCTGAATTGCTTTGCATGGTTTTGCTTTACTACGCTCTGTGATTGGTTAAAAAACTCGCGTCGCCTACTCAACCAATCAGATGCAAAACCAAAACCAATCGCGACTTGGTCGCACGCGTTTTCCCGCGCTTGGTGCCGGTTACGTGTATTTGCTTTGAGTTCTCGTTGGTTCGTTTATTGTGTTGTTTTTGTTGTAATTGGCCATTGTATTTATTGCTTTGGTTTTGGTTTCACGACACTCAATTGAAAACCGCTCTATTAAAACTTAGATCTTCTACTGAAAACGCATCATATCAATCAGCTGTGCGCGTCAACGCCAATGCTCTTTTCTTATGGCACTGTAGAGTTGTACCGTAGTTTTGAAGCGTTATATCGCCTGACTGACTTTACTACTCTATACAAATGAAACATCATATCGTCTAAAAGTAAAAGCGTTCAGACGTTTTTCTTTTTCTTTATAAAAAAAAGAGTATAATCGATAATCTCCGGTAAGATCTAGAGGACCCGGCCGGCCGGCCGAGTCGAAAGTTTACTTAAGGCGAGGAAGGGTCGATCCTTGTATTCATTTCTTGATTATTTTTTTTGTAACTTGGTCTCGCTTTCAGGTCATAGCCATGATAAGGGCTCAACTTACCATCCTTGACGCTCAAATGACATTTGCTCCACCAGAGGTAACAAAGAAAGCCAGAATGAAACTGTTGAATACAACTCTGAAGTGGGTGGCAGCTCGAGAAGAAAAAGAAATCCCCCGAGGTCTCGTGGACTGTTACGCTAAGAATGTGGTCCAGGTACTGATAAAACCAGAATCCATGAAGTTACCACCAACTGAAGGGGATTCAAGACCTGCCTGGTATGTGTTGGTGTACCTTTTGAGCTATTTTTAATCGCAATTCGTCACTTTATATATTTAGAAACAAGACGCAATCTGGGGCGAGTCTCACCTTGCAGTCGCTTGTGGGATCGTTACTGGGGACGCGTCGTCAAGCTGGCCGCCATTTTGTCCCCAGTAACGGTCCCACAAGCGACTGCGAGATGCCACTCGCCCCAGATTACATCTCGTTTTTAAAGTGGCGAATAGGCCCTTTGCCCCGGGGGGGGGGTACTCAAAAACGTTTTATACGGGGAGGCTCCGCCCAGAGGTCCAACCCCTTACCCTTTCATATACCATTTTTCACAGAAAAAGGTACCCCTTTCATATACCTTCCATAGAAAATGGTACCCCTTTCATATACCTCTCACAGAAAAGGTTCCCCTTTCATTTACCTTCCATAGAAATTATGAAAATGGTACCCCTTTCACATACCTACAGTAGAAGCACTGCATCCCTTTTCTATATCCTTGTAATGAACTTAATGAACAATATATATCACCAGAAATCATCAAGCATTACGGTAGAGATGTTAACCAAACAATAATATCATTTAATCGTGAAATCCGTACTCTTTCATATACTTCAACTCGTGAAATCCCTACCCTTTCATATACTTCAACTCGTGAAATCCCTACCCTTTCACATACCTCGAGCCTAAAAAAGGACCCCTTTCGGGCGGAGCCTCCCCGTATAGTCCATTATAGGGAGTACCCCCCCCGGGCCCTTTGCATAATATGGTCACATGACCATGTCAATCATAATAATAAGTGGCAGTACAAAATGGTTGCCAGAAATGGAAAGAGCGTGATGAAATCCTTGCCATCAGCCATACAAATCCTTTAAATTTTTCAAACTTTCAAACTACCATAAAATCTCACGCTTGAGCAACAGCGGTCTCAAAATTGGCAACCTTACTAATTTTAGCCTGAACAGGCTATACTAATTTCATCATGCTCTTTCCATTTCTGGCAACCATTTTGCACTACCACCTATTTTTATGATTGACATGGTCATGTGACCGTATTATGCAAAGGACCCATGCATTGGGATTACACTTTTTTTTTGTAAGAAGTCTATTTTTTGAGCTGAGCCTGAGCCAGGACTGAACGTTCTTATTGTTTGGCGATTTGAGCCTGAAAACGTTCTTAACATGTTCTTATGTTACATGGTAGTATTTCAGTAAATCAACGCGGAGGGGAACAGGAAACCTATCAAAGAGCATTGTGTGTTGTAACAAGTTTCATATTGACTTCGATGGCGTTGAAGTATAAAATTTGGAGAAATTAATGATCATTCTGAACATTTACTCAGACCAAATTGTTACATTTTATTTTATTAAAAAAAAAATGCACAAAATAAATACTTTTTAACTAAATCTCAGCCTGGGTATGATCTTGGCATGTTCTTAAAAATTTGGCCAATATCAGGCTCGACGTTCTTATAAAAAAAGGTTCTTACAAAAAAAGATTGTATTAATATTGGAACTGCAGATATAGAAAAGGCTGGAAACGAGGAACACTTTAACCTGTCTTGATTTCTCCGTAGTTTGACCGAGCAAATAGTAAATAGCGTACTTTACAAATGCGCACAGGCAAGACACCAAGGAGAGCAACAAGATAAGGAGTTTCACGATAATAGTGATAAGAAAGCTGCTATGCGCAACACCAGACAGGGACAACATGAATACAGCGGTAAGACATATCCTTGCCTATAATCAAATGAAAGATTGACAATCTCAGATCTAGATAACGTAATACGCTATTAAGCGGCCACCCTCTGTTAAGCGGTCAGTTATCAAAGTCCCTAAACTATTCATTGTCAGTATAATACTGTAAATGAAACCCCTATTAAGCGGCCACCTCTATTAAGCACCCGTGGCCACCTTTTGGCCGTCCCGATGGGGGTTCTCCTATTGTTTTTACCCCTATTACACAGCCACCAAGAACTACATATGCGTAGTTTGGCCTTGTTTTGAAAAAGCTGATGACCCCGGATGAAAGTCCGAAATAGAAGGTGACGACTAATTAAAACATTCAAACACATGTTTATTATTGGATTGTCGTCTTGATGTAATTCCGCTGTCACTAATCTTTTGATTTTCTACCACGCCTTATGCTAATTTATTACGAACCCCTATTAAGCGGCCAACCCTAAGTGGCCACTTGCCATTTTCCCGAGGTTGGCCGCTTAATAGGGGTTCAACTGTATATATCTCCAGCCGTTTAGTTTCCCATAGAATCTGGACGCTACACTGAGAAGATCCCTATACTTACTAATCAAAACATTTTTTTATATTTTTTATAGGAATAACTCGTCTGGTGGAACTCGACCCGGAAGATGGAGAGTTTATCAAAGCTCTTATTGCTTGTGACAAAGACATAGTCTCTTTGCATCGATAAACTTTTTTTTTCTGCATTGAGTACCAGCAAGAAAGGATGATCTAAGAGAAGGATTCCCCATGCTCCATGATATATTTTTTTGAAATCTATTAGTTTTGCACCGTGCGGCGAAAGTTATTTTTATTTCCTTCTCAGAGGCTCGGACAACATCTTTAATACTCGAATTGACCAATCAGGTAGCGGTCTTAAAATAGCTCAGCTATGGACTGAAAATTTTCAAAAAGTTATCATTGGAAGTGATTCATGTATGGGGAGGGATAGTCCAGTTCTGGCCCCTCTCTGTCATGCAGCGCTACGCGAGCGTAGCGTGACGGAGAGGGGCCAGAACTGGACTAGGGGAGGGAATGCTTCTCTTAGATCATCCTCTCTTGGTAACAGGCACGCCTCACGAGAAAAATAGGTTGTATCGTTTTCCATGTCCCTGCTTAGTTGTTGATTAGTATTGAATATACAGTAGGTTCACTTTTTCTAGTTATAATCAATAATCTAGTTTAATACTGACCGTAAATACTCACATCTGATTGGTGCAGGAAACATTGACAAGTGACAGTGTGGCTAATAATGATTTCCGGATGCTATTCACGATATTTTAATCTGTTGAAACAGTTTGAGTTGTACTTGTGAACAGATCGAGCTTACTGACTGATTTCCATTTCTCATTGTAGCACGAGAACTGATGGAAATTATTTAAATAATTTTCGTATCTGGTGACGTTCATGGTAGTAACAAATATTAATCTCTTATTGTTTCTCACTGTCGGATTGTTTCTGTGCTAATCGCTTTCATAAACAGTGTCTGTCATAGGTTCTAGAATTTAAACAATAATTCAGCACTACATGAGTACATGCATGATAGAAAAAGGCAGTATCGGCTATGACAACTTCAGTGTCATTTCAGTTACAAATGTGCCTAAAATATACAGCAGGACTAACTAAGTCATACAGGTAATGTAAGTGAGGTTTTTAGGTAATGTAAGTGATGTATGTAACTCAGTTGAAAATGTAGAAATAAAGCATACATTAAACTGAAAACTGGCCACGTGTACAAACAACATTGCTAAACTGCAAAGTATTACAACAAAGAACGGAACACAGGCAGCCGTAGAAACAAGTCTAACTAGACTTGAACCTTTCGGGCCTTTCATAGAGAGGGGGCACAGTTTATTTGCAACATTCTGAAACAACGTACAGTGTGTTTCAATGTGAATTAAATGAATTATGGAGTTCTATACATTATTTTAGTATCGGACTTTTGTTCTACATTCTGTGCATGCAAACGACTCTGCCCATCCCACTATAAAACTGAACGCATCAAAAAAAGAAAAACGTTTTATTTTCGCAATTTCGTTTGTCTTTGAAAATTAAAGCTTTGTCACTGATTAGTCACTGATAGAGGCATTTTTCTGGTATGCATTGTGTGTAGTTTGACGCTGTTGAAGCCACACATGTGCTACACTGTGGTAAAGGCTTGACTTGGTCTTCACTTGAGTACCTAAATTAAAGCGAACTTCATTTTGCATGCAACGTAAAGATTCTAGTAAGCATTCAACAAATTTACGAACGAACCTCTACACGCATGTGACATACCGTATTTTCTCGAATAATAAATTATCACCCCTTGATTAATCGCCTCCCTTTGGTGAAAATATTTAAAATAATCGCCTCTCTCGAATAATAATAAGATTAAATTATTATGGGTAATTATTACCCACTCGCCTTCCTCAAAAAGTCGCTTCCCTCCAACTCCCCCTCCCTCTCTCATTCCTTTCCAGTCAAGTTAAAAATTAACACCTTGGATAAGAAAACAAGGTTTGAATTTAAAATCATTACAACAGAAAAGCCAAGTTTCATAACAGTCTTTCTATAGTTGACTCTTTCCTTATTATTGATTATTAACCCTTCCAGCGAACAATATTTGAAATAACCCCCCCTCCTTGATTAATCGTCTCTCCTTGAATAATTGCCCCAGCTATTCTTTGAGGAAATACGGTACTCTGCAGACTAGCCTATACCACTACTAATAATGTATCCCCCAGCTATTGATCAGTTAATGCAAAATTTAGTTTTATAGCTCTGTGAAATGTAACCAGGCCTCTGTATGAAAGCAAGGTTTGGCTTGACCTACCAGAAAGACTGTTCACAGCCTCTCTATTTTCTCAGATCGCTGTAGCCACGAGCGAACTGGAATTGAGCCGCCCCCCACCCCCTCTATGCTCGCTCTTAGCGTTGAGAAAATAGAGAGGCTGTGAACAGTCTAGTTAGCATATGAAGTTTGTATCATAACAGAGTCAACTCAAGCCTCTGCTTCTGCTCAAAGGCCTGGTAACTAAACGCACAACTGTAAAATGGCCTATTTTGGAGCAAGCCTAAGTTGTGATTTCTCTCAGGGGTGGACCATTTAACTTCTGAGGGGGGCTGGGTGATTTGATATAGGCACAAATTGTTTTTCAAACCCTTTCATGCGCAATACATTTTTTCTCGGAGCATGTGTGTGCATGATATTTTTTTCAAATTGATTGTGTCAGCTCATCAGGTAGTGCCTTGCAGGAATTTTTTTCCGGCAGTGGTCGTGTGCACAATTTTTTTTTAGGGCAAGTGTGCTTGCAGGATATTTTTTTCAGTTTCAGTTCTGATTTTTTCATCACCATCACAAGTATGGTTGAGGTCAAAGTTCAAATTCTTTGTGGGTGGATTATATTCATGATAGTTTTGATAGCTCTAGATCTCTTGTAACTACAAGTAGCATCTCCCTTATATGCACCTTGTGGATGTTGCTTTTAGGTGTGCCAGTCTTCCAATCAATGTTCGTGATAAGCCAGTGAGATTTGCACGATTTTAGCCATCAGCTTGCATGTAGCTTATTAAAATCCTCCATTCAGTTGAACCAAGTTTTACCGATACTCCGTAAACTGGCTGATTTCACAAACCCATTCTAATCGATCCATCACAGCACGCTTCTCTGTACATGTCAGGGATCCAGTGTTGACTCAGGATTTCTTTTTATTCATCGCATCTCGAATCGATTGCACAAACCTTTTCGCCATTTCCTCTACATTTGGAATCCCTTCGTAATTTTGTTGTATATATGCTCCTGTCAGCGTTCCCGCGACAAGTCCTAGTACCAGCCTCTTGTTAACATGTGAAAAGACAACTCCAGCAGCAAAGCCTTTGAGCAATGAGTAATCAAGAGCCGCCTTCTTCGACTTGTCGTCGCTTCCTTCGGCAGCCATCTTTGATTTGGAACTTGATCCCAGGTTCTCGCGTTCAAACAACCGACTCGTCTCCAGTCTTTTACATGTAAGCTATATCCGGGTAACTCGTCCAGACTCTGCTGGCAAGACAGACAAGACAGCCGAACCCACTATCCCTAAGGGTGAGATTTTATGGTAATTTTTAAATGAAAAGTCTTCAAAGGCATACCCTGGTCCCAAAGGTTTGATTTCTTCTACGTACTGTGAACTCGATCGGGCTCATATTCGATTGAAAAAGACAAGGACCTGGGTTACCCCTGGCCCGTACAAATCTTTCGAATTTTTGGAATATTTATCTCACCTCAAAGCGTTAGCGGGTTGATTTGGATTCAGATCTGGTTCAATCAAATGTTTCCATTTCTACCAATTATATTTCTCCAACATGTCCTGTTTCTTGAGTAGGCCATGGAATTGACGCAAAATAAAGCCTAATCTTTCGGGGCGGGGTAAAGTAGCGAAATCATAAAGTCGGGATACGCCCTTGTGAATATCGTCGTATTGATCTGAGTACGCGGTTTTCGGCAGGACGTAGCCTTCTACGCAGATAGCAGTCGTTTCCTTTCCGAGAGCGTCTCGCCTTCGCGCTTTCGCGCGCCTCCCACGCTCTCGGAAAGGAAACGACTGCTACGCAGGCTATTTGCGCTCGTCACGCAATCTTTCCTCTCCCACGAAAGATTGCGTGTGAGCCCAAACAGCATCGCATTGGAGGCTAGATTTGGACGTGAAATATACCCGTTTGTCGACTATAAAGCTCGTAAGTCTAACAAGTGCCGTTTCTGGTAAATCTTCGTTGAAGCACTCGAAGGGTACGTTCCTTTAGGATGATCCGGATCACTATTTCTGATCCGAGATCACTCGGATCATGGTGCACCAAAGGAACGGGATTTTTAGTGCGTTGGATCAGTTACCATGACAGCAGACGCGAAATTGCAGTGCGCGTGTCATATAAGTTTAAACATGTACAATAAATGGTGTTAGAAATTACCTAAACTTACGGCAAAAGGGCAAGAAGATCGCTACAACAAACAAACACATAAAAGTTCCATCATGGCGGCTCCATCCACGATCGTACGAATGTTCAGGAGAGTTAATATGGCAATTTCGTGGTAAAACCGAAAGTTTTGTACAAGCCATTTCGAATACAGTTGAACCCCGCTAAGGGAAACGGAAAATAGTTCGAATTAGCGGGGGTTCGAATTAACCGATAGTAAATGACTGAAAAACAAGGGCAAGGGGAATGGGTTTGAGTTCGAAATAGCGGGGAATTCGAATTAACCGAGTTCGAATTAGCGGGGTTCAACTGTATTTGTACTTCACTGGTATTTCGTCAATTTTCTGATGAATTTCAGTCAATACAGGAAGAAACAGGGCTAAATTACGACTACTTTATGGCTCCGTCAATTCCAAGCCCGCTCATCCCCCCCCCCCCCCCCCGGGCATTTGTCGGGCATTTGTCATTTTTTTGGCAGAATGTTGAAAATGCCCCACGGTGGGGTCAGCTTATATGCACAAAATCCCCACAGTGGGGCTTCAAGAAGAGTGCAAATGCCCGACCCACGGGACAAGTTCAAAATTTTATTTTCTTGTGAGGATCGGGGAATTTAAAAATCTAAATTCCTAGCAGAACTATTAATGATGGACACTATAATTGTTCACAAATACATATCCCTTTATTTATACCTGTAATCATTGTCATGGTTTTTGGAACATTTTTTTTTTTAAATTACAACTGCAACGCACCTCAGGAGAGCAACGAAACCCAACAAATATAAATACAACAACTTATTTAGTCGGAACTTCATGCTCATATTTCAATGTTTAACTACCTATGATAAGACAGCTTTGTAGTCAGTATAAAGTGCACTCGCAAAAGCCAATCTCAATTCAACATTTTAATTACGAAATCCGTTTCTTGTTCCCGCAAAGGTGTTGAAGTTGAAGCTTCGTTCCGCCATCTTTGGTTTGCACGTGGAAAGCAACAGTGCAAATTTTTGGGCATGTGGGGTGGGGGTGTGGCTCCGGTACACTCAAACGAGGTTTAATATCAACTCAATTTTTATATTTTTCTATCGGGGCAATCAGGAAATTTTAAATAAACAGCAAAGCATGTACGTTTTTTTAAATCCGAAATATCACGTTGCCTTTGACAATGCCCCACCCCCGGGCTGACCGGTTATAGCAAATGCCCCACCCCAGGGATGGAAAAGTTGTAAAATGCCCGACAAATGCCCGGGGGGGGCATGGTCGGGCTTGGAATTGACGGAGCCATTAATACCACAACAAACACTGAACGAATGCACTCCTCATATGAAGTACCTACCCAGTCAGAGCGAAAACCGCTGTGCACAGTGATTAATTTCGGATCCTTTACCAAAGGAACGCGCCGGATCACTGATCCGATGATCCGTTGTCAGATCACTCAGATCAGTGATCCGATGAATCCTTGTCCAGAGTGGATTCGATAGATCACTGATCTGAAAATGGATTCGCTCGAAAGGAACGCTACGGATCACTGATCCTGATCCGGATCATACCAAAGGAACGCACCCTTCGAAGAGTTTCCGAATCTTTTTATCCAATCAGAAATTAGCGTGAGTACTCCGAAAGCAATCGCGTCAGCAAATACGCCATGTTGCTTAGCAACTTCGGGGATGAACGCCGCGGGCTCAGTTCCGTCTTGGAGGGGTACTTTTTACCCCGATTTATTATATTACAGCTACAAGGAAACAGGCAGAAAACAAAACTTAGAAACAATTTTATTAATATCATCTGCAATATAATTTTGTTTTTACATTAATCATGTTATTGGAACAAGTTTGATTCTTCCGCTATCCAATTCGACAGCCTCGACTCCAAACTGTCGTAGTCGTGACGTATCAGCAAGCCCTCGGGGATCCATTGACGAAACAATGCTTTGGTTTTCTTTATTGTTCTCCAAAATATTTCTAATGGCGAAGATGGCCCACTGACAGATATCTGAAATTATGGTCAAGGATGATGAAAATGAATGAAACAAAAGCAATTAATAAATAAGTAAATTACAGTAAATGTTAAAAATACCTGTGCAAACCCGAATTCGCCAATCGTGCACGTGATTAGTTACGAATGCCACGTGAACAAGTCGTGTTAGCCGTACCTGTTGAATGGGTTGTATTTCTGATTGGTTGAAAACGTGTTGATTGGCTCTTACGGTTATATAAAAGTACGGCGTACCAAGTAGTCCAAGTAAAGTGAATTTTTCTTGTACAAACCAAAGTTGATAACGGGCACGATCATGAAGCCGGCAAAATTCATTGTTAAGGCCGTGGCAAACGAAGAAACATTGTTGCGGAAACATTGTTGCGAACGCAAATGTTTCGGCGAGCAAACGGGGAAACATTTGTTGCGGACGCAAAATGTTTCTGAAAGACAAATGTTGCGTGCGCGGCGGCCGGGGAAACATTTGTATCCGCAACAATGTTTCCTCGTTTGTTGCATGTTTTTGTTCGCTTGTTTGAAGTTTATCGGGCTTCATAACTGTTTCCCTCTATTAACTATGCAGAAACAGAAATGATTGAGAAGTTCTATCTCCGAACAACATTAATAATTCATCGAAGCTTAGAAAAAGAATTAAACCAAAATTTAATAACCCTTTGACTTCCAAAAATATCCAAGTTAAAAATTGATTTAAAAAAGTAGTCTGAAAAACAAACAGTACCACATGTACTACTCGATAACTGTCCTATTATGTTTAACATAAAACAATTTACAGGGTTACGTCAAGCGTCAATACCTAAAAACAATTCATTTTGATTGTTCTACAAGATGGAAAGTTCGGGAAAACGAATGTTTATAGAAACCGCTATCGTAAATAGCAACAATGTATGGGTTAAAAAATAACTTTTTTGGCTCCATGTAACACGTAAACAAATTCCATTTTTTAAGGCACAAAGTGTGAAGACTTCATGTCAAAATATTTTATTTCGTTTTGAAACACAAACATATTATGGGTGAGTTGCGTGCGAGATAAATTAATTTAAAAAAACTGAACAAAGACTTGATGGGAAACTATGAAACTCGAACATCTGGTGAACATTGTTTCACGCAGTTTTATAAAAGCAGTAAATACAAAGACCTCTCGTAGTTCTTCACGCAGAAGTTATTCATCAAGTCTCTTTTCTTCCTAGCCTGTTCCAGGCGTTGGGATAGTGGGGGAGCGACGCGAAAAGACGCGCGAAGCACGAAGAGCGGCGAGGAGGCTAATTTCTTCCTAGCCTCTTTAAAAAGGAAAGCATGAGAAACGCTTTCGGCATTCGCCTTCTCGCTCTGGCTACAGCGTGCTTGTATGTTAGATGTGAAGACGACGAAATTTGCTTAGCGGCGCATGAGCAACGGGGATTTTGCCTCTCGAAACACAACTACAAGGACGTCCAGGCCAATAGTTTGATGCAATGCTACATGAAGTGTGCCAGCGAGAAGAGTTCTTGCTACAGCATCAACTTTTTTTCTGGTGCCGCGAAGAAGTGTCAAATGAATACAGCGACACGGGCGACCCGCCCTCAATATTTCACAAACTGCCCGGGTTCCACTTACATGGACAATATCTGGAGAGGTAAGGGACCTGCCGAAACAAAACTTTATTGATTTCTCCTTTCAAGCATTCTCATTTCTAATACCTAACGCTACTTCGTTAGTTTCAAATTATTTTTATCAAGCCTCAAAATCCTATCATTAGATAAAGATTGCTGCTGTATGATCAGCCACAAAATTTCAACTTGTTAACACGAATAGAACAGAAGATATAGAGGTTCAAAGTTTGGTACCGTCCCATACAAACCTCTCTAATTTTGCGCCTGTATAAACAGTGAAAGAACAGACGCAAAATTAGAAGGGTTTGTATGGAGAAAGTAAAACCTGAAGTGCCCATATCTCGGCTGCAAATTGCAATGGAGAGCTAATTTTTGGCATGCTTCCTCCGAATAGCTGATCAAATTTCATAATTTCGCAAATTTAATTTTTGTGACGTCATAACTTTAGCAGTATATTTCTGAGTAAAAATACCGTATACAAAATTATGTTCAAAGAGACTGCTCGCAGTCAAACCAAATCAAAAAAGCCATGTATGTCGTGTACGCCAGTGAATCGCAGTACGAGATATTGTGAACTATGCAATTCCCATAGCAAGATGGAGCTGATATTGAAAAAGAATAATCTATCTGAATTAATTTCAGTGAAAAAAGGTTCAACACACTGGGCGCCAGGCAACTCGTGCAAAGACATACGACAAAGCGAGGACTCAGTGGGGGATGGTGAATTCTGGATTGACCCAGCTGCATCCGGGGTTCCCATCAAGGTTTATTGTGACATGACTACTGACAACGGTATGGAAAATTGAAAATCGAATTAATAATTTACTTTAGAGACTCACAATAAGATCTATTCAGTGTGTCCACTGGTGTCAGAACTATTCTCCAGCTAAATATATTCAATTCAATGTTACTGAAGTAAATTTAGGTTCCTATTTTTTTTAGGCCTCCTAGTATTGTTTTACTGTTTTGCATTCCAAAGAGGGACATGAAAAATCAGCCGTCTTAGTTCAGTTTCTACGAAACACACAGAAGTTGGTCATTTTATGTTGGTTTGCAGAGGATGGCCAATAAACACAGCTACTTGAAAAGCAACCTATGCTGAATTGTGTCTTTAAGTCTGGTTTTCACTAGCGACGCAAGCACAAGCGCAAGCAACATACGCAGACGCAGTAACGCGTTGATCATCAGTGCCTTTTGTTTAAGACAAATCAACACGTTACTGCGTCTGTGTAGGTTGCTTTCGCTTGTGCTTGCGTCGCTAGTGAAAACCAGGCTTTCCGTAATGAAATAAAGGTTATTGTTATGCACGTGCCAGAGGTTGAAAATAATTTCGTGTAAACGAGGCTCGGGGTTAATTTTGAGCAATTGACGTAATCATGCACGAGGCCTATTACGCATGTCCAAAGGTGATTTTTTGACATATTTTTGACAACTTTCTGATTGAGAAAGATATTATTCTGTCAGTGACACAAGCTACTCGGAAAAAAATTCCGAGTTCCCCCAACAGGAGTCGAACCTATGACCTACGCACACCGGTCGGACGCTCTACCACTGAGCTACAGGAGACTCGTGGGAGCTTAGGCCATATAACTAGGTTCACGTGTGACAAACATCCCGCGTACTGCTAGGATTAGAATTTTTTTCCGAGTAGCTTGTGTCACTGACAGAATAATATCTTTCTCATATTTCTGCCAAGCTTAAAATATACCATCATTTCTTTCCACAACTTTCTGATTGATTCTCAGAAAGGCAGAGATAGAGTTGACACGGCAACACACGCTGGCGAGAAATGTCAACTCTAACCCCACACTTCTTTGACAGGCCATTTCCGAGTTGCCTCTGTTTCAAAACGAGTCCTGGTACAGAACCTTTCATATGGAAATGAGTTTGATTTGCAAGACAATAAACGTGCAGGTAAAACTAATTTCCACATCAAGGTTGTGCATCAGGACTCGTTTTGAAACAAAGGCAAAAGGAAACTCGGAAATGGCTTAATTGATGTCTTTGTTTTAATTGTTCGTTCAGGCGGATGGACACTGATCAGACGAGTAGAGTTGACTGATGGCTCAATTCCAGACGCAGAAGAACAGATCGAAACCCTAGACTACAGAGAACAGCTGTCAAACTACAAATCAAATGACCACATGCTTTTGGCGGAAGGCTTATTGACTCTCAGAGAGGAAATGGGCTTCGATCAGTTGAGGTTTTATTGTCACAAAAAGGATCCTGGAAGCGTGTTTCACATCACAACCAAGAAAAATCCCCTGGGGGAGGCAGTGGTGAAGTACTTTATCGGCCTTACCAACACACCACCGCAGGCGTGTGATTCTTTTTCAACATTCCCGGATGACAACTCTACAATGTCCCGTAACTGCGCTGATTGGGGAACTATGTCTGCTATGGCTGGTACGTGGGGGAGAAACCAAACTTTTGGAGCACGGATGTACCATCGACTAGTTGTGTGTAAACCGGGAGATAGTAACAAATACATTGTAGCCATGTCTAAAAATGATTATTTCTGCGAAGATAACGTAAAACAAGCATCTCCTGGGGACGAATGGAAAGTATATGTGCGCTGAGTTCCTTGATCCCAGGCTCTCTCTTCTCTAGGAAAACTCTGTGGTATGGCCAGTACCTTACGCATGCGCACAGCCATTTTTCCTCCCTTGTCGTAAATACAAGAGAGGACAGGGAGAGAGAGCCTGGGATCGAGGTTGGTCTGAGATTCGTCCAGAAAATTCCATACTGATGACGTAGCTCTGTAGAGATCCGTGTAGTGTCTCTGATTGGTTGTTGCCTGGTGTTGAATTTTCGCACGCAAGTAACAACCAATCAGAGACACTACACGGATCTCTGAAAAGCACGGAATTTTTTGACTCTCAGACGTCTCTTGAGCAGGCGAAGAATTAATTTTGTAAGTTTGCTCAAGTTTAAAAAAAAAAAAAAAAAAAAAAAAAGTTTACTCAAGTTTATTTCAGAACTGTTTTGAATTTACGCGCGCGAGCACTCGAGTAGCAACTAACCCGAGACATTACACAGCTACATCATCAGTATGAATTTTTTAGGTCGAATCTCAGACGTTTTTCTCGAGCGGGGGAAGAATTGAGCATGTGAAGAGCTCTATAACAGTAATGATTATTAATTAAATAATTATCAATAAATTGATTATTAAGGATACAGGGATTATGATCATCCACATTACAGTGATCCAGTAGTAAAGGAATCCCTTCAAGCTCTCGCACCTGTTGCAAAATAAGATCAGAGATTTTTTAATGTTAAACTTGACCACTCTTTGGAGTGAAAGGGTTTACCGTATTTCCTTGAATAATAGCCACCCTCGATTAATCGCCGTCCACGATTAATCACCCCCCTCAAATATTCGCCCCCCCTCCCTCCCCCTCCCCTTTGATGAAAATACAATATTTGAAATAATTGCCTCCCGGCCCAAATAATCGCCCCCCCCCCCCCCTCTCTTTCCCTTTTCTTTCTCCCCTCCCTATCAAGTTAAAAGTTTACCCCTTGGATATGAAAAAAAACTTTGATTTAATCGCTACAACAGAAAAATTACAAAAGCACATGTTTCATTACAGATTTTTCTATAGTGATATTCAATCATGTATTTGACTCATTTCTTTATTCCTTGGAGTTCCATAACTAGTTCTTCAGAAATGTTCTTGTTCTTTGTATAAAAGGTATAAACTACAAGTCCATTTTCCACAAGTCCACTTTTATTCATAAAAGAAATAATAGCCGAAATAATACGGCATAATTTACCAGTTTACAAACACAAGAGGTAGCTTGCCTTGTTCTGATTGGCTGTATGCCGGTAACACATATTCCCAATAACTCGCACCAGATCTCTCTGAAAGCCATGACTAGGACTCAGTCTCCCAGAGTCTACACCTTGTGGAAGTGTGCTCACATTACTGAACGTTTCTCGGACCTCTGGCTTAGCTGTTTCCTTTAATAAACCTGCAAGATTGTTTTTGAACAAATATTCTCAAACTCATTAATAATTCATCAAATTAAAACAAAGGAAATCATAACCGTGTCGGCGGTTTGGATACCCGGTCTTAATTAGCATAGATTTTAATGATTTTATTTCTCTATTTACTCTATAGTTTTTGTTTCGATTGAGAAGATATATCAAACACTCGAGACAGTGTTTCATCGGCTATCCAAACACCTCAAATTTCGTCAAAAATACTCCACTGCACGTCGTAGTTTCAACTCTATTCTCAGGGTTTGGATATCTGGATGAAACACTGCTGTCTATTACATGTATTACATTGAATACTTAATTCACCTCATGTGAATACAAGCACTCATCACACTCAGCTGATTCTTAATGACTATTATGCGCTGGGAAAGTAGCTTGTAAATTTTATTTAAGTGTTAAGACCTCAAAGGGTCTACTAATCAGGGACACTGAAAAAAAAAAAGAGTAAAGTAGCACAATATAATGTAATAATGCTTACTGCGCCTTTCGATGACATGCCAATTCTGCTCAATGAAAGGTTTTGATTTTCGATACCGTCAATCATCTTTGCGGACCTCTGAGGAAACAGGGCCCAGTTGTACGAAGGCCGATTAGCGCTAACCCGGGGTTAAATTTTAATCCGGGTTTCTTTTTCTTTTGTTAAAAAACATTTTCTCAGATAATTTTCTTTATTCTTTTTAGAGCATCCAATCATCAAATTGTAGACAAAAAGAATTAAACTGAATTTGCTTTTTAAGCTTTCATATCTGAATTCAAATTTTGCACTAACCCTGGGTTATCTTAACCCAGCTTTGAACAACCCGGCCCAGAAGTTGACTTCAATGGGTTCAAAAAGTCACATCCATGGACTGTGATTGGTAGATTTCAATCCATATTGTTTGTTTCTTTTTTTTTCAGGGTCCTAATTTGGTTGTTGTAGTAATAAAATGTTATTATGTGATCGTAAGTTGGGTTTTGAACTTCAAAGCTTGCATGTTATTGAAAGATGCAGTAATGCCTAGAACTTAGAATAAATACTTCTAACTAGTTTACAATAATGCTAGAAGAGTGTGTCAATAGTGTGAGTGAAGTGAAAAAATAGAATCTCATGTTCAAATCGATGCATGTATCTCACTCAATCACTGGGCTCACTCGTGAGATATCGAGTTAAACACTCAAAGAGAAATTTCATATCTCCACGCATCCATGATGTATTATTCTGTATGCAAAATAGTAATATTAGGGATAATCTTACATTAGTGGCATTAAAACAAAATTTCACATTGGTAACCAACCTACACATGTGTCCAGTAATGAGATCCTTTCTTGCAGACCAGTCAGGTTTGACTGCAGCCCTGTGCTGATGGATAACACGTTTAACAACCGTGTGATAATCAACACCTGAAACTACAGATATTTAAATAAAGTTTAGACATTTAACCCTTTCACTCCCAAGAAATCAAACAGCACCACTTGAAAGTACAGCTCAATAGCTTTCAATTGAATGGTCACACACTAGGGTTTCATCCACAGACTCAAAAGTTACAACCACATTTATTGACTCAAGGTTTGACTCGGGAGTGAAAGGGTTAAGAAAGCTGTGCCCTAAACTGGGTTTAAGTTAATAGCCACCCTTGTTACATGACGTCTACATGTAATCTATGTGAACTGTGGCTCATCCATGCCCTAGTGGTGGTTTGCAGAGTGAAGAAAAAAAAGGAAAGCTGCACTTGAGCCAAACTGGCTCACACTGCTGGAGCTCATCCTGATTTCCATAGCATGAAACCGTCTAGTAGTATTTCTACTCCCCCTAGATGGGATGCTAGTCCAATGCCAGGTTACCCCCAGCATTTTGTTAGGTTCCCCTAACAGTTCACTGATCCGCAGACCAGTAATTAAAATGGAAAGTGATAAACCCGCATGTAAAATTGGCCTCAACTCATTTTTTTATCAGCTCATTCAGGTCCCCTGTAGGTCTTGTAACCATAATTTTATTACATTTCAGGTACAAAATACTCACAAAGTCATCAGACGACTGACTCAATTGTTGTAGTCTTTGTGTAATATCTACAGTATGGTTCTCAAACTGCTCAGCGATACATCCTAATGAAGTTGCATAACAATCCTCTTTCCCTTGTTCTTCTCTTGATTTATTACTTGGTTCATCCAAAGCATCTGTAAAGCAGTTGTATTGTTAGTCTCCTACGCAGCCGTTATTTGTATTGTCACGCAACACTTCTCCCCATGACACAAATAACGGCTGCGTAGGACTATTGTACTGTAAAATGCATTTGAACTTAAACAAATATAATATTTGCCCTAGATATGTTGCTCACCCAAGCTCTCTATAAAGTGTCATCAAAAGAAACAATATTTATTATCCTGGAAGATCGTGTGGAATATTGTGTTGTTCCAAAAAATATCCATACCCTACCACGGACGTTTTTTGTGTTTGAACCCCCATCCCTCTGGAAATTTGTTTAACTTCATACTTTTTTTTTAAATGTTGACTTTCGAGACCCCCCGTCCCTCTCCTCAAAATTTCAAATGACCTTTCTTGGGGTGGGTATGGATATTGTATGGTACCACACATTGCTGGTGTGATTCAATAAATTACTTACCTGTTATTTTGACCTGGAATAAGTCCAACAAGATTATCCTTCAAGAAATGAAAGAAGGTCACAGTGGTTATTAAAACAATGTTATTACAAAAAAAGTTAATTAATCCATAATGTTAAATAAATACAAATTGATAAATTCTATCTGCCAACATTTTTACATTCATCTGGACTGTTATTTACTACACAGTACAAATTCAAATGCTTGCAATTTTCTTTTGCACACATTTTGAGCCACAAAGCAATATATTCATAACAGATGGCTTCAGTGAATGTGCTGTTCTGTAATATATACTATAATATTGTATTAATAATAATAATATTAATGCACATTATTATCCATCTTCAGTCAATAGAGCCCTACCTAGCTAGTGGATCAAATTCAATCCCTTGATACATCTCAGGAAAAAGACCATTACAGATCAAATAATCCAAAATAAAATACCTGAAAAACGAAGTTGACATAAGAGTTAGCCTGCGTAGCTGGCGGTCTTGTTGGCGCGCAAAGTAAAAATTCCGAAGCTGCGAGGAGAGTTTGGGGCGGGGAGGTCTGGTCTTTCTGGTCTGGTCTTTCAGACCTCCCCGCCTCAGACTCTCTCGCTTTTGTGGCTTCGCTTTTAACCAATTAAGACTCTTCTGTGGTTGTACATGTACATCTATTATTAAATTAAAAATTAAGAGAAATACATTATAATAAATTAATATTATTATTAGTGAAATGCAACTCAAATGGTCAACTACAAAGTAAAAACAGTCAAGTCCAGGGGCTCGGAACAAGTACCAGATGAGGGTGAAATCCTGTCCTTGAGATAGGACTGAGCCTGCAGTTTTCTCCAGACGTTACTCAGTAAACATGACGCATCCTTATTACACTATGCTGCCGTGCAAATTTTTGTAGTACTCACGAGTGCTCATGCTGTTTCTTGATTGGATAATAAGAATCGGAAACTCTTCAAGTACTTCAACAAAGATTTGCCAAAAAAGGCACTTGTTCCCCTGACCAAATCATGCAATTGGTGCTAAAAGCCGGTTATTACTAACCCCCATTCAAGCAGTGACTTGTCTGCACACAGATGTACAATGTGCGAGATCATCTTGCATCCACTGTGATCACTAACAAGCCGTAACCTGGAATAATTAGTAAATAAATTATGTTAATTAATATTAATATAATTATTATTTAACGTAAATAAATTTACATGCACAGTACTGGTACACTGAATATTAAAGACATGCATAATTTGCAATTTTATATTATTTGCAACATTTAGCAGAGGAGAGGTGGGTGAGACCAATCGTATGCCAGCTAAAAACTCGCACGATTTTTCCATAATTTCATGTAACTGCCTGTCTGCCACTCAATATCTCTCATTAAAACATAGACTGGAAAATGCGCGCGCTCTGATTGGTTAAAAACCATGTTTTATCAGAGTATAAATCATAGAAAAGCCGTGTTTTATCGTTTCGCGCGCGTTAAATCTACATTTTAAAGCAAATAAAGAAGCCAAACCATGTATTATACTGCCATAAAACACTCCGGGAATTTGAGAACACTTGAGAAATTTAGAAAACACTCGCCTGCGGCTCGTGTTTTCTAAATTTCTCTCGTGTTCTCAAATTCCCGTCGTGTTTTATGACAGTATAATACATGGTTTTGGCTTCTTTATTTGTTAAATAATTATGGTAGGGTAAACTGCACACTCTTTATTTTCAAAATGATTTCCAAAAGGTTAAATTAAGTGAGTTGTAAAATTATTATGTGTATTACCTGCTGTGTTCATTTAAACAGTTGTAAATAATCATACACAAGCAGTCCTGAACACTGTCATTTGTTGAAGAAAACACATTCCTGCAATTTTGTAGAAT
The DNA here is from genome assembly GCA_029204205.1 of Desmophyllum pertusum. Classification (NCBI taxonomy): domain Eukaryota; kingdom Metazoa; phylum Cnidaria; class Anthozoa; order Scleractinia; family Caryophylliidae; genus Desmophyllum; species Desmophyllum pertusum. The sequence continues at coordinate 640,856 of MU827319.1, forward strand.
ACACAGTTAAAAATTTATACTGCTATTAATAATAATTAATTTATGGATGGTTTTGTTTTATACATTTCAGCTAAAGAAAGCATGCATAGGAACATGATTTATAATCATTTCTTAAAGGAACTATGTCACGCCAGTCACGATAAATTAAGTCACTTTTTGCGATGTACATATACAAAATTACTTTGGAATTGGAGGAAACCTTAAAATAATAATTTGACCAAGGTAGAAAAAAACCAAAGAGATAATATTAAACCAGAAAGGAACAAGGAAAATGTTTAATTTAGGGGACGATTGAGATGTGTTATGAAACAGCAAACATGAAAGATTTAGCAGCAGTGACGTATCCAGACCTGTTGATAAGGAGGGGGTCCGAAAAGTTTTTCCGGCCCTTTGGGCCTTAAATATAAATCCGCCACTGATCTGTGATGTAGCTGGTAACGTTTAAGTACATGCACATGTAAGAAACTCACAGGAAGAATTGCGGGAAGCACTTTTTCCACACAAACTGCTGCGTGATATCATTTTTGACGACTGTGTTTCCAAGAAGCTGAAGACTACTTCTTACAGCATCATTAACTGCATCTGCTCCTACAGGGCATCATAATAATACATGTAACTGAATTGTCCAAAAAAAAAAATACAAAATATGACCTGACAATAATATTATATTTCAGTAAAACGGTGAAAACTGGTCTGGATCTGCACCTGTACCCCACCCCCCTCCCCCCTCATAATGTATTTATAAGCAGTTTTGCTTGCAAAAAGCAATATTAATGTTAAGAGAGCATTAATTGAACTCAAAATTATGTTTAACTAATTTGCCATGATCATGATTTACCTTTATCGCTTTCTTGAAACTTTGGTTTTAACAAAATGACAGTGGTATCCATTACATGTTCCAACACACCTGAAGATCTGTAGGTATTAAACAAGAATTCCTGTCAAAAACGATCCTTAACCTCTTTCAGTTCCAAGCTTCATATAATAATTTTTTCTTACTTTTGCTATAACAAGAAGCATAAAGAAGCTTAAACTGGGCCTTGAAGTTAAACCACTTTCCTGCTCAAAAGACATGACTTTCTGTGAAGAATGTTGAAAGTTGTCATGCTAGTCACACCAATGTCTGAGGTTTGTGTGATTCACTGCAGCACGGTTGACATACATGTAATATCTTGGTTTAATCTTGCCTACATTGGTCCTACAGGGTCCCTGGTTCCCGAAGATCAAGATCCCGAAGAGATCGATCCAAATCGAGTCTGTGGGATCCAGAGTCTGGGGGGAGGAGGAGTGGGGGGGGGGGGGGGGGGGTGGAGGACTCCGATATAAAAGTGACGGGGGTAATCGCCGGAAATTTTGAAAAGAACCCCTAAAAGGTACCAAAATCTCGTTTTGTGGGTGTGGCTCGAATTCATTTTCACCCCACCCTAAGCGGTACCAAACCACAAATTTTAACCCCTAAAAGGCACTGCGATCACCCCCGTCACTTTTATATGGGAGTCCCTGGCTAATAAAGTACATTGGATGAATAAGAGACTTTTCAACCCCTAAAAGGTGTCATAAGAGAGCCTCCCCCCCACCTCAGTATAACTTGTACTTACACTATACTGTTCTGATTCTTGGGTGTTTCTGCACAGCAGTTTCTCAGGAATCTGAATGCCTCTGTTAAAGCTTTTAAACAAAGGATAAGCTGTTGTTCTTTTCCTTCACCTGTTTGCACACACAAAGTATTTTTGCATGCCATGATGATATCTTTCATCTGCAGAACATGTGTCTCTGATACAATGCATCTATCAAATTGAAATTGCAACAGTGTTACTCTAGTTACAGTAAAGACCCCCCCCCCCCCCCCCCCACCCTTCAGTAAGTTTCAATAAAGAAATTGTCTATAAAAAATTAACGCAAATAGCCCGGGTACACAGTCTTATCATATGACTGTACGGCCACTGATGCAATCCCATAGAAAAGAGTACTATGATCTGATGTGTGTACATGTAGGGCTGGCCATGTTGATGTCAGCTGGTCCAGAAAAAGACGTCCGGCCCCGCTCGAGCAACTTGTGCGGCTCTGGCGTTTTAAAAACAAAAGGAACCGATTAACCAAGGGGATGTTTTTGCCCGGCACCCTTCAAATTTTCTTTGGTAAAATTTGGTCATATGATAAAATGCTTATTGACTGAATTAGGTTGGCCGGACAGGAAAATATTTGGCTCTCGGTCATTTTGTACGGACCAAGCGCAGCACTTGAGGTCAGTACAAAATGACTGAGAGACAAATATTTTCACCCACTCAGTCAATAAGCTCATAGTCTTTCTCTGCTGTTCAGAAACTAGACAGACTCAGTACACTGTACAATCTTGGACAAAACTCTTGAGACACGGGGTTACCAGTTAATTCGACTTATTGAAAGTATTGGCAGCTTATTCGTCCAACACCCCTCCCCATATCAATCTCAACTAATTTTTGTCCAAGATTGTAGTGAAAAGAGACGTCTGTTTATCAGGCTAACACGCAATTTGCAATTGCAAAGATAATTTTTTTGAAAAGCACGTGTATAAACACATGAGGTTGGAGACAAAGTACAGTTGTAGTAAAATGAAGACATTGAAGGTACCTGTTCTTTTGAACCATCCCCCAGGTCTTGAGTTTTTCTAAAGTGTCTCTGACCTCAATCCATGATTTTTCTGAGTAATCTAGTGTATCTGCTAAAGACGCCAGTTCGGAAAGTATCGCGTCTTCCTGATCCGCCATCTTGGAATTGCTTGCTTGTGGAATTCCGCTGACCAGATTTATATTATTTCGTGCCAGGTTTCCTCCAACGTTTTCGCGGAAATGGACTGGAAACAGGAAAGATTGCGTGACGAGCCCAAAGAGCGTCTGCGTAGGATCGGGCTGGGGGATCTCCATTGAAAAATAAACCTGGGGATTCTCTGAAACCCCCCTCCCCCACAAAAAAGGAATTGCGCAAAAAATTAAATGGGCTCCTGTCAGCTGCTAATCGTACTAATTTGCCGTAGGATGTTGGTCAACCGGGAGTTCCCCGATGGGACTTCTCCACTTGACTCTAACCCCGGGGGGGGGGGGGGGGGGTTGTGCCGCCCAATGGGGTCATGATTTTGGGACTCCTGATCTAGACTTTTCAAAAAAGGGGTATTGAAATTACTAAATTTCTAGAACGGGGTATTAAAAATTCTGCCTCCTCCACAGGCTTTTCGCGAGAGCGCGAAGCGCGATTAACCGGGCGAGCGAGCGCGAGGCGCGAGGGAGCTTGGAACGAGCGCAAAGCGCGGGAGCGGGGGATTCCCCGCGCGCCCCGTTCTAAATTTTATCCCCGCGAGCGACTGGGGACGAGGCAGTTAAAAATTGGCCTATTTCTACAACGGGGTATCATTTTGAATGCAATTTTTTTCTAAAACGGAGTCCAAATTTTGGAGACCTGGGCGACACATACCCACCCAAAACATACCCAAGTACCTCCCCCGGGACTCTAACACGTCTTCTGCATCTCCGATGGATTCCATTCCTTGTGGGATCGGGGGGGGGGGGGGGGGTTGTGGGGTGGAGATTTTCAGATGGGGAATAACCCCAACCTACCCCGGGGCCAGTACTCCTGGGAACATGCACATGCAAACGTTAGATGCCAGTGAGTATATGTAGAGAGGGTCCACAGCGAGGGGCGCAAAGGATTATGGATAGCTTCTCAACGTAAGCCTTTTGAAAACAAATTAATATCACTAATAAGGGTACGTGTATCTCCACAACGAGAGATCCGGCAAAGACACTGCCATAGTTTTACTTACGTTGTGTGGTCCTTTGAATTTAAACGTTTAAGAGAGACGACCTTTACCTTTCCAAAACTGTTTATTCACAATCAACATGTAGTAATGTTACATGAGCTTTACTTAATGGATAATTTTCTACCAGCTTCAATATAAACCAGCCAGCAATCTTGTTGCCTCCTAATTCTGTTCTGAGACTCGATTTTCGGATGTTCGGCAAGATTTCTGATGGATGTTTGTTAGCAGTACCCAGTCCCCTCCGCGTGAAAGTCTGATTGGTGACGACTATTTCTATTGTTGTTTTGCGCGCATGATCATATGAACTGTTATAAACAAGCCTGCATTGTTAGAACTCCGTAACTGATACCAAGTTATGCTTTCATCGGTTGAGTTGCGTGCTCCTTTGTTCTACGATTTCGAGCACGCACGTTGCATTGTGTTCACAATTGGTTTACTTGAATCACATCGAAAATTAAATAATTGGAAAGCAAATACGAATTTATACCACGGCAGTAGCAAAATAGTGTGCTAAATCTGGCTGTGACATTGTAGTGTCTGTCACTACCAGATGTTGGCTTTGTTATTTTTGAGACGCTATTGCACGAAAGGAAAGGGTCTTGCGTGACATATAAGTTTCACGTATATCAGGGGTATGAACCACGATAACTACATTGATAATGAAATTCACTTAAGGATTACAAATGTGGCAGCACTTCACTTCCAATATGGAACCTCTAGTACTAAATTAAAGCCTCTCTAAAATTCGGATAATAAGCCCGGGCTTATTTTCGAGGGGGGGGGAGGGGGGGGGGGGGGCTTGAGGGGGACTTATTATCGGAAGGGATTTTGCGTGTAAAAAAATTAGTTACATACAAGAATACTGCATAGTAAAATTCTCCGAACATAACAAAATTTTCTCAAAGAAAGTTCTACGTGTCATATTTACAAGAAAAGACCTTAGACTTCTCGTGAAGCAAACTTATTGCAAGGGAATATAAAACATACTGTATACTTTTTAACTTCAAAATGTTATTATACCCATTAAATCCAGAGTATTAAACTCGATCATTGTTTCGCCCTTAAAATATATGGTGCAGTGTTTGTATTTCAGATCTTCACATTTGTCAGTCGAACTTGCTGAGTTCCCTCAATCTTGAACTCCACATCACGTGTCTTGGCGGTTTGGGTCTTGGTTCCACATGCGCATGTCTTTACAACAGCGCACGCTGCCCGTCGCAGCACCTGCCTGTAGCGTGCGTCACACAAGGCAAACAGCGGAGAGATGGAGGATGGAATGAAAATCAGCCACTGAATAAACACATGTAATTCCTGTGGGTAGTGGACTGAGGACAGCTGTAACGCATTTATGGAAATAAGAGGAAGCCAACACAGTGCTGTCACGCAAGATTTCATCAACAATAAACGTGACAGGGAGCGCTGTTGTTGGAGAGCTTTGAACTGAGGCAGTAGTCGTGGGCTCTGGAAAACTTTCTTTCCAACTCGAAAGATCGGGAAGTTGTGCGGGATTCTCGAAGATATAACAGATGGATCCCGCGGGTTTGATACACTTCTGGTTTTCCATTCGGTGTCCGGGGAAGGTACAGAGAGTCTCATCTCGCTCGTTTCCTTCCCTGTATCTTCATTCGTCCCATTTGCTGAAAACGAAAAACGTTTTATTGCATTTAGTTGTGCTTGACGGAAAACAACTTCCAGTAGCACGTTATCCTGTGCGCGAGACTGCTGTGAAGTTTTCCTGGAAGCCATCGGGGTGGAAACAAAAGACAGAATACCTGATCGTCCACTTGACCGCCTGGACCAGAATGACCGGTTTGACCTGACTGTAGCACGTGACTGATTTGAACTGGTGACAGAAGCTCTTGTTGTCATTTCAGGATCGTTTATCCTCAGTTCGTATTTATGTCTTTCCCAGAAGATCTCTGCTGGGTACAATCGACGCAGCTTCATTGCTCTGATAGCAAGAAAGGTGGTGATGGAAAGAACAACGAAGGAACACATAAGATACAAGATAGAATAGTTTGAAAAGATTTGAGTATGGCTAAGTAAGTGGAGGGCATTGTAAGAGCTCCAGCCCAGAAGAGGAAGAACGCTCAACAGTAGACCTGCTAACAGACACAGAGCAAGAAAAACAAGTTCTCTTCTCTTAGCATGGCGAGTTTCACCTGGATGAACCTCACGTTGCATTTTTGACAAAACACAGCAAGAAAGAAAAGAACCAAAAGCAAGTGATTTGTACCCAGGAGCTTAGAAAGCTAAGGCTCTGACAGAGTGTCTTGTTATGTTCCAACCAAGTTGGGCCTGTAACAATAGTCACGAGCATGAGCACAGGACCAAGCAGTGTAGCCGTGAAGTCGAGTGCAGCCAAAACTGTTATGTGAGGACATCTGAGGCTTGTACGATGGGAAACAAATGGAATGACAAGATTCCCACACACACCAAACAACACGAGCACAATGGCAAGTAGAAGCTGGAGAGTACTGGGAACGGCAAACATGATTGGAGGGATGAGAAGTCACGTGACGTGCCAGTCAAATTCCTCGATTCAATGAGTTGTTTTCTAAGGAACAAAATCACAGAATTGGCAATTGAATTAGATTAGATTGCTGAAAATTTATTAAATCTATCCATTCGTGTTTCCGTAAAGAAACAAATCTGATACTGAATTGACTGAAGAGAAATGCACTGATAGCAGTGCCAATGGTTTTTTATAAAAAATTCAGGTATAAAGCCCGGGCCAAAAAGAACGAGCTGGAGTTGCTCTTGTTTGGCCTGTACATCCGCCTCTCCCCTCAAAAGGTATCCTGCGAGACAGAGATTGACTTCTCTTTCGGCGCGCGCGCGTTGAGAAGGAACCTCCGCACACAACCGCACGATCCTTTGATCTTGCAGCGTCCCAAATCTGGGATGAATAAATTAACAAAATACTGGTTTTTAACCGGTTATTCTCGTCGCGCGCGGAAAGAGAAGTGAATCTCTGTCTCGCAGGGTACTCAAAAGGCTATTGGGCCTGAAACTCTCATACACTTTCGATCGACTCTACTGCGTTCTCATAGAATTTTAACCTACTGAAATTTTTCTTGAGAGTTGTCGAGAGTTTTCTCTCAAATAAAGTTGATACTAGTATAAACTGCGTAGCGCCTTGAAGTAAACTGTTGAGTAAAGTAATTTATGGCGCGAAGGAAAATGTGTTGGCATTTTTTTCTGTTGTCGACAGACATAAAATGTTATACGTGTAGCATTTTTCATATCGAGGCCGCCGGATCGTACATTTCTTCAATGGACGGTTGTTCTAAAAAATATTTCATGCGGTACTGTAAATATTGTCGGCCGCAGTAACGTATGAATTCGTAATTTCATCATTCGTAATTTCATCACTTGAGACTTGCCGTCTTCAAGATGTCGAGTTACTTCGCCTCGCATGAAATTATTCACTTCATTTGTTATTATCTTCAAAACATTTTAAAGAAAACAGTACCAGATTTCAAAGCAAATTTCTCTTTCCAAGACTAGGCCGTAGCACTGTGTAGTGCCTTTTATAGGGGGAAAAGAAAACCATGACCTTCTGGGGAGTCCGCGCTCGCCGATTTTCTTTGCGTCCCACTACGAGCCTGTTTTGAAATTATGCAATTCTAGTATAACCATATTTCCTCCTTCATTGTTCTTGTAAAAATAATTGAATAGAAATCGCAAGGCGAAGACGTAGGTACGTTCAAAAAAATTTGAAGTTGTCAATGACCACTTAACGGCACTGAAGTTGAATTTGCACATAAATCTTACCTTTTTACTCCGCTTGATGTAAGTTTTCTTAGTCAAAGGGAAGTGGAATCGAATCGGACAGCTCTGTACTGGAAAAAGTAGGCGATGATAAATTTCCGTCGCCCGATAACCAGGATCACAAATCGTGCAATGGAACACTGTACGAGCAAGGAAATATAACAGTGCTCAGCGTAATGATAGCTAATTGACCAAATTAATTAAACCAAATTAATATAACTGGACAGTAAGTTAGTGGTGTATCAGTTTCCATTGATAGTAATTGGTAAATTTGCACTATGACGTTAAGACTTATTATTTTTCTGCTAATTGGTACCTAAATGAAGGAAAACAACATGAATTCTGGTATAGTCGATGACGTCATACCCCCAGCGGCTTATTTTCAATGTTTTTAAAATTTGTAAAAAAAACCCGCATAATTTAAACGACTATATATATAACTGTATACAGAAAATGATTGTTGTCTTTTGACTATGCAGCTTTGGAGTGTAATAAACGAGGCACAATAATAATCGCATTAATTCTAGATTTTTTTTCGTTTCTCCAAAATGCAAAGGATTATTGTTAACTGAATGAAAATTGTAATCGTGTATTAATTAGGGCACCAGGGTAGTAATTTAATAATTACAAGATAATTATTAACATGATTATAACGAATTACTGAGTAGTCAATCGATTAACTGATTTGTTGTTTTGTGTGTTTTGCTAATTACAAGCTAATTAACCGGGCGTGGGCCTCGGGCCCAGCCCGGTTAGTAAAATAGCTTCTGTTTTTTTTTGTCGTGATTCACCTTATACCTCTACTCCGCCAAAGTGCTAGGAGGAGAGCTAGGGGTGAGTATGAATATATATATATATATGAATGTATTCGCCTTGTGAAATATTTTCTCGGGAAGAACGAAGCCTGGACTCGAGAGAGCGGCGGAAATCGAGCCTATGTGAAGTTGGACTGGTCCAAATAAATATTAATTTAGGACCGCGTAAACACATCGGAGCGGCGTTACAGATTTCGCAACGTCGGTGAGTTTGACTCGTCAAAATATTAAATCATTGTACTCACTACTAGGTGGACTCACTAGGAGCGCAATTAGATCAATTTTTTGAGCTATTTTTTTTGAGAAAAATAGCTTCTTAGCTGTCGTATTGGACGATGTAGCGAGGTAGGTATGTATGTTTGTCCGACCAATCAAAATCGGACTACCATCAACAACACTAAGTTCAACAACCAATGAAATTTCCGTTTGTAAAGCGGCATAGTTCTGAGAAGAAGAGCGATTTTAGGACTGCCATCTTTGTTTGTGTGTAAAGGCAGGCATATAACTAAGACATCGATCCCTTCGAGAAGATGAAGGCAACCTAAGCTAAGCTAGTGATAAGCACCAGAAAAGGAAAACCTGATGAGACCAATACTGAACTTGACATCTGAAAGTATGAATGGCGCCGATTCAGCATGCAGTAAGAACTTCGATCAACCACGAAGGAACAAACATAAAGAAGAAGAAATAGGGGTGTTACGAAAACTACGACCCTCGAAAACTAAGACCTAGTATCCTTTGTATTGTTACTGTTATGTTCATTCATGAGATTTTACCAGAAGTCTCTTTTATTTTCCCCGGTACGTTGAGAATTCCGCGCTAAAGTAACTACTTTGAATATTCGAGGATTCGGTGACGAATCATGCCAAACAGAATTTGATTTTTGCTAAACACGCGCTATTTCGATGTTTTGCTGTTGAGTGCAGAAATTTTCACGGGAAGTGGTAAATTCGTGAGCAGATATTTTGAAGAGAAAAGTTGAAATATGCTTACGCAAGTTCTCTTGTCTTTTTAATAGTTGACTTTCGGTCAATCTTCTTGGGTTGATTTTATTCACAGAACTTGTTACGTTTTATCCGAATGTTTACCATATTAATTTCGGTAAAACAGAAACGTATGTAATGTGATACTTTTGGTTGTAATGTCGGCGTGTGTAACCTGATACTTTTGTTTTTCATGCAAAGGATGTAACCTGATACTTTTGTTTTTCGTACAAACGCTTGTGATAATTGAATTAGTTCTTGTTTCTCAGTTGGATAAATATCTGCGTGTTGAATAAAATAAAATCTTTTCTCTTCAATTTATCACAAGGATTTTCAATATATGGCATTTATTTCAGTTGGTGCAAATTTGCTGCAGTAGAAATATGGATATCGAAAACAAAATATAATTTGATACACTTGTTTTCAAATGTAAATTTAATTTAATTACATGTAAAAGAGCCGAAATTTTAATAAAAACGTGATGTTTTTCTTTGGAATGAAATCAAAAAATTGTTTTCCTTCAAGGTACTGTGAGGATTTGCAGTTCTTGGTGTTCTGCTATGTGAATTGTCATTAATTTTAGCATTTTGTATTTGATTAATAAATGCATTACAACATGTCAGGGTCAAAAGGTCATCAATCAAATTTACATGAATGTTTTAAGCAGACCTTCACTAAGGCTTTTAATTATACGATGATAAGGAGTACAATTTAATATTTAAAACAACACACTGTACTGGCACAAATATTTCTTGATGAACCACAACACAAATGGTTTATGTTTTAATACCTAAATAAAATACTTTTGTTGACCCTTGTCATGTGTAACGCAGGTTTGTTCAATTGTCACGCATTCGTTTCCAACTGTTTCTTTGCCTGGTAGTTAAAGGAAGATGTAAAAACAACTGCCCCTCACAGAACCGTTTTTATTTTATAGTAGTCAACTATTGGACTGGAGGTGGGGATTTGCACTCCCAGGGTGGGTAGGCTCAGTCTCCAGCTGTGGGTGTTTCGGTGTGCCTGCGATCCTCTCCACCTCGATCGCGGACTGGGGGAGCATGCGTAGCTGACTGCTCTGACATTCAACCCTTCGAGTCTTTGAGTTTGACCACTCGGTAACAAATGTAACTTTTCAAAATGTTTGGAAAATATTCTTTATCTCAAAACACCAATGCAGTCCAATCTCTTTTTATTTCTTTCACGTTACGCTTTTAACATCCAAGAATTGCATTATTTTCTAATCGACGACACCAAACGTTATTTTCCTTTTTAACTACAATTCGCAATTTTAAAACTTAAACCACCCAAGTAAAATTAATAAAATATAAAAACGTTTGAATATTCTCTGACTGGAAACATTCGATCGTCCATTGAATATAATCAACTTGACCAGCACAAAACTGTTTGCCAGAAAAACAAGCCACATCGCTTGATTTTTGATAACTTAAATACACTATACTAAAGCCAATCTGCCAACTCAAAACAACCAACATGATCTACAGTTTCCAATCCAATCTTTTCATGCTCCATAACACCATTCTTTACCACGCCAAAAATAGCTCTTGCACGCATTGCGTGCCTATGTTTTTATCAAGCCTACGTTACATTTCGCCAGGGTCATAATATTGTCCTGTTTGTTTTGTGTGAAACACATTTCTTTTCCGTAAAGGAAAACAGAAACTTGCCCAGACTCGCAGATTTATGTAAACAGAAACTTGCTGAGACGTGCAGATTTATATTTGGACGAGTACGTCATAGGGTCACGTCGAATCGTGACTTGAAGAGATTGTCTGTGAGGTGCGTACGTACATCACATACACTAGAAGCGCCATTAGATCAAATTTTTTATCAAGGCTACGTTACATTTCGCCAGGGTCATAATATTGTCCTGTTTGTTTTGTGTGAAATACATTTCTTTTCCGAAAAGGAAAACAGAAACTTGCCCAGACTCGCAGATTTATGTAAACAGAAACTTGCTGAGACGTGCAGATTTATATTTGGACGATTACGTCATAGGGTCACGTCGAATCGTGACTTGAAGAGATTGTCTGTGAGGTGCGTACGTACATCACATACACTGGAAGCGCCATTAGATCAATTTTTTATCAAGCTACGTTAGATTTCGCCAGGGTCATCCTTTGCCTAAATGATATTTTATGAATATTGTCCTGTTAAATAATTGTCATTTTGTGTGAAATACATATCTTTTCCGTATATTTTCTGAGAAAAACAGAAACTTGCTGAGAAATGCAGATTTATAAATAAGGACGATTACGTCATGGGGTCACATGAGTCACGTCTAACTGTGACTTGAAGAGATTTCGCAACGTCTGTGACCAGGGTCGCCGTTAGGTCAAATTTCATATCAAGCTATTACTTTTGATTTGAACATGAATACTCTGCTGTTTATTTAGTGTGAAATACATTACTTTTTCGTGTTGGTGCAGCAATTCACTTCCTTGCATGCAGAAGATTTATAAATAACAACCATTACGTTACAATATCACATTTTGACTCACGCAATTTGTCGAACTGTGACTAGAATAGCTGCGAATGATGATGGTGCAACGAGGAACGTCTGCGATTGATGGTTCAACACCGATTCGTACCTATGTTGTCGTGTTTTTTCCTCTTATTCAACTTTGGCTTTATATTGAGGAATGATCTTCAAAGACTGCTCAGAGGCAAGAAAATTGACAGTAGGCACTATACGCAAACATCAGACTTCAGCGTGACTGCCGTGACTAATCTGATAGATTTCAAGCAAGAAAGCAGGTAAAACGGCTTGCTTGCTTGATAAAAAAAGCCCGGTTATATTTTCTTCGAAAATTCTTGTTATTATATAATTACAAGCTAATTATTATATAATTAAAAACGAATTACTGAGTAATCAATTGTAACTGATTTCATGTTTTGTGTTTTTATGTGTTTTTATTTATTTGTTTTATTCAAATAACATACAACATTTACATGACATAACTTACATTAACAGTACATTACTGACAGTTTGTTTTTATGTTTTTGCTGTTTTTGAGTTTTGCTAAATACAAGCTAATCAGTATTATATGATTAAAAACGAATTACTGAGTAATCATTTGATTACTGTGATTTGCTGTTTTTGTGTTTGCTAATTATTGTCAATTATTGAGAATTTCAGTTGCGTTTTAGTCAATTACCTAAATTCGATAAGACTGCTATTATCATAAGGATATTATGGCAAAATGAATTGATGGCGATGGAGAACCGGAACGAATGAAAGTTGGAATGGGTAACGAAGAATGAAATTGAGGAATGGGGAATGAAAAAGTGATAAATAGCTTTATATTACAAAAGAAGATAATCACAGTGAAAACCTGAAAAAAATTCAAGCTTGAATGGGATTCGAACCCAGGACCTTACGATGCCGGTGCAATGCTCTTACCAACTGAGTTATCAAGCCAACCTCGTCCCCAGGGCCATCTCCGCTTTCAAGATGGCGGGTGGGCGCAAAGAAGACCCTGGTGAACAGCAGGTCACGTGTCTCCAAAAATATTGGAGATTTTTTTATTGTTTCAAAATGGCGGCGGGCTCGCGATTGGCTAATTTTGTGGTCACGTGACCTGCTGTTCTTCGCGTCCACCCGCCATCTTGAAAGCGGAGATGGCCCTGGGGACGAGGTTGCTATCAAGCCAACTGGGAGATGGTCATTTTGTGAGTTCGTAACTATACCCGTAGATGGAGAATAAATGAAAAATCATATATTGAACTGCGGGAGAAAGACATTACAAAGGTAGAGATCAATAGCTTTAAAAATAGCTTTATGTTTATTATGCCCACTCCTCCTTTATATCATGTTGTTAGGTGTGTGTGTGGGAATCTTGTCATTCCATTTGTTTCCTATCGTACAAGCCTCAGATGTCCTCACATAACAGTTTTGGCTGCACTCGACTTCACGGCTACACTGCTTGGTCCTGGGCTCATGCTCGTTACTATTGTTACAGGCCCAACTTGGTTGGAACATAACAAGACACAGCTTTCCAGTCAACTCCTGTGTACTAATTATTTGCTTTCTGGTTCTCTAAGTTCAAAATAATGCCAGTCAGTTGCAGGCCTGTCTCTGTTTCGGCCATGAGGTCTTGTTGTGCATAAATGTGAAAATGGACTATTACAGCTACGTTTTCTATCAGTCTGGTTCGCACGCACATATGATAGGCAAGCAATACGTGGAAACACCATCATAAGTTACTTGTTTGAGCACTTTCCTTTGTGGAGAAGTTAGCCGGACATCAAGACGTTTCTTCGTCATTCCTCCTTTATCTACCCCCTAGCCCTACCCCTGACGGGTTATGTAATCCCTGATGCAAAAAAAGAAAAGAACCCGGAACGTGCCTCAGTTTCTACGAAGGTTAGAAATTGTTTACTGAAAAAGTACAAACCAACGGAGCTCAATGGCAATAGTTTTTCTATATCGACTACATTAATACTGAAATATGATTAATTTCGCTAGTTTGGTCCCTTCTGTAAATGCTGGGTTCCTTAACTATTTTAGCGTGGCTTTTTAAAGGTTAAAGTCTTTCTATAAGGACCTATAAGCCTAGTGGCTTATCAACCTCGTTCCCAGGGGGCGGGAAGATGAGAGACCCTGGGAACGAGGTTGGTGGCTTATCAGGCCGGCGCTTAACTCCGGTTTTCATAGCATGAAGATTTCAGGTCACCCTCAACATTTTTGACAGGTTTCCCTGACAATTCGAGCGAGACTTTCTAAGTCACGATATATTTTAGCTATTCTTCCCTATATTATTTTTTTATGAGCTCTAAACTCAGACATGTGAATGAAGAAACCATTATTCCCCGCGAAGCGAGGTTTATAAATTTGTCCGTCAAAGAGCTCAGGCGGGATCAAATCTCGTCTGGAGTTTAAGGTCACATTTCTTTATTTTCTTTATTTAATCTTCGATAATCTATAATTATTAAGCATATCAGAAACATGGAAATGCACTGAATAACTGATGCTTTTTCAGTTTAACAAATTCCATGGTACGTGCAAGTACTTGTTGCGGTTCTGATGCAAGAAATAACCTGATAACACTTGAGAGAGTTTGGGAGAATTCGAAATAATTTTTAAAATAAGTAAACTCGCCTGTGGCTTGGGTTTATATATAAACTTTCGAATTCTCCCAAACTGTTTCTGGTGTTTGCATCAGGCTAAAGACACGCGCCATTTTCAATTTCTTAAAACGCGTCGCCACATCTCTTCTGGAGAGCTGTCCGACAGAAGCGTGTATTTTGTGTAAAACTGAATTCAAGGGAGCTTCTCTTGTACACTGTAGGATGACGTGAGAGGAAACAACATTGACGAGATAGACAACAACAACAACAACAACAACAACAACAGGTAACAACATTTCATTGTGTTTATTAAATGATTTATTCTGCCTTTATTGCTAAACATTCTCCGTTTGAAACTTCACACAAACTTATATCATCTAATAATACTCTTGGGTTTCTAGATTATGTAACAGAAAATCGTTTTTAAAACTGAGAGAAGTTCAACGTATATTTTAAGCCTGAAAAAAAATTCAGGCTTCAACGGGATTTGAACCCGTTACCTAAGCGTTACTAGCTAGTGCGATGCTCTATATGTTAACTGGAATATGCTCTGATACAACAGTAACTTTCATAATACAAGCGAAATAATTAATGTCAATACAATAACGAGAAAAAATTTAATTCAAACGATCTAGAAAGTTATGCTCAATTACGAAAACTCCTGGCTGAATAGAGCAGCAACGTTTAACAAATTATAGTAATCACTTTGTGTCCTTTTTTTTTCATGATTACTGTAAATCCTCTATTAAGCCCCCCCCCCCCCCCCTCTTTTGCCGCTGGATAAAGGTAACAAGGGCTCTGGGAACGAGATTGCACAACATAACGTCACTCCAACGTATGCGCATTACTGTGGTTAAAATGGCCGTCGAAAGAAGAAAGCTTACTTCCATGAGCACTTTTTGGAAAAAAATGTTGAAACTAGTAGAAAAAGAAAACGTCTAAACTATACAAGGCTCTATTTAACAGAATTTGCAAAAATCTTACTAGGGTCTAGGAAAAGCCCAAAATAAGAATTGCTTTTTAAAATTTTTTTATTTATTAAAATAGTTTTTATTTCAATTGTTTTTGTGCGAACGTGAAAATGTTTTCAAAATCAACTGGATGATGGACCGACCTCAACCTGAAGAAACAGAGTATCATCCACAATGTAGCGTCGAGAATGAAGTTTCTCTTGCGATATAAACTTCGAAAACCCATAACCAGAATTGTTCTCTTTGTTTGTAGGCCTTGCAAAGCATTCTGGGATATTATCTAGATAGGTGAACTGGCAGGCTACATCTTCCCGTTTGACTGGATCTTCTTGTTGATCAATCAATGTCAACTTCACTTTCTTTTTGAAAGGCCAGGGCAATATAGCATCGTATTCACCTTTCATTACACTAATGAACACCGACAGGTGAGTATTCCTGTCAGACTCTTCACCATTAGGATAAACTTCTACTTTTAGCTTGTAGCCATAACTTTCTGATCTTGCTGTGTAGAATGAAGAACTGAAAATAGAACATTTTTCTCCGGTCTTCGCTTGCCTCAAAATTTCACTAAAGTGGTTAATCTTCCAAATAAACATCCGTGTGTCAAGTTTATCTTGTGTTTCATTCAACTTAACCTCTGTATTATTCAACTTAGCTTCTGTATTATTTAACTTAACTTCTGTATTATTTAACTTAACTTCTGTGTTATTCAACTTAGCTTCTGTGTTATTTAACTTAACTTCTGTCTCTTTTAACTTACACAAGCCAAACCAAGATGAGGCTTCATGTCAGATTCAAGATGGGACTCCACTTCTTTTCGTTGAACCTAAAAAAGATAGAAAGAAGTTTATATTTGTGGAAAGAAATGATGGTATACTAGTTAAGCTTTGTAGAAATATGAGAAAGATATTATTCAGTCAGTGATACAAGTTACTCGGAAAAAATTCTGAGTTCCAATCCCCAGCAGGAGTCAAACCTATGAGCTTCCGTACACCGGTTGGACGCTCTACCACAGCTGAGCTACAGGAGATTTGAGGGATGTGGGTTCTTTCCCTCGCTAAGCAAGTACCTTTCTTTCGCAGCCCATCTCTACATAAGGACAGGAGATTACTGTCAATGGACAATCCTTTCTGGTGTGATTGGTAATCTGAAAGAAATCAAATACACTTTAATCTACCTTTTTCCTCCGCATTTTTATCTATTTAGCGGTGGTCTCACTTTGATAAAAACGCGAAAAAAGTTAGAATAAAATGTCTCGGCCGTTGTTTAAAATCACGGCTGTGATTGGCTAGTTCTGAAAACTAGGGGCCCCTTAGGCCATACTGTGTAACGATGATCGATTTTGTTTTGTTTCGTTTTGTTTGACTTGACTTGATTTCCATACGTTTCTTTAAAATTTCAATTTGCTAAAATTATAGGCAGATTTTGGTGTAAAGTTAAAGGGATCGAATAACGCGCCGATTTAACACACTATTTTGCAACAATGATGTTACCTGCTGACATTCGTTTTTGCTTTCCAAATATTTAATTTTCGATGCGATTCCTATAATAAACTCAATACGCTGATAAACTTCAGGAAATATTTCAGCTCGTACAGCCTAGGGAAATGGCCTCTGTAATGAACAGACTTTGAAGCTTGAAAGGCAGGGCTAATGTATTCTCTGCTTTGTTTATATGTAGGATAATTACTTTATTTCAACCAAGCGGAAATATTTATTCGCGAGTAGTTCAGGGGCTTAAACTCGCATACGCGACTTATGAGAAACTATACTCTCTTCAAGTAAACGATTTGTTGAGACAACCGCGATTAGACAAGACACTCAAGTTACTCGCTTTTTCAATATATTTGCCTGTTTCAGTGGCCTGTTTTTAGTCGTAGAGATTGTCCTTTTCCCTAAAATGTCCTGATTTGGGGCAAATCACGTCAGTGACTTGTAGTAAATCAGGTCAATAAATAGAGCTTCTGATGATTATATTCCGAATTTGGGTGCTACACGCATGCGTCTTTTGCACACGTAGCTTGTAGTGTACCACAAGGAAAACCGCGACTCAAGTGAAAAATTATATCTTGCGCCGTTGCAGTAGTATTTAAGACGATTTCCGCTGGACGTTCGAGCAAAAAGTGCAAAATTAAGTTACCAAAAAATACTCATAGCACGGTAACATTTTGAATACAGTTAAGAAGAAATTATCGATAAATTAGCTCCCAAAGCTGACCCGCGAGAGAAGTCATTACATATTTTAATTAAAAAGACGCTTCATGTTAGTTCAAAACAAAATGGCGTACGTTTTATAATTTTTTACGAAGTTTGACATTAATTTTCTCGAGAATGCTTGAGAATTTAATTGCGGGGTCACTTGGAGAAGTGAATTAAAGTGATATGTTTCAAAATAGTATTCAAAATGTTACCGTGCTATGAGTCGTTTTTTAGTAATTAATTTTTGCACTTATTGCTCGAAACGTTGAGCGGAATCCGTCTTAAAGCGTTGTTAGAAGCAAAATCTCGTAATTCAATTTTCCATACGTACGAGTGAACCCACGACAAAAGCTCCACACAAAACTAATATGTTGTGTTTGTTACACAACATAAAAAGTAGAAAATAACTGGTTAAAAAAGTAAAAAATAAGTAAAAATCAAACCATAGCGTTCATGGTTCGAGTGTCCGTTCTGTAAAAGACTTAAAAGCTAGAAAGACAAAAAATGAAAAGCCTTACCAATTCCCTAGGAATTGAACGGCCGCAATTGTTTGGACAAGGTACTGGGAACTTGCTGCACTGGGCAATATGATCCTGCAAGGAAGAATTTACGTACTAAAACATAGGTACGTGTACCATGCTTTGTCAGGCACGAGCTAGTTCGGTACTTGCTACTGTTGCTAGTGATATTAGTCAGAAATATCTAAGTCTCACTCCCTTGTTGAAAGCAGACCAAAAGAAATTTACTAACAAAATTGCACGAGCCCGTGAAATTTGTAGTCTTTGAAAAATTTACAAGTGCTTATTTATTCTAAATTGCACGACAAAAATCATGTGATTACTTGTTAATAACACACTTGAAAAAATACTGTTTACCGATTACTTAGGCTGAGGAGCCTTGGTCTTCCTAAAACTTCGTTAAAATTCCGGAAGTATTCGCAAACCTTCCGATAAAGTTGGGAAATCTTCGGAAGTCTTCGGGTGATCTTCGGTAAACTTCGGAAGTCTTCGGGTGAAAGTTCGGAAATCTTCGGAAGACTTCGGGCAATCTTCGGAAGTCATCGGGTGATCTTCGGAAACCTTCGGAAGGCTTCGGGTGAACTTCGGCCATCTTTTCGGGAGCCGTTAAGGGTCTTGATGTTTCTTCGTGCTAACTTCGGAAATCTTTGGAAATTGTAATTTGCACTAGTGTTACACTTTTTGCACTGGTGTTACACATGAACTGCACTGCTCTTAGCCAATCAGAATAGAGTAATTTTTCAAGTGTATTATTATGACACTTATTGAATTACATTTTATATTTACCTGCATCTGACAATGTGGATGTGACTCACTGCAGTGTTTACACTTAAGTATCCTCCACTGGCACGTGATAGTCACGTGTTGCTTGAGATCTTTCCTTCGCACTGTCACGTGACAGTTTTCGTTGGTACAGGAGACAAGCTTGAAAAGGCAAGACGCCAAGTGAATCTATAAATAAAACAGTCGCGTCTGTTAAGGTTCATTCAATGACTTTCAATTTCGGCATCTTGATTAATTCGGTAATAAAGCTCCTGGCCGCGATATGTTTGTTTTATACCTCTTTGTTCCTGAGTTCACCAGTCCAACCACAGCCTTCACTTGGGCATCTGATGGCAAGAGAAAGAATCTTCCTTTCTGTTGCTTTGTCAGGGAAAACATCCTAAAAAGAAATCAAGAGAAATAATAAGAACTGAATATAACAAGGTACTTATTATGACAAGGTAAAGAAGCGAACCAGTCGACCTTCACTAAGTGGCTATGGAAGTTAATCGATAATAGTAACCTTAGCTTTGATGTTTTACTAAGTATAATAGTATGTAACTATTTGACGATAATGAAGATATCCAAGCACTTGTTTCAGACTGTGGGAAGGGCATCCAGCACTCTGTATTCCATTACCTTTTGCGGCAATATTAAAAATATATCTGACGTACAATTCCCAAAACCAGAGCTTTATCTGAATATATTTTTAATTCGATTAACTTATTATCGATTAACTTTAGCCAAAATAAAGTTACAGTTCGTTGAAAGAAAAACTTAATAAGCGCCCCCTTCGATTAAGCGTCCTCCTTTGAATAAGCCCCTCCCCCCTTTTGGCCGAAATTTTAAATAAGTTCGGGCGCTTATTCGAGGAAATACAGTAACAGTAAAACTCCATATCAGACGTCCCTGGGTCTTTCCAGCAAGCAGCCCAAAAGTGTGACCACTTTTAATTATTAAATTAACATCATTTCGTGCATGCAGGCTATCCAATCCCTGGGGGGGGGGGGGGGGGACTCCGGGGGTGATCGTCGTACCTTTTAGGGAATAAAATTAGTGATTTAGTGCCGCTTAGGGTGTTAAAATCTGAAATGAGCACTATTATAGTTATCCTGGTGCCTTTTAGTGTATTAATCCGAAGCAAATAGGATAGGAACTAGTTTTCTTTAGAATTGGTACCTTTAGGGGTGAAAATGAATTCGAGCCACACACACAAAACGAGGTTCTGGTACCTTTTAGGGGGTTCCTTTCAAAATTCCATATGATCACCCCCAATCACTTTTATATGGGAGTCCCTCCGGATCCAATCAGAAGCCGAGGATAGCTATCCTCGGCTTTTGATTGGATAGTATGCGCGTACGAAAGAATGCAGTGAATTAATTAAAAGTGGTAACACTTTTGGGCTCCTTGCTGTGATACTTCACATTCAATAATGTAATGATTGGTTTCCACTAATTTCGTTCTTTAACCTGCTCATGAATCTTATGGGCCAATTTCAAAGCGTAATGGACACTAATGGTACGAAAGAGAAAATAAGGGGGGAGTTATGAACGTGTGATCAAGGTTATATTTACCTGGCGTCGGCTCAAACGCTCTCTGTCCGCAGGACAAGTTAAAGGCTGGCCTTTGACTTCCCGTCTGTAAAATAATGTGGTTAAAAGTAAAAAGGAGTTAAAGACTTTCTAAGCTATTGTAACTATCTTTAATTTATTTAATATTTTTATCACTGTCAAGAATTGCCCATATATTCTATCTTTGGTAAATGGTTAGAACCCAGGAATATCAATAGTTCGTCTAGTAGTGATCGTCCGATTGTGGGTCCTGAAAAGGACTGTTTTGGTGACTGACGTTTCGATCAATGTTTCTGCCAGTCTCGCCGATGTAACTGAGTAGCCTAGCAGTCGGAACAATTGATCTTGTACACTGCAGTGAAGCCACGCCGGAACAATACTTCATCTGGATATTTTTTTATTCGATTAAACTTCCATCAGATAACCACTTACTGAAAGGTTACTATCAAATGCGAGGGTTTTTTGTGCTGTTTGTGCAACATGCAATGCACCCTGAAGTAACTGTACACATACCACAGTATCTAAATGACTACATGTACGTAAATTACAGATAAATATCAAGTAATGGCAAAAGTCCATAACTGTCGGGTTACTGTTTATGTTGTTCGGTGAGTGTTTCGTTTCACGAAATCGGCGTTGTATAGTTGTTGTTGTCAAAAACACGTCCAAGGTATCTGTTTTCGTCAGATAAGTTGTCTGGTGAAACGTGTCATAAATCAATCTCGACACTTAATTCATAACTCATACCCAATGATATTAAAGGTAGGTATCGGTCAGACAGGCATGTGTGGGGTGGCAAGATTTGTACAGCATGCGCGTAATTTTAGGCACGAGGTTTGTTGCATCGACTTCGTGTATCTTGCAACATCACCACTCTTATATGGCCAGTATTATTACTTGAAGTAATTTTACAATACTGAATAGCTAGGAATATAACTCGTCCTACAGGGTATAGATATATTCAACCATTACAAGTGCTAGGTCACATTTTGCATTTATCATAGCACAAGCAACATTGGCAATTTTTATTTCGCATTTAGCCTGTTCCGGCGTTCGGATAGTGGGGGAGCGACGCGAAAAGACGCGCGAAGCGCGAAGAGTGGGCGCTATTTAGCATTCTGAAACCATTTCCGCTTTCTGTTAATTTCTGCCTTTAACTGAAATATTTCAGGCTAAGGAAGTCAGTAGATCTAAAGAATTGATGATAAACATAAGAAAACTCATCGTGTGACGCTGAAAGCGTGTAATTATAAGCTGATCTTCATCGAGCTGCAAACCAAAATGGATCAAATTTGCATGAACCGCAAGACTAACCATAGCCTGCGTCGCAGACGGACATTACCGGCGGTCAAGTCCGTCTGCGACGCAGGCTAGACTAACCATCACTATTATGAATAATGTTCACCTCGATCACTGGTTTATATCTTCCCATTGAATAGCTTATAACTAATCATCAAAATCGCAGAAAACGTCCATACGGACGTTTTATGACCATGATTTAGTAAACTGACGAGGGCCACTCGGCTCAGTAAACTCAAATAACATTTCATCCTGATGATATACTGAATAACAAAAACCGCACCTTCTAAAATGTTCGTCAAGGCATTCTTTACAAAATCTATGTCCACATCTCGTTTGAACAGGTTCCTTCAGAGACAAATGACATATTAAACAGAGAAGCTCATCTTCAACTTCATTCACAAAGTCCTGGTCATAACCCGAAGGCAGCCGATTTCTCAGTAGAGCTGCCGCCATTTTGTAAAAGCAATTCGATAGCGAAAGCTTTGTGGGGTCATTAAACTTCCGTAAATTTTCAATTTTGACCTTTATACTGTCTCGATACTGACGCAGTTGGGATTGTGTGACTGTCTTTTAAATACACACACGTTGTGCAATGAACGAGTTTTAGCAGTGCGGACGAATATACCGTCGAACCTCCACTAAAGCCCTGGCCAAACGGAGACGCAAGTAGACGCAAGTTTTACACTTGCGTCCACTTGCGTCTCCGTTTGGCCACGACTTGCGTTTACTTGCGTTGACTTGCGACGGCTTGCGTTCACTTTGATCGAGATCAAATTTGAGCGCAAGTAGACGCAAGTTTTTCACCGTTTGGCCACCCAACGCAAGTCAACGCAAGTTTTTTTGTTTACTTCTAGTACTGAATTGTAGCGCGCGTAGGAGCATTCAAATGGCTTTCTTTTTGGCAACTTGCGTACACTTGCGATAAACTTGCGACTCCGTTTGGCCACCAACGCAAGTCTGTACGCAAGTTCAACTTGCGTCTACTTGCGTCTCCGTTTGGCCAGGGCTTAAGGGACTGGTCAAAAAGTATAGGAGGGGGTGGGCCGGAGCAGAGAGGGGGTGGGTCATCAGTATTTTAGCCATTAGTAAGGGGTGGGTCGTTCAATTTTCAGCTACCCATTGGGGGTGGGTCATCCTATTTTATAACAGGAATAGACAGACACTTAAAAAACAAAATAAATATTGTCTTTAAACAATCGAAGGCTTGATTCTGCTGGAACAGTTGGCCACATTTAAAGCGGGGCAGCTTTACCGATCTGCAATCTATTTTTGTACATAAAACACATCTAGCCGAAATTATTATTATTATAAAAAACCCTCTCAAACCTCTTTGTGTGTTTTTATATTAAACGTAATTTTGTATAATATATGAATGTTTTTTTTTTTGCATTTCATTGCTGTATTGTTCCATCTACAAGACTACAAGTAAAAGGCAACTAAAATGAATCTTGGATTATCCCTGAAAAACTGTACATGGCTTGTAT
Organism: Desmophyllum pertusum; assembly: GCA_029204205.1. NCBI lineage: Eukaryota > Metazoa > Cnidaria > Anthozoa > Scleractinia > Caryophylliidae > Desmophyllum > Desmophyllum pertusum. The sequence goes on from MU827319.1 coordinate 664,115, forward strand.
ACATTTTTCATCTTGTGTTTTTCATTTCATTAATTGCTGATACAATTATTTCTATATTGTTCCATTAACTTGGCCTGCTCAACCGTCATCGCCTCCTCTTGCTCTTCAACTTCATCAATGCTCTCTTCATCGCCTCTGTCTTCATCGCCGCTATTTTCATCGCTGCTCTTTTCATCGCCTCTCTCTTCATCACCGCTCTCTTCATTGCCGCTCTCTTCATATTCAGGACTGTCATCTTCCTCGCTTTCACTGGCCTCGGCTACTGCCTTTTGCCGACTGGCTTCAGGTTTTGAAGAAACGTGCTTCTGATGTTTTAAAACCGTGAGCCCAAAAATTAAACATCACATATTCTACGCAGGATTTTAGTCATATTGTAAGAGCATATTTTGGGTTAATGTTATGTTTAGTAGTTTTGGGTATTTAAGATAGGAAATAAATCTTACGTTTCAGGTGATGGGTTTAAAATAATATAAAACGTCGAACTTTATAGTTCTTTTGAATCAAAATATCAAATTGTAATTTCATAGCTATCGTTTCTTAATTACAGAGTGAGTTTCAGCTGTCGAAGTTTTCTAAACAAGTGATTTCTTTTATTAAGCAATTTGCGTAAGATGACAAGCTTTCTAAATAAGCAATTTCCTTTTCAATAAAAGTATAACGAACTATTTATTTTAGACTGTGAAATACTCGCACATCTTGAGGAAAGCTCGCATACTAATATACTTTATGCATATTATTAAAAACCTAGTTTCCTCCATGTTTTCAACACCTTCTAAGTTCTTTGTTCTCGATTCATGAACTTAAGGCTTAAAATCAGGGTCTTCCCCATCTTAGAACTTAGCCTACTTTCGATGGCAACTTAGGAAAAGTTGACATCTCAATACCCGTCCGTTTACTTTACTCTTTAAGAATTCCTTATTCGAGTTATTTCTTGAAGTACAGAATTTTGCACAAGTAAACATAACTAGCCTCATTTAAGATTCTTTTATTTCTGAGACCACTAGCAGCTGAAACTACCCCATAAGACCTAAACGAAGTTGTTTATCTTTAGTGTTAACAGTAGTTATTTAGGAATATGTAATTTAGGCATAAATAGAAGCACTTGTTAACAGCAAGTCAGTTTGAATTGAGTTTGAATTGAGTTGAATAGAGTTGAATTGAGTTTAGTTCAGTGGAGAACGGAGCTCGATGTGTATAGAGCTAAGCTCAATGATGTAAGAACTGTACACCAACACTTGAGAATTGTACTCATTCAGTTCACATTAAAGCAAGCTCAACCGCATTTTGGAATCATCTTTCCTCTGTCACGCTGTTCAAGAACAACTTAAATCTGTTCGGTAACAGATTCTGGTGAGAGAAATCCGTGGTTCAAGATCTTCGTGACTTTCCACCGCAAGCAAGCATTCTTCAAATCGTGAGTACATCAAGTTATGAACTGTGTGAGCGTTGAGTTGACGGGGTAAAACCAAGCCACTAATCCTAACATACGTAGCGACAACGCTTAGCGAATCGCGCTATCGCGATAAGCACTGTTGTCGAGCAGCACACGTTTTCTGTTCCAATTGATTTTAAGTTTTCTATTTTACGATCTATGATGTTCAATCTCCGCTTATGGGTTTTCCCTGGGCCACGCGCCCTATAAACAAAACAGTTTATATACATCTATTGTCTTAAGAGAGTTACAAACCAGATTTTGATGCATTCAACTAGTAATATCGCATGCTCTTTTCATGATTAATTTCACAACAACGCCAAACTGTTGACGAGAAGCAAAGCGAAATTGCTGGGGAAATCAACCACAAAACCAACCAAAACAAAATCGAAGAAATTTTGCGACGGATCGTGTGACAAAGCCGCACACGCTAATTTACCGTTAAACTTTCAATTGTCTTTGCCAACACCGAATTTATTTTCTGGCATTAGCACGGCACAATTTGATCAAAGCGAAGAACTAGAAATTCCTTCGTCTTTTCTTTCCGATAGCTTTAATTCAAATAATCCAGAATTAGTTGTTTCTGACGCTATGGCAATGAGTAACGAGGATCTCGCAAAATTACTTTCAGACCAGAGTAAGATGTTCGCCGAACAATGGCACGAAAACATGAATGCTTTGACGAAATCGTTAGAGAAATCACATCTTACTCCGACATTTTCAGGCGCTCAAACAGTAGCAATGCCAAAGTTTTCGGGGAATGCGAATGACGATGTAAAATTGTTTATAGCGCAGTTCAATAGGGCGGCTAACTTTTATAAATTCTCAAACGCGCGCAAAGCAGAAATTTTACCGCTTTTGTTGACAGGGAACGCGAGCGCCTGGGTAAATATGCTTCCGAATTTAGCTGAGTTTACTTTTCTTCAACTTTCTGAGGCACTTGTTAAACAATTTCATAGTTCATCTGATATATGGGTTCTACGACAGCAATTAAGCGCTAGAAAACAGCTCTCAACGGAGACTGTTGCGGAATTTGCCGCTGTAATCCGTCGACTATCGCAGCGAATAGATTTACCGCCAGCGGAATGTTTGAACTATTTCATTCAGGGGTTGAAACCGGACATAAAAAACTATGTCATCTTACAACAACCAAGTTCTTTTTCGGAGGCTGAAGTCCAGGGCAGGCTCAGAGAGTCGCTGCCCAGTCCTAAGGTCACGGACAGATCCGAGGAAATTCTAGCTGCCCTCGCTCAACTGCAATCCTCTGCTTTCGCTACACCGCCGAGCGTAGCTGCTTATAACTCGCCGCAATTTAATAACAACTCGGATTCGCAGTTTAAGCGTGATAAACCCCTTGGGAGGGACGAAATAGCTCAGATCGTTTCTGAACAAATTCGCCAAGAATTGCGTAGAACTAGGAATCAGGAAACTAACGGACCAGATTACCGGCCTAGGCGATCTTTTCAGGGCCAACCAATTTGCAATTATTGTAAAAGAACTGGTCACATTATTGATGTATGTCGAAAACGGCAATTTGATCAAAGAAACAGGGATCCTAGAATTCCACCACCAAACAGACCTTATAACGCCAGATATAATACAAATACACCTTCGGGGGGTTATCAACAACGAGTTTCAAACCCTTCTACCCAGCCAGCTTTAAACTAAATTCGATCTCCCTTGATCGGGACGTTAGTGAGATCGAATTAACTCATGATTCTTTTAACAACGAGCAGGATACCATTTACCAGAATCATTCATTAGACATATGTTCTAATACCACTGTAGATGACACTTTAACACATACTAATTCACAAGATACAACATCGCTAGAAAGCCACGCTGAAACTCTAACGCACGAGTCTGTTGTCCCGAACAGACCCGCTACAAGCGCTAATGAAGTAATAACTGATAGCGCGCCGCAATTTCGCGCCGTAAGATCCACACAAATGGCCGAACGCAAACGCAAAGAAAGAGAACAGGCGGAAAAGCGACAATCTCGGCAACCAGCGTTAGTAAATTCAGAACATAGCAAATTACCTGAGACTTTAACACCTAATCCTAACCAACGACAAGTTCATTTTGCTGATGACATTCAGAGTACTGGTCACAACAATTCCACTTCGAATAGTTTAGAAATAAATACTATAAATGTTCCTCAAAGCATAGCTTCTTTCAATGCTGAAAAAGATATCCTAGTTTCTACACTAGATGACAATTCTGTTCAATACTCGCGTAAACAACTTTTAATCGCGGACGAATATAAAACTCGACAAGAGAATAATGAAGACATCTCACAATGCGACTATAACAGTCATGAAACGCCTAGTAGCGAAATTATAGAGAACACTTCAGTTACTGAATCTCAGAAAGTTAACGTTTATCCCGCAAATATTAGTTTCGCACGAACCGAACAGGACACAGAAATAACTAGAAATACTAGTAATATCGACATTAGGAAGCATGCTTTTCACATCCAGTCTTATAGCGACAATAGTAATAGTCACCATGTTCCAGTTGGTCAATTAATAGATTTAACAACTTTCAAAGTAAACAGTGAGCAAATTTGCATGCCACAACTTGTACATCCAGATTTAAAAGACATTGATTTCAATGATCACATGTTTTCCAACAAACTTTCACCTAGTAATGAAGCAATCGATGACAATTCCATTTTCAATGTTTCAACATTTTCCAAGAATGTTCCACAAATCACTTCACATATCGCAGAAGATATAGCCCCACTTATAGATTTTTCTAATAATGAAATAGTACCCTCTGAGTCATTTTGTTCAGGGAAGCGGACTTGTTTTGAAGTCCATGAAATCATAGATAAATCTCTTGGAAACCCCACCGTTGAAACACAAGAAAGCAAGGATAATTGTCTTGAATTGCCAAAACAACTAGAACATAGTTTGTTGAACGAAACCACTACGGAAACAATTGTTTCTGCTCTTGAAACCAGAATGGATGCTAAATCTATTGACGCCGCTTTCAAACGAAATGCACGGCAGAACCAAATCGCATATGACGTTAGTACTATTTCTGAAGAACATGAATTTCCAACAAATATTACCATAGTAGAACCTGCTAGTGAACATGTTTTTACTGTACAGGAAGTTATTGAACTAAACTTTACAACTGTAGAACCACAGCATAATGACGTTATTATTGAACATACTCCATTTTTCTTCGAGGAACCAATTACTTCTTGTAAAGAAATTAAAATGGAAACCGTCAAATTGAAAACAATCGAACTAGGACAGGATGAAATTGTGAATAGTTATCGTAACACACAAAATAAACAAAGCCAAACCAGGAAGTTGCAATCTCAATATTCAAAATGGAAGGAGAAAATCTTTAAGTTGTTTACCATAACAAATAATGAACAAATCACAGACGAAACTCTTCCAGGTCACATCAATAACACCACAAACTGTCTTAATCAGTTGACTGACGATGGCGAAGAATGGACTCACATTGAGCCAATAGAATCCAGTGACAAACAACTTGAAAATACTGCCCCAATTTCACATGTTTGTTTTGAAACAGCTGATAGCAACAAGTTTTCCACTAATGAAACGATCGCAAACCAGCATGACTTAGCTGCGCCGACAAGCTCAAATGTTTGTTTTGATGACAAAGTCAAACAGGAACAGTCTATTTCACTTCAGGATTCAATACAGGTCACACAAACAACAAGCAATTGCTCTAATTTGGATGAAAACCTCACATGTTCTATTGATATCGATGCAACGTCCAGCGTTTTTAAGTCAAATTCGTGGAGAGAAACTCCACTTTTGACAAAACATCCACCTGTCTTTAACAAGACATCAGCGATCCAGTTAATGAGTGGCCAAAATGCACTCATTAACGGCGATCAACTGCTCAATTCTCAACTGAATTCTCAGGCAATTACACAGGGGTTGCCACCACCCTACACTTACAAGATATGCAGAAAACGAAAACCACCCGATAAAGTTTGAATGCGCATATCGCAGTTTGGACTCAACAAACATGTTTTAATGATTCTAAGAAGTTTCCTTGCTCGAAAGTATGAAACAATTCACATCTGAATTACGAATTTAAGAAAAAGCGAGAACTTTTGAGAACGTTTGAATTCATCATAATCCAAACTGGTTGAGAATGAACATCATGACCAGTGACTGCAGAGCAGCACATGTGTTTTTTTTGTTTATTTTTCTCTTTTGACATTATTTTCACCAAGGTAGTTAGCACCAATTTAGATAGTTACTTTTAACCTGGCTTGGTTTTTTCCCCTATACAACTCGACCTGCCTATACTCACACCATCTCAACAAAACAAGTTGAACATTACGAAGATTCATCAAGCGCGCACCTCCTATATATACAAGTCAACTCTGGACACATTCTATGGAATCTCAGTATTTTCTTGCAAGTTATTCATATTATGGACAGTTGTTGTTATGTCAAGTTGATGAAAGGCAACTATGCAGGATATCAAGAACGGTTGCAAACTAGCACCTTCAAGCTGATCCAACAAGCAACTCATTCATGCTTTTGATTACACCGCATGTGCATCTCAACGCATTGTTTTACAGCTGATTATTCAAGTTGTCAACTTCAAGTTGAAAAAACCAACTGATTATAGCTACAGCATGCAATGGAACAATTCTCACAATCCAGAGATTTCAGGTGTACTACAACCATCATTACTGTTTTCAAGTGTGCAACAGCTATTATTACTGGGACTATTCTGAAGAATCTTCACTGCATTATCAAGAACACTGACCTCCCTGCTTGAACTTTGTAGACAATGAACCTTACTTTACATTAATTACGTTTACTATCTTAACTAACTTCAGTTACATTTATTATTATTTATTTAGATTTTACTTTAACTACCATATTTAATCATTCGCACTATTAGATCGTATATTTTCGTTTGTTTTAGTCGCCAGGAGGCGACTTACTTAAAAAAGGGGAATAATATGTAAGAGCATATTTTGGGTTAATGTTATGTTTAGTAGTTTTGGGTATTTAAGATAGGAAATAAATCTTACGTTTCAGGTGATGGGTTTAAAATAATATAAAACGTCGAACTTTATAGTTCTTTTGAATCAAAATATCAAATTGTAATTTCATAGCTATCGTTTCTTAATTACAGAGTGAGTTTCAGCTGTCGAAGTTTTCTAAACAAGTGATTTCTTTTATTAAGCAATTTGCGTAAGATGACAAGCTTTCTAAATAAGCAATTTCCTTTTCAATAAAAGTATAACGAACTATTTATTTTAGACTGTGAAATACTCGCACATCTTGAGGAAAGCTCGCATACTAATATACTTTATGCATATTATTAAAACCTAGTTTCCTCCATGTTTTCAACACCTTCTAAGTTCTTTGTTCTCGATTCATGAACTTAAGGCTTAAAATCAGGGTCTTCCCCATCTTAGAACTTAGCCTACTTTCGATGGCAACTTAGGAAAAGTTGACATCTCAATACCCGTCCGTTTACTTTACTCTTTAAGAATTCCTTATTCGAGTTATTTCTTGAAGTACAGAATTTTGCACAAGTAAACATAACTAGCCTCATTTAAGATTCTTTTATTTCTGAGACCACTAGCAGCTGAAACTACCCCATAAGACCTAAACGAAGTTGTTTATCTTTAGTGTTAACAGTAGTTATTTAGGAATATGTAATTTAGGCATAAATAGAAGCACTTGTTAACAGCAAGTCAGTTTGAATTGAGTTTGAATTGAGTTGAATAGAGTTGAATTGAGTTTAGTTCAGTGGAGAACGGAGCTCGATGTGTATAGAGCTAAGCTCAATGATGTAAGAACTGTACACCAACACTTGAGAATTGTACTCATTCAGTTCACATTAAAGCAAGCTCAACCGCATTTTGGAATCATCTTTCCTCTGTCACGCTGTTCAAGAACAACTTAAATCTGTTCGGTAACAATATCCTGCACATGAAGTCTGTACTTATCAGACGAAACCGGTCGGAGAAATAAACCTTGAGTCAACAAGATTTTGTTATTGTGTGCTGCTCACTAGTACTTTATTTAAAAATTAAAAAAAAAATTGCTAAAAAAAAAAAAAAAAAAAAAAAAATATATATATATATATATGTTTAAAAAAAATTTAAAAAAATCACCACCACAATGTGGTTTCATTGGATTATGCAACCAAAAATTTCATGTTTTATAAGGGGTGGGTCATGTAATTTTCAACCTTCATTAAGGGGTGGGTCACTCAGTTTTGTGCCAAATGGAAGGGGTGGGCCATGTGTTTTTTATACACCACATTTCCAAATGCTCCGGCCCAACCCCCCCATATACTTTTTGACCAGTCCCTAACGGCCACCTCTCTACAACGGCCAGGATTTTTCGTCCTGACCGTACACCGATACATACACTTTACTCTAATTGAAACCTCCCTACAACGGCCACCTCTCTACAACGGCCAGTTATTTCGGCCCCAAGGTGGCCGTTGTAGAGAGGTTCAACAGTATACAAAATTTTCACTCGCTCGCTTGGTCGATGGGCTGTAAACATTAATTTATGCGTAGTAATTTATGCATTAAATTATGCATTAAATTAATTTATCAATTTTATTTTCCATCTTCTAATCATTTTATACGTGTTTTTTAAATAAAGGGTAATTATACACTGCATGCAATCAACTCTGACGTCACTAGCTAAAAACGTGCAATTCAGAAACTGGACCTACATTGTATCTACCTACGTGTTTGTGAATGCAAAGATTACATCAATTTTTAGCGTTGTGAGAATATTTTAATTCTTATTATTATGGCGCAATGTTATTGCGAAAACAAGGGCACTACAAAGACCTTTGATTGTATATCAAGTGTTTATTAGATAAATAAACAATAGCCTCCATTTGGCTTCAAAAATATGCTCGGATATTTGTCCTTGGACATTATCTGTTCCGAGAAGCGAACAGTTTTCCTCGAGCTTCGCTCTCGGAAAACTGTTCGCTTCTCGGAACAGATAATGTCCAAGGACAAATATCCGAGCATATTTTTGAAGCCAAATGGAGGCTATTGTAGTTATTATCCTTCAAATATTTTTTCACAAGGCCGCTCTGTTTGCCGTGGAAGATCTCGGTCGGCCAAGCTGTTAAACATCAAAATAATTATGTTGGCGTTCAAAAATATTTCTAGTCTGTTCAAAACAATCAGTTCTATTTAATTTAGCAATTTATTTGAGACGAAAACTGAACCTGCGAACGTGAAATGCAAATTTTCAAAACTGGGGAATATCACTTGGGGAATATCACCCGGATATTCCCCAGTTTTGGCTGCGTCACGTGACGTGTTTAGACCAATCGCGCGCGAGAAAAATATTTGATGGATTATAACAGTAGATAAGTAACTTTTCAAAACATCCTGAATACCATCATGTTTCGATTTCACTAAACGGGTCTATGACTTGCTCGTAGATAATGGCCCAATTTATACTAGAGACGAATTATCAGGATAATTCGTCTGTATATAAATTCGATGTTTAGACAAATTATGGGGCAAAATTCGTCTTCGGCTGATTCGTCTGTCAGCATGTCTTAAAGACGTGCTGACAGACGGATAATTCGTCTCTAAATTTATATCTAGACGGAAAACGAAGACGGATTTTGACTTAGTTTTCACTGGTTTCTATTTGTTGGCAAGGTTTCTTGGGATACCTAAGTGTAAATTGAGCCACTGAATAATTCAACCTCTCTTGTGCCTTTAAGCTAAGCATGACTGTAAACAAGCTCACTAATGGGCCGGCCGTTCTTCTTGCGGCTCCCCCCTGTTCGCATGCTACTCATTGCTCAAATTGCGTCATATTAAGAAATGAATCCCATCAGTTCATATGTTTGTTGTAAATACAAATAAAAACGTTTAAAGCGGGTTTGAAGACCACTGCAGAAACCGTGTACGATCACTGACTTGCACAATGTTGGATGGACTGACAAACAACGCGAGAGGCGTAAATACAATATTTCAACTGGCAAATACCAGTCTTCTTGCATCTGAACCTGTGAACTGGTCCTTAATTAAAAACAGCTATTTGCTTACATCACATTCACCCGTGTAGTGTGTGACACGAAGGGGGGACAAGGGGCTCTTTGATTTTGGGTTCGAATCTTTCCGGGCCCTTTTTTTTTTTGGGGGGGGGGGGGGGGGGGGGGAAACACTGACTTCGACATAATCTGCTGTCAAAATGTAGACAGAAATAGGTACTCCTTCTCAAGAATTTATCCAAGCTTAGCATGTGTTTATCGATCGAATTTATATGGGAAAGTTATATATAATACGCGTTGTTCGAGACGAACCTTCGACAGCAGTTGTTGGACGTTAGTGGGGGGATTTTGGCCCCAAAACTAAACAGGCTTTAAGAAATCCGGTAAAAGATAGCAACAACAAACACGGCAGTTGTCGATTCTCCTTCCCTCGTTGAACAGTCCAAAACTGGATCGTGTACAAGAAAGGCGTACAGATCCGTACACACAGATGTCGGGAGGCCAATGAACTCCAGTAGATCTCTAAAGACTGGTTATCACCATGACATTCCAAAATATAATTAATCCCCTTCCCAGCTTCGCGAGGACCTGTGAGCCACGTATTACTAGCTGTTACTTTCTCATATTGTTCTTCTTTTTCTTGGTGCGGTTTACATGGTATATCGTCTCGTTCTTTGCTTAACCAACGATTCGTTCACTTCATACTGCGTCGAATAAGCACGCTTCTTTGGTCGATCACGTGAGTCTTGCCCCGCGCCTTTTGTGCTCGCCTCCACCTGCTGTTGAAACCGGATAAACTTGTTGAAGATGATTGGCAGGAAAGGTGTAATGAGCAAGACTCCTGATACGGAACAAAGACCACCCGCTAACTTGCCACCTGCAACACAAAGATCAGCTTTTGAACAAGTAATTACTGCTCTCTTAGAGCGGTTTGCAATTGAGTGTCGTGAAACCAAGACCAAAGCAATTACAATGGCCAATCATGGAAAACAAAAACCTCAAAACTAACCAATGAGAACTCGAAGAAAATACATCTGACCGGCGCCAAGCGCGGGAAAACGCGTGTGACCAAGTCCAATTGGTTTTTGTTTTGCATCTGATTGGTTGAGAAGGTGGCGCGAGTTTTTTAAACCAATCACAGGGCGTAGTAAAGCAAAACCAAATTAATTTCGACACTCAATTGAAAACCGCCGGCTCTATAAAATGAACAATCATGAAAAACGAAAACCACAAAACTAACCAATGAGAACTCAAAGCAAATACACGTAACCTGGCGCCAAGCGCGGGAATTAAAACGCGTGTGACCAAGTCACCACAATTCGTTTTGTTTTTGTATCTGATTGGTTGAGTAGGTGGCGCGAGTTTTTTAAACCAATCACAGAACGTAGTAAATTTTCGACCTTACTAAGCTGTTAGTTTGACGTTTCCTTCTGTAGATAATTTTGGATGTTCAGGGCAAAATGGCTTGCGCTTGATCGTTTCGAAGCGATATAATATATATAGATTGCTAGCGACGCAAGCATTAAGCGCAAGGGTCTATACAAACAGTGAGATTCGCAAACACAGCTCACAAGAATCCTTGTGTTTGCGCTAGAGTTTCTCAATGTTTGTATAAACTCTTGCGCTTATATACCAGCTTGAGTCGGTTTTAAATCAAAACCTTACAAAGTGTTCTCGGCACCAGGTCTCCATAACCGAGTGTTGTGATAGTCACTATGGACCACCAGCACGCTATAGGAATGCTGTCGAACTTAGTCTCCTCGTCCCACTGCTCACAGTAATAAGCCATGCTTCCAAATAGAATAGTTCCAATTAAGATCAGAAAGCACATTGTCCACAGATCATTTATACTCGCCCTGACAGTTTTTCCAAGAACTTTCATCGTTGAAATGTACCGGGAGATTTTAATTACTCTGAAAACCCGAGACAAGCGGAGCACGCGCAGTATATACAGTGTAGTGCCGACAGATCTGATGGAAATGAACAGCGAGATGTAAAATGGAACAATTGCGATCAAATCGATGACGTTTAACGCTCGAAGGAAAAACTTGCGTTTCTCCGGAGAAACTACAAAGCGTACAAGAAGCTCGAACGCAAACCAGGCGATACAGAACGCTTCCACTATCGAAATGATCTTGAATGTTTTGGACGATTTGAAGATGTTTTCATCAGTGGAATTCTTTGCAGAGATCGATGTAAAATTCGATGTCAAGGTCACGGGTTTAGCGGAGCGTCTGAAGGCAGGAAGTGTGTCGAGAAAGAGGATAACAGCAGAGCAGATAATTAGAAGTAATGAGAACAGGTTCACCACCCTTGCGAGGGTGCTCGAATCAGGGACCTCACATATCTTCCATACTTCCTTTTGGTATTTTCTTAACGGGACAACTTGTCTCTTTTTCAAAGCCTTAGGAACGACTAATTTGGTCCTCTTGTCATCCTTGCTGATGTAATCGTACAGTCCATAAAAGTAAAACTCATCTGCCAGTAGTTGTTCCGGGAAGTTTAAATTTTCATCAGGAGGCACAAAGTCACCTTTTGACTGGTAGAAATTAAACACGCTTTCAAACGCGATTCGATTCCTATCAAAGAAAAACTCATCGCGTATGGAATCGTAGAAAAACGCGCGTTTTCCACGATGTGCCAGTAAGCTCTCAGGAAACTGCGATAGTAATCGTACAGTGAAGAAGTATTTCTTCCCGCTTACGTTCACTGTAAGTCCATTGCTTCGATCACTTGCCTTTCTGATTTTCCTGCGTGGTTGGATGACAGCCCCCTGTTTGGAGAATTCGGCGCCGTAACGCTGGTATGAATGGGGTTCCGTAAGCCTCCGCCGTCTTGCTTTCGACGTAGGCGTCTTTAATTGTTGTCCGTGTAATTGAAGCATGTCGATTACTTGTACAAGAGAAGCCGGATGAGATGCAGCTGTCGTAAGTCCACGGACTGATCAACATGCAAAGTGAAACTTTGGAACGGTTGTTGTTTTAAAGAACGGCATACAGTAGGGAGAATAATTAGTCACGCGACACCAATTTTCAAATTAAAGATAACTGATTGCGACATGTTATATCAATCAAGATCAAGTATTTTCTCCTTGAGGTGATGAGATTGCGCCGTGGAAATGTTTTTCCAGGCGGAAACGGAATCACCATTTTCGCGATGCTTAGATAGCAAAACAGATAATAAATTCAGCATCATGGAGTACAGGCAGTTGATCTGTAGCAGCAACTAGCTAATCTATTGCTAAGTGTTTCCGTAAACAAAGTATTTGAAGTATTGTTATTATTGTTAGCTTTATTATCATTCGCTTAAGCTTCAAACACCGTGTTAACGAAGTGCACTAATAGCACATTTAAGCTGTATTAACCCAGTCAAAGGGTCTATGGGTGAGGCGGTGATAGAACCAGACATTACCTCAGATCGGTTCAGCTGGATACAAGATCCATTTTAATTAAAACTTCAAAGTTGTTAACCACATAACACAACCTTTTGATAAACTTGTTCTCTCGCCACGTGTGCGAGTAACCTATTAACCCGTGTATTTTATATCACGTTCTGAAGTCTGTTGCTTCTTAGAGAACAATCTTAGTTGACAGCCAGTGGTAATAGCTTCAAGAACCATATTTGCTGCCTGTGTAGCACTCTCGTATTAATTGCCCGAGGAAATGTGCTGTTTTGATTTCAAGTGGCCAAAACATGTTAATGTGTTTAGAGAACGTCAATCGGATTATCTGTTGATGTCTTGCAGCGATAAAACTGTGACGAAATCCATGTGCGGGATGCTTCACTGCGTCTCATATTGATTGTAATAGCGTTTTAAATTTATCAACAATCAAAGCTCATTTGACACAGATTGATTGCATTTAGTTCATTTTTGTCTCGAAAATAGTAATTTCTCGCGGTCTTCACAACGGGGAACCTGAGTTATGTCGGTAAAATTGGCTCCTTGCAAAAACAATATATAGGGACCTGCAGCCATGACGGCAACATCATAGAAAACGTCGCTTAAAACTGAGTGAATTCACGTTTCTATAAACTATTTCGCGATTGCTCCACGTCCAATCTGATTTGTCCAGTGTGGCCGATGTTCACGCTCTCCATAATACCGTGAATTTGGTCATTTGACGGAGGACGGCAAAGAAATCTGTACCAAAATGCAAAACGCACGTGCAGAACAACAGGACGTTCCCGTTGCCGTCATCGTCGTGGATGATTTAGGTCCCTATTCTTCACGCCGATAACATGCACTTTGTTTGGAGAGGAAACGAATAATTTTAACCAATGTTTTAACTTTATGACGACCCAGTGACGACCCACTCAGTGTGATTCTCATTCTAGCACGAGTCCCACACGCGAGCCAACCACGCGAGAGGAACTCTGTACAACCGCTGACCTCACATTGCCGACTGATGCACCAAAATGGCAGACGAAACTATCGAAAATTGATATGGTATATTTTAGTGGTGTGTTCAGAGTAACGAAAAGACAAGAAACCATATTTTTGCGCCCATCATTAGTATTTGAGTAAACGTTATTATGTTTCCAAAATTAAAATGAGCATTTCTAATATATAATTCATTGCGGGTTTTTTGATAAACACAAATGACTGCTGGTTAATTTGCATTGCTTATTGCTGGTTTGCAACCATTCCCGAGAGATTTAAATGACAAAGACCCTGGCGGCCATGTTGGATGACAGGAACAATAAAGCTAATAGACCAATTTCGATATATTAATATTCTAACTTGGCTCCGAGGCTTAGGGGAATAAGACAAAATAAATTATTTATTCATCCCTCAACCTCGATGTGATTTATTGTCGATTACTTTTGTTTTATTCCCCTAAGCCTCGGAGCCAAGTTAGAATATTAATATATCGAAATTGGTCTATTAGAAATCTTTTGTTAATGGTCATCCAACATGGCGGCGATGACGTCAGTTGCAAACCAAGAATACCAGACAAATTTATGCTTAGAACCATTTAGAACCTTTATACTGAACTAAAGAAAAGTCATACGGAGATCGTAAACAAGGTAACAGTTTTGTTGGTTTCAATTTCGCATGAAAGTAGTTGACAGTATAGAACTTAGTAAACGTGATGGAAGTAAGGACCACCGGTAAATCTCTAACTAATGGAAACATAACTGGATTTACTCTTGCTCAACGCACCATGCACAAATGGTGCTGTATTCCCCCTGGAGGGGGGACAGAGGTATGTGAACTTCCCACTTCCCGTACCCTCCCGGGTTCCCGCCCCCACTGTCTCCCCGCTCCCCCACTCCCCCTCCCCACTCCCCACGCTGTAACCCTTGAGCTTTCAGTCCTAACCTCGGAATGTTAAAACTCTTCTGCGATTGTACCGATTGCCATATATTTATTTTATAAATGTTAGTACTAAAAATGAAGCCATACATACCCTTTATAATATTTATGAGTTTTTTTACACATGATATTTCCTCTTTAGTATACCAAACTTGTGAATATTCATGAACGATCGGTTTTCTCAATCTCGGGATAAAATGCCATTGTCATTAGAGTGGCGAAGTGTGACGTCACATATTTTCAAATTATTTTTATCAAGCCTCAAAATTCCATCATTCGATAAACATTGCTGCTGTATAATCAGCCACAAAATGTCAATTTGTTAACACGAATAGAACAGAAGATATAGAAGTTCAAAGTTTGGTACTGTCCCATACAAACCTCTCTAATTTTGCGCCTGTTCTAAACTGAAGGAACAGACGCAAAATTAGAAGGGTTTGTATGGAGAAATTGTATAGAGAAAAGTGCCCACATCTCAGCCGCAAATTAAAATTGCAATGGAGAGCCAGTTTGGCAAGTGGGCGTTTTTTGGCATGCTTCCTCTGAATAACTGATCAAATTTCGTAACTGTTTAGCATATATTAGTTCTATTATAGTTTTAAAATTGCCGGTGAAGTTTCCGACTTATTCATGTTCTATCTGGCAACAGATATCTAATCAAACTTTTTATTTTTATTTACTGGTTAGGTATACCGATAAAACGATTATTCACTTCCACTCCGAGGAATAATTGTCACTATCAATAAACCACCTGTTGTGACGTCACAAGCTACGTAATGTATAAAGAAAAGCAGGTACCTTTGCAAGCAGCTAGAAAAGCGGAATTTTTTCCCCGTTCTTAAACTGGTTTTCCTTTTTATGCTCAAACCAACATAAAACGATGCAGGCAAATTCAATACTTTTGAGTGGAATAGTAATGGTATTACTCGTAACAGCATTTGGACATCAAGGTAACTGTATATACGTTTGCGAATAGCCCGTGGCGAAGCACCGTTATCTTTACGAACATTGAATGATACTTAAATACCGAACATTTATATCGACTGGCCTAATGCCTAATTTTGTGAGGTTTTTATTTTCGCGGTTCATTTAAGATTTTTCCGCGTTTCCGCGTTTGTCCCAAGTTCAATTCCTCTTATGAAGATGTTTATGCTCTAGTCCATCTTTCTCTGCACGAATTATCCATGAAAACATTTTAATTGCACGCGCAGGTTTAAGAGATTGCAGTGCAATTCTTTCCACGGCTATGTAAGTAAATAAATTGGTTTCGATCTGACTTCGTTACCGATTCCCCACTGCTTAATTTACCGCAAGGATAATAGGTTGCCTCGTAGAGACATACCCAAGATTAAAACGTTTCTCAACAACAAATACAAAATCATTGCTTTCCCATGTACTGTAGGGACTGTACTGAAACATTTCCAAGACATAAAAAAGAAGAAAATACATTCTACGTGGTATAGAATGCGGAAAACAACCGCGTCGTGCAGTTTGAGAAAAAGGAACTGCCAGCAGGCAATCCATTAAGTCGTAACCAACTTACATCATGTAACTGAATCTGAGGCAGGATTACGAAACCTAGCCTGCGTGCAGACGTCTCCGCGTGAAGCAAGGAAATAGGAGACGTCTGCACGCAGGCTATACGAAACCTCAATTCTTAGAAATCCTTCGATCTTTTATATATACAGAGGAAAGTAGCCACAAACCTGAAATTTAAGCCAGAAGCGATTGGTTCCTTCTGATAAACTTCTTAGATCTTTTTAGGGTTCCTTCTTAAAAAACAAGCTAAGCGGTGCTATGCTAAACGACCATATAACAAAACAGTGGAAATAGGGGAAAGCAGTACGTACTTTATTCTTCCGGTGCTAGGTCAATTTATGTAGTTGTCATTAAGCTCGGCCAAACGAGGATGAGAGTTGCTGAGAGTTCAAACTCTCGCTCTCGTTTGGCCTGAAACTCGCATGCACTCTCAGCGACTCTCATGCGCTCTTGTCGAATTTGATCATCTTGAGATCAGAGTCTCTAGTTTGCTCTCGTTTGGCCCGAGGTGATGATAGGCGATGAGAGTTGAAGAAAAATTCATCCTTTCCTTGTTTTGCCCGGGCATCTAACTATGAATTTTACTCACGTTCAGTAGATCTACCTCAACCTAGCAAGGGGAGCGAAAGGAAACTAATAGAAATGCTGTTCGCAAACTACAGCAGGAACCAGCGTCCGTCTACACCAGTGAATATTTCTCTCAACTTAGTGCTTTCTAACCTCGACAAAGTGGTAAGTTTGTTTGTTTGTTTATTTGGTGAAGCAGGTTACTGAGTAGTCGAAGCTCTCGTAAGCGGACACCTTCGGGAAGCAGAAAAAGTGTCCGCAACTGGAGCTGGCCGCTTGCGAGAATGTGTAAATACAGAGTTTGCATGAATTAGAGTTAAAACGAGGTTTTGTCAAAGCGGCCGCAAGTAGAGCTGTCCGCTTACCAGAGTGTCCGCTCAGAGAGCTTCGACTGTACACGTAACAGGCGCCAAGCGCGGGAAAACGCGCGTGACCAAGACATAATTGGTTCATTTGGTTTTGCATCTGATTGGTTGAGCAGGTGGCGCGAATTTAGTAAAGGAAACCCAAAGCAATTCTGGATTACTGTTGACACTCAATTGAAAACAGTTCTAATTCTGTACAATAAAACAACTGGGCAATGAACAAAACCTGCACTAATTCTTTTCAATAATTATTTTAAATGCAGGATCCAAAGAAGGAACAAATCGGTTTGACAATATGGTTTCGAATGGTAAGTAATGTGTTAAAACTGAATACAAATGTAATTCAAACGTCCAGTTTCCGGCTATAATTTCTTCAGATGGAACATAATAATCCGAACTTTACTTGATGAGGGTGACACATAACAGTATATCAACTGACGAGCTAGTGGCCCTCGATCCTAAAACTATAAATACAAATACAATTAATATACCTAATCGCGTTTGGCGGGAAGAAGAGAGACCCTGGGAACGAGGTTGACCTAAATTATGGACAAGACTGTTGCAACAATAATAAAATACAGCTAAAAATTACAATAGATCGTTTTCACGTGACGTCATCAAAATGCTAAATTCAAAACTATTGATCCTACAAAGCTGTATATTCTATACATCAGTGTCGTTAGTTGCTGGGGAAATTTTTGTGCCACCAGATTGCTTCGTTTTGGAGATAAAGCATTTTGAAATTTGAGACGGCCTGGCTCAACGTGACCTGAAATGTTACACAAACCAATATTTTCGCACATTTAAATACTTTTCTGATATGCTAATAAGTTAAAAATGATAACTAAAGCATTCAGAAGTGAAAACGTATGACTTCGGTAGAAAAATCATTTTTATTCTCGCAAACATTTTTTGGCCGCCATATTGGTGGACCAAAGTGGTCCACCAATATGGCGGACCCATACTAAGTTCTGTAATTTTCCGAATATTGTTTTCCCAATAACTTCGTTGCAATGAACACTGCCACATCAAAACTTGGGGAATATATTTATTTCCACCTACTCTACAATCTCTGAGTTTGTAGATTTTTGGTGCACGCAAAACGATCTTGTTATTTTGGTGAAAACGATCTATATAAGATTAAAACATAACATGATAACATAACAAAGCACAACATAAATTTTGTATAAGTATTTTGGTTTGGAAACCAATGTTTTTACACAGCTAATTAAGTATAATCAACTTGTGGCAGTGCCCCTCTCCACCCAGGAATATAAATGGGTACCGGCAAGATAGGATGATCTAAGAGAAGGATTCTCCGTGCATCGTGATAATATTTTGAAATCTGAAATAGTTTCGCGCCATGCTGTGAAAGTTATTTTTATTTCCTTCTGATCGAGGCTCCGACATCACGTTACTCGAACTGACCAATCAGGTAGCGCTCTTAAAATAGCTCAGCTATGGACTGGAAATTAAACATAGATTTCAAAGAATTATCATTGGAAGAGACCTGAATATGGAGGTATGCTTCTCTTAGATCATCCTCTCTTGGTACCGTTGAATTGTTTGGGAACCTAATGTACTCCAACCTAGTACACAGGCGCTCCCTTCCCGCTTACTCGATTTGGCGCGATCATGACGTCACCGAAATGAAACCCGTTCCCAGGTCCTTACGTGTACTTCGCGCTCGCTCGAGAAAGAAAGAGAAGGCCTAGGGACTAGGCTAAACCTACTCCTCATTTCTGTTTGTTTTCGCTCTCATGTTAGTTCTGGATGGACAATCGGTTGCAGTGGAATTCTTCACAACATAATATAACATCTCTAACTTTGGATTTTGAGGATTTCTGGACTCCAGACATGAATCTTTACTCAGCGTGAGTAGGAAGAAATAAACCCCGGACACCTTGTGCCATTTTATATAACGACAACATTGACTCTAACCATGTAATACTGTAGTGCTGTTGAATTTTATGAAATAAACAAGATACTACGCGCGCTCTCATTGGCTCAAAACCATTTAACAGAACTCAAATTGCTTTGTGCTTTTATTTCATAAAAACAATATAAAACGTTTTCCCTGTTTTTCCATAGTTATAGTAACACTCGTGAAATTTTAGAAGAACTCAAAATTCCATAGCATTTCAAGCAAAAACGTTTTAACTGATACAATGCGCGTTAATTAAAGAACATTTATTGCAAGTCGAAACCGTAGATCAAAGTGTCATTACTTTATTTTTCTAGGGTCGGCGCCGTAAGAGACTTTGGTGTCTCAAACAAGGACGGGCTAAAGATGAGCCTCATAATCTACAGTAACGGACTCGTCTTCTTCTCTCAGCCCACGACCATCAAGAGCGCATGCGTTATAAACATTGCCGACTTTCCCTTCGATGACCAGACTTGTCAGTTGACGTTTGGTTCATGGACAATGGACTCCACAATGCTGAGACTTGATATCAACAAGGGCGGAATTGACTTGACGCGCTTCGTAAAAAACGACATGTGGGATCTACTTGAAATCTCGCCAGAGGTGCGGGAGCAGATGTTTCTTTCTCATGAGAATAAATTGTCCATCGTTGTGTACACCATAGTGGTAAGAAGAAGGTCTCTGTTTTACGTTGTCAACTACATCATTCCACCAGTGGCCATTTCGTTCCTGTCGCTGTTACTGTTCCTCATCCCGCCCGAAGTAGGAAAGCGAATGGGTAAGGGTTGCTATACAATTTGCCTTTCAGCAAAGTACTGTAATGAATTTCCCAACTAGAGCAGTATGCAGCAATTCAACTTATAGATTTGCACGACGCTACGCTGCTTTTAAGCCTCGCTAGCTGACTCGTCCCCAGTCCTCTCTTGCTCCTTTCCATCACCCCCGCGTCTAACACGTGCACGTCTCTCATCAGAGACGACTGGTGACGAGTCAGCCTCGCTAGCTCGGTTTTTAAAAACACCCAGGCCCATGACATTGAAGGGAAAGCCTGTATGACGTCATAATTGTCTAGTGCCGGACTGAAACCATCTTCAGAAATAAGTATGATCGTAAACTCTTCACGACACTGGACCTCGCTCAAAACCTTGAGTTGGCAAAAGTAGAAACCTCTCTAGGTAGAACGATCTTGCAACTGGGCCCGTCGTTGCATCATTGCTGTGTACGCAGGGAAAGAACTGGGTATGGGTAGGACTGATTTCCATGAAAGCGAGGCTGATACATTCTAGTGTTGATAAAATATTTGATTTATTGTAGATTAACAGCTTTCTTGAATATATTGTTTCAGAGGCTGGTATAAACCTCCTTCTCTGCCTGTCAGTGTATCTTCTGCTGGTGAACTCTAAAATGCCAAAAACGTCAACAGCCTTCCCTCTTTTGACCAAGTTCTACGGCTGCGCAATCATCATCCTCGTGATAGCCATGTGTTGCACGTGCTTGGTGTACGCCCTTTACTTCATGAACTCATGCGGCGTCGAGTTACATGATGCATCCTTTTTCATCGGTTTCAAGGTACAGATCACGTTTATGTAGAAAGCCTTTTTGAAGCCTAATGCCTCGACAGGCCGGCTCTTAACTTCAGTTTCTGCAATCTTGTACCCAGAGTCAACGGTCTCCTCGGTCAGCGGGTCGTCGCCAGGTTAGACTCTGGGGGAATGGAATAAATATCAAATTTTTTGATTGGCTGTCTCGTGTAACAAACAATGGCCGTTACACCAGATTTCTGGTATTCAAAATTCCATTCCCCCAGAGTCTAACCTGGCGACGACTCGCTGACCGAGGAGACCGTTGACTCTGGGTACGAGATTGCAGTTTCTGTAGAATGAAGCAACTTGGAGTGTTGGTACTCCCCCGGCCCTAGATGGGATGCTAGTCGATAACATTAACAGATTACTCAGTACCTCCGCACCATTAGTTTGTCTGGTTGCCCTAACGATTAGCTAGTACTCCTGGGTAGAAAAAGACCCGTGAGAGTCAAGTGTCTTAGCTTGCCCAAGAACATAGCATAGTGACCCCGGCTAGCACTCGGAGTACGTATAATTAGCGCCAGATCCTCAGGGGAGGGAGACGGAGTGGAGACTCGGGGAGATATGGATAAGTACAAAATGGTGGTAAAATAACCCAAAATTCATAGCGATCAGTGTGTAACACTTCAAGCTACAAACTTCAGTAGTTTCACTTATCAAATGCAATATTATGTCTTACAGAATTTCATTCTTCGGTGGTTACAGCCACTACTCTTTACCAATCCATGCAGACGATCAAAAACAAATCCAAGGCGGAAACAATCAAAAGTACATCCCGCAGAAACAGGTGCTTTTTTCTTTATTTTTGTTGACTCAGTGTTATGTAGAAAGGTGTAATACGTGCGTAAGAGCTAGTGCTCGCCCTCTCAAAGGCTTTTGATGATTATCGCTGAATTCACTTACAGTCAACTCTCGCCTTGCGGACACCCCGTTATTACGGACACCTGCTATTACGGACAAAATCCAGCCCTTCACCCGACGAAAGCTGTAGAGGTTTGACTGAGAATGACTCCCGCTATTGCGGACTCTCGCTATAACCGGCGGACTCCAAATTACGTCCCGAGGGTGTCCGCTATAACGAGAGTTGACTGTATTTGTTAATCACACTCTAAACCACAGTTAGTCAATTACTTACAAACAAACGTAACAAAATAACGTGATTAAGCAATCAGAACTCGAGGTGAAAACGTGACGGTGTCACGTCAAGCGCGGGAAAACATGCAACCGGTGTGACGGTGTCACGTCAAGCGCGGGAAAACATGCAACCTGCAGTGTCAAGCGCGGAAAACATTCAACCGTTCTCAAGGGCGGGAAAACATTCAACCGTTCTCAAGCGCGGGAACACATGCAACCGATGCCAAGGTCACGTTGTGGTTTGGTTTTACAGTTGGCTGGTTGCAAATAAAAGCATGTTTGCTCTGATTTATTAGAGCACATTTCAGAGCTCAGTTATTTTTCTCCAGTCATAGAACACAACAAAGGGAAAACCCAGGCAAACACTTTTAATTCCTGTTAAATTGGAATTAACTTTAGCCTTTAATTTCTTCAATATTATTTAACAAGCTGTGGTTACAGCTTCATATAAATTGCAGAGAGCCAATTTGCCTGTATCTGTACATATTGCCCTGTGATTTTAACTAAGGTTTTCGATTTTAACCCTTGGCAGATTTCAAGTTGAAGGAGCTTGACCCTGAAAAGGACAGCCAATGCCAAATTGATGATGAACAAGCCATTTCAAGCCTAGAACCACCCCTGATTATAACCAGTTGTAGCTATGACACAATCCCCCCGATTTCATTAGCAAGCCAGGATGATCAGGAGGGTCATCTCAAACTGGCTAAAACTGGGTCAGTCGACCTCAGCAGTAGCTTTTCAAGTGTTGCCTCGTTTCGATCAGACGAGAACGCTGATATGGCCAGCGATCATGTACCAATTCCAACTGAAAATATCAAACATATAGTCGTTACTGAAGAACGCAAAAAAGTGACCTTTGCTTATGAGAATCATGGCGTCAAGCGACGAACGACTTCGATACATTGCACCGAGTCAGCGGTAAAAAGAACGGAGCACACTCTGATTTGTTCTGCGGGACCATCCTGGTTCACATGGGATGAAGCTCTCGGGAAGGATGACAAGGAGTGCGAAGACGATTCAGCTAGATTTGATGAAGAAATGAATCAGTCGATGGGGCTGGATTCTGAGGCAAATAAAAAGGATTCCGACACAGGTACGATGACCAATTTTACCAGACTCGACAATATTAAAATTATTAGAACTGTAGAACATGTACGAGGATAGCCTGTGAACATCCGCCTCCTCCCCGGAGGGGATCCCCGATTTTTTTTGAGGGGAGGAGGCGGATGTACACAGGCTAGTACGTCATGTACAGACAACGAATTGGTCGTCATCTCATGTAACATTTTAAAGAGTCATGATCAGTTAGTCAGTCCCTCCTTCCCTCCGTTGGTCCGTCCTTCCGTCCGTCCGTCGGTCAGTCAAACAGTCAGTTAGACAGTCAGTTAGTCAGTTAGACAGACAGACAGACAGATAGACAGACAAAAAACAGACAGATAGTAACACAAGCAGCACAGACCGATCAGTCGGTTAGACAGACAGACAGACAGATTCAGACAGACAGACAGACAGACAGATTCAGACAGACAGACAGACAGACTGACAGACAGAAATATACGTTTCTTTCAACTCAAGCTGTTGGTATTTTTTATTGTAGATGACCAGGCCACTGCTATGGACGGGTTTTTTCAAGTTCACCAATCATTTGAAAGAGAAAACACAAAAAGGGCGAACACAGAGCAGTGGCAGAAGGCTGCCATGGTTTTGGACAGACTGTTTATAATTGTGTTATTTACGAGTATTGTAGTGTCATTTGTGACTTGTTTATTGCTTGCCTCTAGAGTCAGGCAGTATTTTATTCCTTAACTTCACACTATAGAGCTATTTTCAATTGACTGCCGAAAGTAATCACTGAATTGCTTTGGTTTTGCTTTACTACGCTCTGTGATTGGTTTAAAAAAATCGCGCCACCTTCTCAACCAATCAGGCGCAAAACCAAAACCAATCGTGAGTTGGTCGCACGCGTTTTCCCGCGCTGCCTGGTTACGTGTATTTGCTTCGAGTTCTCATTGGTTCATCGTGTTTTTTAAGTTTGTTTTGATTGGCCATTGTCATTACTTTTGGTTTTACGACAATCAATTGAAAACCGCTCTAATCTTCCGGACTATAATCTTCGACTTGTGCGCCAGACTACCTGAATGCCATTTTTCCGCCACTTAACATGGGTTTAATGGAATATCTCGTTCGCGTTTCAAGCAATCCAAAAACTCTCCACTCATCCCATGAATCTATGTTATGAGGTGTTTTGTAAATTTTTGGGTGATTTTTGGGTATTTTGGGGAGGAAATAGTTTTTCTCAAAGGAGTTGTAAAATTTAGGGAAATAAGAAATATTGAAGATTTAATGTAGTTTTAAAATTAGAATTTGAAGTTAAAAATTAGTAGATTGACAATTGACGACAGTTGATAACCACGCAAGAGCACCCGCGTGGGTATCAACTGTCTGTTGGTGTTCCAAATTTTTTTTCTCCTTCTATCCCTCCTTTAAACCTCTTAAAATTTCATTGAAATTCAGGTAGAATCCCCCCTTAACTTAGGTTACATTATACTTGTAGTGATTGTGGTGTTGGAGTTGCACGAAGTTGATTACAACAAAAACTGTTTGTATTTAAGTCTTCTATCTATTTGAGGCATAGGTTACCAGTAATTTAAAAATATATAGGGATTGTCACCTGACTTCACAACAATATAGCTGTCTTATAAAAATCATCGAATCTGGTCGTGCATTATTTAGGTAATAGACCAGGCAGATGTATGGGGGTGGTGGTGGTGGGGTTTAGGACTCCCATATAAAAGTGACGGGGGTGATGGTTGAAAATTTTGAAATGAACGCTAAAAATAGATTGAAAAAATTATCATTGGAAGGGGGCCCATGTATGGGGGATGTGTTCTCTTAGATCATCCTCTGTTGTCCGTACCCAATTTTTATGTCGTATAAACCGGCCTTAATTTCAAATCAAAAAGGGGCAAACCAGACCCCAGTGAGTATTTCATAAAGGGACATGAAAGAGGAATTTATTACACCTGATAAAAACAATGACTCATTAAAAGGATCCGTATAAATAAACCAATTAGCTAATGACTTTTAATTAGCGTACTGACGAAGCTAATTATTTGAAAATTACTGTTGTTCATCGCGTGGATCCTGGCTACGACTCAGTATTGTCGATTTCAGTTTCAGAAGAGGAGAGTTCATCATCCTTCGGGCAGGTTTTAGTGAAGAAAAATCGGTTAAGTTTTGTTGATTCTACTCACAGTAACCGTTAAAAAGTAACTGGATATCGTTCGCCTTGCCTGTACACACAGACCTTTGAAAGCAGTGCGATTAAGGCCGGTAAGTTCTGTACTGTGATATTTGAGTTGCCTACGATAGGTTTATAGAACCCGATATATAGATGTTATTGAACTAGCGTGAGGTCCGTATTGGGAAAATATTGGTCGAGTTCTTTTTTTGCAAGTTTATGGACCGAGCCGAAGGCGAGGTCCATAAACTTGCAAAAAAAGAACTCGACCAATATTTCCCAATACGGACTGAGCAAGCTAGTTCAATAAAGTTTTTATTATAATGGCTTTTTTAAAAACTTGCTGATAAATTAATGCAACCATTCTCGGCTAACGCGCGCGCGCCAAAGCTAAGCATAGTCTTGCATTTTTCAGGCCACTTTGCGAAAAGTTTAACCGAAATTGTCCGCCAGACACGAGGAAACATGTTTCTACTTAATAGAAAACAATTTTGCAAAATTCGGTCCGTATGACCAAAATATCGGTCCGTATTGCAAAATACGGACCGCTCAGGGAACCAATCAGAATGTTCCTTTTCGTCGTGGACCAGTTTGCCATATAATAAATGTTCATATTTAATTTTATGTTCGACGTTCAATCCTGAATATAGTTCAAATTGCCTTCCTACTTTATTTGTTCCAATTCATTTCGAAACGTTAGTCATGGGCCCTCATAGAGGTTTGCAATGCGGCGGCATTTTAGTAAAGTATATTGAGTCAAAGTAATAATTTTAAATGCTTTTACTAAATCGATGATTTGACGATAATTCGAATTTCTTCCGAGGCTTTACTGTGCGAATAAAAAAGCGTGCACACTCGTGCGCTCCCATGTATTTTTTAGCCTGGGGGATGAGAGTTTTGAAAACAAAAATTCGATCAGAAGGCAACCAATTAGTTTCTTGAGAGCTCATAATATTGGACTTTATTATTCAACAAATTGTCACGATGCCATACATGGTCGCATATGACCATTGTCTTATTATAATTATGTTTCCACTGAGCAACAGAGGTTACTATGGCAACGATAGCGGTATCCTTTTGATATAAAAATGACTGATTTTCATAAAATCTACAGTCAGAAACTTTGTCTCCTATTTTATTTCATTATTTCTGTAAACCTGTGCATTTAACAGGCTTTTTATTGTTGTCGCTGGACACCAGATGGTGCATGAATACACAGCTTTAAAAGTGTACATCAATAGCAGTTATTACAGTTGAGCCCGCAGTCAAATATTCTTTTGTTTTTAAAAAGTATTCAAACGAGTTTGGCTCGATTTGATTTTCCGCCGCTCTCTCGAGTCCGGTCTTCGTTCTGGCTCATTTTCCCGAACAGCGGCTGGTAACCGAGCCAACAAATGAGGCAAATGGGCCAATACAATGCCAGATTGAACCTTTCGCCTCGTTTGCATGTCAAACCGCTGACATCTGTAATAACTGCTATTCCAAGTTGTGTTTATAATAAATAGTGAATAACATATGGTTTCGCGGAGATATGAAATTTATCTTCGAGTGTTCAACTCGCAAACGTTTCCGAATATTTTCCGAACTTTTCCGAAGATTACCGAAGATTGCCGAGGAAAATCCGAAGATGTTTCGACTTGATATCGACAAATTTTGACTCATTCAGCATAAAACATAGCAGCCTTGTATCTTCTTTTACACTGTAAAGATTTGATTTTTCTCAGTGAGAGAAATCCTTCATTGTCAGAATTCATTCTAGTTTATATAATAAAAACAATCATACAGGTTATCTGTCTGAGATGGTGAATGGTAAATTCATTTCTGTTGAATTTTAAAGTTTTTATTCTCGATTTTGTTCTAGCTATAGAACTTTTCAGCAATCCAATCCAGTTCCTAATCTGTGATTTTGTTCCTTAGAAAACAACCCATTGAATCGAGGAATTTGACTGGCACGTCACGTGACTTCTCATCCCTCCAATCATGTTTGCCGTTCCCAGTACTCTCCAGCTTCTACTCGCCATTGTGCTCGTGTTGTTTGGTGTGTGTGGGAATCTTGTCATTCCATTTGTTTCCTATCGTACAAGCCTCAGATGTCCTCACATAAAAGTTTTGGCTGCACTCGACTTCACGGCTACACTGCTTGGTCCTGGGCTCATGCTCGTTACTATTGTTACAGGCCCAACTTGGTTGGAACATAACAAGACACTCTGTCAGAGCCTTAGCTTTCTAAGCTCCTGGGTACAAATCACTTGCTTTCTGGTTCTTTTCTTTCTTGCTGTGTTTTGTCAAAATGTGCAACATAAGGTTCATCCAGGTGAAACTCGCCATGCTAAGAGAAGAGAACTTGTTTTTCTTGCTCTGTGTCTGTTAGCAGGTCTGTTGTTGAGCGTTCTTCCTCTTCTGGGCTGGAGCTCTTACAATGGCCTCCACTTACTTAGCCATACTCAAATCTTTTCAAACCATTCTATCTTCTATCTTATGTGTTCCTTCGTTGTTCTTTCCATCACCACCTTTCTTGCTGTCAGAGAAACGAGGCGGCGTCGATTGTACCCAGTACAGCTCTTCTGGGACAGACATATACTCGAAACGAAGATTAACGACCCCGAGATGACCACATTTGCTTCGGTTAACAGCAAATCCAAGTCGACGTCCAAGTCGTACACGCCCAGACGGTCAAGCGCTATGTCTGGCAGACGATCGAGCGTGATATCTTGTAACAGTCCTATGGCAGTCAGGAAAGTTTCCCAGAGGACTCGCGCATCACTCGAAAGAACTGTAAATGTACTGTTGGAGATAATTTCCCGTGAAAGGGCACTTGATACACAACCAGGAAGCGGAACTGGTCCAAGGGCAGAACCGGAAGTACCAAGTGTTGCTTCCGGGATATCCGAACATGGTATCCCTGGGGGTCCTTTTGTTATCTCCTCAAGAGTTCCTCCCATATACCCGATGTTAACCAGGAAGAAGAATGTTTTCGAGAACCCGCGATGTCTGCCTCCATTCAAAGGTTTCCAACAACAGCGCTCCTTGTCTCGTTTATTATTGCTCAGATGTTGCGTGACTGTGTTGTGCTGGCTGCCTCTTTATGTTTTACTTGCGTTACAAATCTCTTCTGTCGACTATCCACACCAAGTGCATATCATCATTACATGGCTGATTGTCACGCAATCCTCCATCTCGTCGCTATTACCATTGTGTGACGCAAGCTACAGGCTAGTTTGTCGCCGGGCAGCGTATTCCTGTTTCAAGACATGCGCAGTGGAAAATAACACGCATGCAGACCTGTCCAAGTCACGTGATGTGGAGTTCAGAATTGAAGGAAGCCAACAAGTTCAACTGAGGGACGTGATTCCTCTTGAAGGGCAAAAATTCAGATGATGAACACGACAATAGGAACAAGTAAGAGAATGCCATAGATGCTGATTGATTGATTAACTGATTGACTGACGGCTGATTAGACTGCAAAACAGTCGTATTTTTTGCGTTGGTCTGTCAATGCGCGCGGTCTTTGAACGAAAGGTCTGGAGCGAGTGTAAAAACGGAGAGTGGAACTGGGGAGAGACGCTTTATTCTCACGCCTCAGGCTCGCGCGCTTCGCATGAGAGGATCCACGCTTTCGGCGCTTCGTGCCTTGCGACCAGCGATTTAGAAAAAAACGACTGTTTTGCAGTCTAACGGCTGATTGACTCATTGATCGATGATTTACTTACTTTTGCGTAGCTGGCGGTCTTGTTGGCGTGCGAAGTAAAAATTCGTAAGCGGCAAAGCCGCGAAAGCGAGCGGCAGCCGAAATGATTTACTAGATTATGAGCGGTCGGCCTTTTTTCCTCAGATCAGTTGGCGAGCGGCTGTCGCCGAAAAAGCGCGCTCGCCGAAAAAACGCCTGTACTGCAGGCTAGGCTTAAACCAGCATTCTCACTCCTTTCATTACAACTCTCACACGCAGCAATAACAATAACAACAACAACAGAAGCAGTAGTAAGAGAATGAAGTCTTTTTTTATCACGAAAGAAATAAGGCGTCTGTTACATTACTGACATACAATTAAGATATTGTTTTAACTGAGACATGTTAGAAGAAGCAAAAAAACGTGGTATCAGTGTACCACTGCATGTACATCCAGATCTCTGCGTCAGTCCTTCGCTTAAGTCTTTCTTCTTCGATTTAGAATTTAACCAATCTGGAATTCAGAAACGTCAGTTGTGAGAACATTTAACAACCATGTTTCCAGGGTCTTTCCCTGACCTGGGATGCAGATAAACCTGGGAACGAAGTTAGATGACATCTTCATACCTAGGGCATTTTGTTTGATTTTGTCGTTGATAGGAATCTACCGCAATTGCCCGTTCCAAAGTTCAAAAAGGGACTGGGCCCTAAGTTACCCATTGTTCAAATTGCGTGATATTAAGAAATGAATCCCATCACCAGAAAGATCGCATAAAAATGAGCAAGTTTACCAAGTTTGGATATGTTGTCAACGGTCGCCCAAATTCCATACAAATGTCTCTAATTGAGAGATTGCGTCCCCAAAATCCACTGATACAAATTAAATCTCTAATGTTTCTGATTTTTTGAAAGCCTTCTACATGGTTGCAATCTAACGAGACAACCCCAAACATGGTAAACTGACCAATTTAAAAACTCGTCCCCAGTCTACATTTGAGCTTCGAAACGGGCAATTTGTTCCATGAAGTACAAAAAGATTCAAAATTAATTTCATTAAAATGTTCCACTTATTAATACGTATTTCTGAAGAATTCAATTAGTCAGAGGCAGTAATGTTAAGGTGGCTCAAAGTAATCACATCAATCCTACTAATTTTGACGAATAACGTTACGTACAGATTTGTGTAGGATTTTCCAGAAAAAAAATTAAATCTCTATGACGTTAAAATTAGTTGCCACGGCAACATTAAAAGACGTCAAACGTACCCTGTTTTTGCTCAAAGGGAAAATTAAGGTAGCTTTGAACACATTCTGCAGATTGTTGTAAAAACAATTGGTAAAAAGGTATGTTTTGTCAGGTAGACAAAAATGCATCAAAGAGAAAAACTTTCACCGAGTAGTTGACCACTTTGACGTCATATGCATCTGACTCTGTTCATTGAGAAATGCTTTACAGGCTCTAAGTTGCTAAACGTTCTTCGTCATCATCATCGGGCTAGCTGTGAGAAGACAGGAAGATCTGAAGTATTGTGAGCCACCTTAAATGCCCGGGGAGGAGGGTACTCCCTATAATTGACTATACGGGGAGGCTCCGCCCGAAAGGGGTACCTTTTCAGACTGGAGGTATATAAAAGGGTAGGGATTTCACGAGTTGGAGTATAGAAAAGGGTAGGAATTTCACGAGTTGGACTATAGAAAAGGGTAGGGAAAACTGTCATTTAGGTATGAGGTGGACTGCAGGTTTGAAGTTCTTAGCCATCGTAAGACAGCTTCCTTCCACTTCGTTCTGGGGATATATATTGTTCATTAAGTTCATTCCAAGGGTATAGAAAAGGGATGCAGTGTTTCTACTGTAGGTATGTGAAAGGGGTACCATTTTCATAATTTCTATGGAAGGTATATGAAAGGGGTACCTTTTCTGTCAAAAATGGTATATAAAAGGGTAAGGGGTTGGACCTCTGGGCGGAGCCTCCCCGTATAACTTTTTAAAAACTTTTTGAGTACCCCCCCGGGCTTAAATGCAATTATTTTCTCCATTACCTTAAAAAAGGGAAAAAGTATTTCTTCCCATGTTTTACTTTCGCCTTATCTTACATTTTGTGATTTTCAACATACTAACCTTGGTAAAGACAGCCAATGTAGATTATTTCTGTGTGATTTTAGGAAAGAACGATGTTACTGTGAATTTGCCGGCCATTCAATGGCATGGTGTTGCGAAAGTTATTGCACATGCGCCCGGCGTTTGGGCCCTGAACATGTGCCTTGCTGCTCTTCAGATTTCGGAAAGCCAGAATCTACATTCAAGATACATTAAGAAAAAGTGTTAACTCCAAACGGCGTGTCTGTTAGGGACCGTTCGTTTATTACGCCCCAAGAGGGGGGAGGGGGCTAGAGGGAGGAGGGTGGGGGGGGGTAAAAATTTGGAAATTGCGTTTTTTTTTGGGGGGGGGGGGGGGAGGGGTACAATTTTGAGACCATGCTACTACTATTACGTTTTTATATTATAACAAATGATTCAATTTAAAAGATCATAAATAAGTAGCGACATAAACGTAAATTATAAAGATTAAAATAAAGACTCTTGGTAACGATTTTAACCAAGTGCAAGTTGCTTTATACTATCAACAACCTGACAATATCTTTATGATACCAACGATTGATTAAACTGAACCGGAAATGAGTGAGTGTTGTCCTCTTTTGAAGTTACCGATATAATGATGATGTTACGGGGGGTAGGGTATTCAACGTTATTTCTAAAAAACACCGCCAACCCCCCGCCCCACTGGGACGTAATAAACAATTCCTTTACTTAGTGTACGTACTTTCTCACAATTTGTCAGTTTACTCTTCGTGTCATTTGTTAGTTAACCCTTTTACTCCCAGAGTCAAACCTTGAGTCAATAAATATGGTTCTAACTTTTAAGTCTGTGGATGAAACCTTTGTTTGTGACCATTCAAATGAAAGCTATTGATCAGTACTTTCACGTGGTACTGTTTGTTTTTGACAATTTTTCAAAAAGAAAATTCAATATTTTTTTCCCAGTTTTGAACTTAGCACTCTTGGGAGTGAAAGAAGGTTGCGAAGCCAATAGTCAGTTCAAATTTCTACTGAGTCATTTGTTTGCTAAAATTTTGGCTGCTGCTAATTGTCAGTAAAAGTAATAAAGCCGACACACAATTTGCCAAATTCTGCCGCAGGTTGTTTGTCAGCGTGGTTGATTGACAACTAGGCGTGGAATGGCCAGCAGGCCCAGGTCTCTTTATAGCCTCCTCCGCAGGCAACTCTTACATAAAGGCACGAGTGAGAGACTGGTACGGAGGACAAAAAGGTGACTGAGTGGGGTGGGGACAGGAAGAGAGGAAAAAGAAGGAAGAGCAACCCCGCCTTTCGCTCGCCTCGGCCCCAGTGCCCGCTCTTTTGCCCCTTTCTTGCCCCAGACCCGGAGACCCAGGAGTTGCCTGCGGAGGAGGCTAGTCTCTTTATACTTACTTCCTTCTCTGTTATTTGTGGATGGTTGTTCATGACAAACCACGTGACAGATTCATAACATCCGGGAGTTGTAAGAGATCCCTTGTATTTGTAAAACCTGTCGGCCACATCCGGGGAAACGAGAAGTGGGGCGAAGTCCTCAATGTGAATACCCGCGCTTTGTGTAACCACGTGATTACCGTCTGTTATTGAAAAGGGTAGTTAATAGTTTGGACATACCAAATAGAAAACGTTTTCTGTGTGTTTCCATAAAGTTATGGTAACACGAGTGAAGTTTGGGAGAACTAGAAATGCTGTGGAAACACGAGCCGCAGGCCAGTGTTTCTACAGCAATTTTGAGTTCTCCCAAACTTTCACGAGTGTTACCATA
Organism: Desmophyllum pertusum; assembly: GCA_029204205.1. Classification (NCBI taxonomy): domain Eukaryota; kingdom Metazoa; phylum Cnidaria; class Anthozoa; order Scleractinia; family Caryophylliidae; genus Desmophyllum; species Desmophyllum pertusum. The sequence goes on from MU827319.1 coordinate 696,752, forward strand.
ACTCTATGGAAACACAGGGAAAACGTTTTCTATTGTTTTTATGAAATAAAAACACGAAGCAATTTTCTATGTTTCCATAGAGTTCAGTATGGTAAATGGTTTTTGAACCAATCAAAGCGCGCGTAGTATGTTGTTTATTTCATAAAATATTATGGTGTCCGTTAGAACTTCGCCGACTTCTTGTACATGTTTAGTTCAATTTAACTTTTACTGCACGAAATATTGGATTTGTCACACATTCGATCCTTGTCAAAGGCCAGCTCAAATATACCAAAAACTTTGACTTCACCTTTGACGCGCGTCAAAGGTGAGGTCAAATATGTGACGGCTTTGCTACATTTAAATTTAACATAAATTAACGACCAAGTTAGCCTGCGTAGCAAGCGTTCCTGTACGAACGAAGAACTTTTTCCGCGAACGAAGAGCTTTTTCTGCATTCTGGTCGCGCGAAAATTGGGGCGAGAGCAAAAAAGTCGGACGGGGGGAGGGGATGGGGAGAATGCAGAAAAAAACTCTTCGTTCGTACAAGAACGCTTGCTACGCAGGCTACGACCAAGTAAGAAGTCTGATCCGTGTGAAAAATAATGCTGAGTATTGTTGAGTAATCTTCTCTGTAGTGTTATTTGGATGTTCACGCAACTTTCCTGTATGTTGAGTCATGGTGTTGTGCCGACTGGACTATCCAAAGAAGACACCAGACGCTATTTTTAAAAATAAAGTGAAACCTCTACTTTGGGACACCAACATTAAGGGGACACCTTCTTTAAGGGGACACAGACGTTTGTCCTGGCAAAATTAACGCTCATCTATTGAGCTCTTGAGATCCTCCATGAATGTATTTGTAAATGTGCTCTTTTCTACATGATTTCGGTTTGAATTTAATTGAAAATTTCAACATACATTTTGCCACATCATCAAAACAAGCCGTATCTAACTTACTTTCATCAACAACGTTGTTCAGAAGCTGTGCAATCTTTTCTAGTGCAATGTTTGCTGGGGATGTGCTGCTGTTTGCCATTGGGAGCTATAAGAGAAGATAGGAAACATTTTCGATCTCAGATTCTTTTCAAATATCAACCCGGATACAAAACGACAGTGAAAACGTTTCGCAACGAATAAAGAAGCTTAAAACTTAAAATATTATATACTAGTAATACGTGACACACAGGTCCTCGCGAAGCTCGGATGGGGATTAATTATTGTTTGGGTGTGAGTCTGATAACCTCAGTCTGTTGAGTTTTGTTACCCTTTTTTGGCTGTTCCTGAAAAAGTTGCAAAAATCGCACAACTTAGAACCTGCAAAAATTTAGTGCTGCGCAGTAGTTTTCATAATTGCTTCATGTAAGGAATACTAAAACACGTGTACCTCGTATAAAACAGCCACAACAGCTAACCCGTCTTCTCCTTGAGCGGCCAGCTCGTACGACGCATAATTTGTGTGTTGTCCCAAAACACCATATGCAACTAGAATAGAACAGAATAGAACAGAATAGTGAATAGCAGTCAAGTGAGGTTAGATTTAAAAGAATCATGTATAAGGTGCTACAGAAGAAGCCCCCTCAAAAAACAACAGCAACAACAACAACAACAACAACAACAACAAAAACAGCAACAAAAGCAAAAACAAGCAAACAAATAAGTCGAGCTCGTGAATTTTTTTCAGGGAGCACGAAGAGGGGAGCTCGACTTGTTTACCTTGCGGTAAATCGAATGAAGTAACGTCATTTTGCTACGAACTTCTCCAGTGTCTTGTGTTTCTATCAAACACAGAACAATGATGAATAGGCGAGTTGCCTTTTGCCTCTGTTTCAAAACGAGTCCTGGTGCACAACCTTTGATATGGTAATTAGTTTTACCTGCACGTTTATTGTCATGCAAATCAAACTAATTTCCATAACAAAGGTTGTGCACCAGGACTCGTTTTGAGACAGAGGCAAAAGGCAACTCGGAAATGGCCTATTTATTTTAAGCAGCTCAAGCTCACGTGCACTTTGATAACTCTGTTTCTGATTGGATAACACCACAGGAGGAAAATTCCTTTTGTAAATTTGGCGCGTTGCAAGTGATAAAAGTCTTTTGCGCCGGTACGATTCGTCAATTTTACCTCAATTGGATAGGTGTTTCCATCAATTGTATGTTCCGATCCAACCGTATCATTACAACCAAAGTGAAAATGAAATTGCTTAAGGAAGTAGCTCTCTTGCAGTAGACCGCCGGCCAACTTGACCGTCAACTCTTCCCCAATGAAAAATGTCGGCGCGTATCCATTGTTTCTAAGCTCGCCGGTGATTGGCTTGTTTCCCGCCACAGTGAGCCTCAGGTTAGGAGGGTTGGTAGGGTCGTTCTGCATGACCTGGTCTGTTATCACGTTGATTGGAGATTGTTTACGTCCATTGCAAGACCAGTTACCGTTTAAGGTTTCCCACTCGTCCGGACCTTGAGAAAAAAGACAAACAAACAATCAAACAAGCAAAGGAAAGATATTGTTCCACCATAGAGTGCTTTTCATTATATGTCAAAATTAAACCAAATTGATTTGTTTTTGTTTTATTACACTTTAAAACATAGATTGAAAAATGCGCGCGCTCTGATTGGTTAAAAACCATGTTTTATCAGAGTATATAACATAGAAAAGCGTGTTTTATCGTTTCGCGCGCGTAAATCTATATTTTAAAGCACATAAAGAAGCCAAAACCATGTATTATACTGTCATAAAACACTCGCCTGCGGCTCGTGTTTTCTAAATTTCTCTCGTGTTCTCAAATTCCCGTCGTGTTTTATGACAGTATAATACATGGTTTTGGCTTCTTTATTTGTTAAATATAATTAGCCTGAGCAGGCTCTCTTCCGCGCTGGTAGCAAAGCCGCAAGTTACGAGCCAGCTCACTTCGCCGGCTTGCTTCGCTCAGTCGTATCTACTCAGCCAGCCAGATGCAAAACCATAACCATTTGCGACTTTGTCACGCCGCGTTTTTCCCGCGCTTGGCACCAGTTACGTGTATTTGTTTCGCGTTCTCATTGGTTCCCTTGCGTGGCCCGCTTTTTTTTGGCCCCTATCTTTTCTTTGAGATTCTGGTTATGGATGTTATTATTGTCACAAGTTGTTTACCTTTAGCTCCTGGTATCAGTCTATCGTAGGTCCACGGTGTATCACCCAGCTCAGCTGTTAATGAAAAAAAAAAGACGATTTGTAACTGATTGTAGTGCATGAGACTAGTCCAGTTCCCTCCCTCCCCCATGCATCTAGGTCGGTGTTATGGTATGTGGATTTCCACCGAAAAATACTGAAGTCCAAATGTCTGGAAGCCCAGGAACAGGTGTACAGAGTCAACTGGCTGCTTTCGTAGGCCACTTGACACCTTTCAAAGGAGTCTCGCCCACACCTGCGCTTCCACTCGCGCGTATGGCACACACATTTAAATCTTTAATAATGTGATACTGCATTCAACTGCCACAGATCTAATACACCATAAGGTTATGTCAGTTAGCTACTCGTTACTTACTGGCCTGCACAACTGCCGTTTCCAAGTGAAACGCCACCACTGAAAAAAAGAAAGAAAAGAAACGCGGCACTGAATGAAATTTCTCTCCGCTGTCAGAAAAAGTCGCGCGTGTCATAATCAGTGGAAGAAATACATTTAATTTAAACATTTTCTGATGGGTTTGATTCTTGGCTATGACTTCCAATAGTGTTGAAGTTGAAAACTGAGGAAACAATCTTGAATTTTATTTTGCAAAATTGTCAAAATCAAACAGTACAACTTGAAAGTACTGCTCAATAGCTTTCATTTGAATGGACACACTAGGGTTTCATCCACAGACTTAAAAGTTACAACCACATTTATTGACCGTCAAGGTTTGACTCTAGGAGTGAAAGGTTAAACACTTAGGGAAAACCTGCGGGAAAACGTCGCCTACTAAGGAAAAGACAGAGATTGTTGACAAACTCAAATAGTCGGCGATACTTGGGTAAACTATATAGCTAGCAAATGATAAATGTCATAAATGAGCGAACATGGAATAAACACAGCTGTTGCTATGTAAAGATAAACCAAATATACAATTGTTAGTTAATAGAAGGATTGGTTTTTATTCGAAATAACATATCTAATTTTAACCACTATCGACCACAGACAAAATTGCTTTTTAAGTAACAAAGTAACAATGCTAATTAAATATTTACAATGTATCCCGTAAATATATTTTATCTTTATATGAGAGGTCTTAATAATAATAATAATAATATTTGGGATACGGGATATTTAAGGAGCAAATTTTGAATGAGAAATGTCGGTCAAAGTAATGGAATATTCGAGCCAACTGCTGAAAGGAATATCAGGATATAAGATGGTATATTCCAATCCCTCACTTACGATGTATTTGAGCTAAACCATTAACCAGAAACAAACAACATCAATATTCACCTTACCTGTACACAAAACAAGTGTCAGGGTCAAGCTCCGTTTAAAATGCATCTCAGTTTTGCTTCAGATAAAACTGAGGTATCGTGGACAAAACTGACTTTTTAAGCTCAACTTGTCTAACCTTACCGTTTCTTGTGAGAACTCGGATCATGAATGATTGACGACGTGAATGTATTCCGGTTGAGTAAACTGATATGTCTCGGTGTCAAAACGCTGCCAAAGCCACGACATCAATTTCTCGACATTTTAACACTTTTGCGTTTTGAATTTGTTATTAGGGAGGCGCAGATTGCTACAGTATCATATACTGTGATTATGGGAAGGATATTAAATATCATAACATGCTATATTTATTTTCCTTTGCCTTCTTTTAGACAAGCTAATCTCTTGACATTTGGCCCGCCGTACCTGCCATTCAGCCTTCACATTTGGCAAAGGTGAATGATCACAAGTTTTTCCATTTAATTTCGATTCAAAGTCCGTATAGTAGATGATTCGTCCCCAGTACGTACTCTCTTTTGTCCTTTTTTGGAAAAGGGTGAGAGTCAAGGGAGACTGGGAGAAACTCGCGCTCGACCTCGTCCCCAGGGCCATCTCCGCTTTCAAGATGGCGAGTGGGCGCGAAGAGAAGCTGACTGGCGAAGAGCAGGTCACATGTCTCCAAAAATATTGGAGATTTTGATTGTTACAAAACGGCGGCGGGCTTGCGATTGGCTACAGAATTTTGTGATCACGTGACCTGCTCTTCGCCAGGGTCTTCTTCGCGCCCACCCGCCATCTTGAAAGCGGAGATGGCCCTAGAACCCAACCTTGCGACCACCTCGCAAATACAACCACCTCGTTATAACGATATATAACCAGCCGTCGGCGTTCGGATTAGCGGGATTTTACTGTATTTTTCTTGAACGGCGAATACTCGTTTCAAAACGCTACAGCATTAATACGAGAAGTCTACGAGGCATATAAAATAATCAAGAGAACCGGAGACTGGGCACGACAACAGCGACCGCTCGCAAAAATTTGGCGGGAAATTGAGATAATCCTCTCTTGGTTTACAAAATGGCGGTCATCAAGAGAAACTGATTAGTGTGAAAAAATTAAACCGTATCTTTCACTAGTTTGCAAGATATTTCGTTGCCTCGTTTCGCTGTGCACGATTTTCTGTCCTCTTCAAACGTTTTGCAAGAATTTTTTTGGTATTTGCCTGACCCCGCCCCAAAATTTAGAATGGTCTGAAGTTCTACGGCTGCCCTTGCAATTTGACTTTTGAATTACGTTTCAGTTTTTTTTTATCAGACCTAGGAATAGATCGGTTTGAAACCAATAAAAGGCGATAATTTCCTTTAAAAGTAAACAAAGAAATGATAATGCTAATATCCGAAGAAAAATATAGTTTGCAAATTTCGGTTTCCAACGTAAATAAATAACAAAACATCCAGATCATATTCAGGACTATTTAGCGATGTTTCTCGTTACGTCACCTATTGTTATTAATGTGCCAACCAGAGAACTATTGGCTGTTGAAACAAAGAGTTCTTTTGTTTAATGGTTGGTAAATTTGAATAACAAAACAAATTTGACGTAATGTTGATCAATGAACACTCCTATTTAGCTGCGAAGAAGTACGGGTTTAACCGGCGCTGCAGTTTGAGTGGGTTTACTGAGGTGAGTTCGTTCAGAGTTATAAGTTATGTACAGTACTCATGGTTATAATTATTCAGTTATCATTTCTAAGAAAGTAGTAGCCAAGGAAACAAAAATGCATTAGTATACTAGTAGATTTTTACTAATACTGCTTAGTTCGGTAATAAAACAAAATAGGCGGATGTAGACAGGACTATTTTTTTAATAGCATTTGATTCTAAAGCGGACTTCCTTTTTGTCGAATTAGAACTCTGAAAATAATTTGTTGCAGAAGATAACTGAATGAAAGTATTGAGTTAAATCAAGACTTATAATTTGTTCGATACTGTTTACAAAGCACCAGAAAACGAAATTTCTACACTTTTCATGTATAAGGAAGTTGAAACGTAATATCTGATGGTAGCCTTCTCCAATTCAATTACTCTAAGAAATGAAGTGAACAGACATGGTATAAATATTAAGCTTATACACTGAGAGTAAATGCTTGAATTTACGGTCTTTCTCTCGTCACTACGTTCGCCAAGGATAAATATTTAAATCGGGCCGGGTTAAATTCAATATCTTTCGCTTTCTAACTGTTGTCGATTTTGTGCCTAACCGGCTTGCACTCGGCCGGCTACTAGAGGTCACTAGATACTGATCTACTCGATTGGTCAGAGATCAGCCGGGTTAGTAAAGTAACGTACCAGTTTCCACTCATTACAAACCTTGCTCCGTGACAGGAAATTTTAACAAGAAAGCCTGATGACGTCAATGCAATCATTGGAGCCTTCTGAGGCATCAGTATCCCGGATGGAAGCTTTACCTTTGATTTCCGCACAAACAGCAACGCGAAGGCGTGGTAGTCACAAGTTCAGGTTGGCAAGTCCATGTATCAACCTTGCTTGCTTATCGTTCTCTCTTCTTCTCCTGTGGCAGCTCGTGGGGACGGTACTTTACTTTATACGAGCTTATTACTGCTGTATAAAGGAGCGTCATACTACGTTTAGGTGTTCAAATTTCACCGCGATTCCTCATTCCCAAGAATTGGAGCTGGCATGGCTTATATCCCAAGACATCAGCATCGCGATATTTTCATTTACCCTGAGTAAGGTGCCTGGATTTCTGGGCTACTCTGTTATATTCAGGAAAGCTACCCGTTTACCAGCATTTTGGAGCCTTACGATGCTTCATGCAATGCAAGTCATAGGATTTGGTATTATTATTTACTTCAACAATGTTCCTTCAATGCAAATATGCTTAGCCACTGCGTTTTCCTTTCACGGAATAGCACTGGTAGCAATTATTAGCGTGTTAAACTTCACCCCTGTAAATCGAGTAAGGAATTCATGTAGTTTTTTGGTGTTTTTGCTGTGTAAACTGACATTAGTAGCACTTTCTGTGCAAATCTTTATTATTTTTGTAGTGGGCTCTGTTCAGTTTGCGTTCAAAGTGACAGGATTGGATGAAGTGGGAAGGTCAGCGGATTTTGTGACACTTTTTCGGAAACTTCGAGAGTTTCCTCAAGTTGTCTTCTACTACAGCACAGCGGCTTTTGTGTGGCATAAGCTGTTCTTGGATAACAGAAATATCCTGAGTCACTATCAACTTTTGAAGTTAAGGGATCATTTACAACAGAGCATCTTAAATTAGAGCGGTTTTCAATTGGGTGCCGTGAAACCAAAACCAAAGCAATAACAACAGTTACACAATGAACCAATGAGAACTCAAAACAAATACACGTAACCAGCGCCAAGCGCGGGAAAACGCGTGTGACCAAGTCGCGATTGGGTTTGGTTCTGCATCTGATTGGTTGTGCAGGTGGCGCGAGTTTTTTCAACCAATCACAGAGCGTCGTAAAGCAAAACCAAAGCAATTTAGCGATTGCTTTCGACACTCAATTGAACGCTGCTCTAAAGGCTATAAGCAGTCTCATACTCTATACAAACTCTGTAAGGTGAAGCTAAGTTGAAGAACGTAGTTCAGGATTTACTTTCACGCCAAGAGCTTCTTGGACAAAAGTGGATCGACATACCGTAAAATCCCGTTTACAAGCCCTTCCGCTTATAAGCCTCCGTTTATAAGCCCCTCCCTGCGGCATGTACAAAGAAAGTATAAGAGCAGCTTCTCTGAATAGTTCTAGTATATTTAGCGGTAGTCCATTTTAAGGAATTCCATTGAGGTAGTTCATTGGGGGTATCCCATGGATTGGGGGCAGTTTTTTTGTCTGCATCCGCTTACGAGAGCTTAAAGTCAAAGGAAAAGACAAGTTGATAATTCCTAAAAGTTGTCGCAGTCGCTTACGGGAGCGGTAGCTTACGAGAGCTTTTTCTGTGACAGAGTTTGAGTGAAAATTCAAACGGGGTCAGTTCACCATGGTGACCGTAGCTATATAGCTGGGCCCGGTTGTTCGAAGGGTGGATAACGCTATCCACCGGATAAATCACTATCCAGTGGATAGCGTAGTTTGTTTTGTTAACACTTATCCACTGGATAGCGATTTATCCAGTGGATAGCGTTATCCACCCTTTGAACAACCGGGCCCTGGGCGCTTACGAGAGCGGTCACAAGGAGAGCTTCGACTGTATAAACACGGTGGAATCAGTATTTCACACCTTGAGTTTTGTTTGTTTGTTGACTACAGCCATCATTTGTTTATTTCTTATTCATATTTTCGTTGATTTCTTGTGTGTTTTTCTACTACAATAGGGTCCTCTCAGCCTCGTTACCAAGCTGAATATTAATATTCAGCTTGGTAACGAGGCTGAGAGGACACAAACAAAGGAACAAGAATGTTTATTGTTTATTCATTTCCTTTGTTTGTGTCCTTTTTAATTTTAATATATCGAAAGGACCCTATTGGCAAACAACAGAATTACAGTACTGTGCAAAAGCAATGCAAACGAATTTCGATGACTTTAATTTCGTGCTTTGTTCTCGCGACATTTCGACGAAATTTCGTCGAAATTGGTTTGCATTACTTTTGCACAGTCACTGCTGTAGGTGGAGAGTGATCGTCGAAGCCCTATGCCTCTCGAGGGGCAAACGGTGATTAAGTCAGTCAAGTTTTCTACTTTTTGTGTATATGTCATTTATATATCCATCAAATTTCGGTTTCCAGCAAACGGATAAGTGATGAAAACATTTGTGCTCCTATTTTCAGACTTTTCAGTTTAAGCGTGCTATTACTTTCTGCGTGACATCATTGTAAAGCAGCCATCAAGTTTAAAGGAGCTACAACACGGATGGCGCATCTTGAAAAAATATATAATGAGCCAATTTTGTCAAGTTCGCCCTTCGCAAAAAAAAAACCATCTTAATCTTCTCCATTCTCAACCATCCTTGTTCCTGTTTGGTTTATTATTACCTCTTTGGTGTTTTTCTAGCTTAGTAAACTATTATTTTGAGGCTTTCTTCAATTTGAAGTGGATTTTGCACTTCGCAAAAATGACTTAAAATATTGCGACATAGCTCCTTTAATGTTTGATAAAATGTCACTTATAAAAACTTCATTGCTGTCTATAGAGCGTTTTCACAGAGACCATATTGGCCGGTTCCCAAACGACTGGAAAGTCAAGTTTTGTTTCCGAAAGCAGTGAAATTTCATATCATTGTTTGGGAACACTAATATGGCCGCCGTGACGTCATGTGAAAACACCCTGAAGAGTGTGCCCGTGACGTCATGCATGTGAAAACGCCCCGAAGAGAGGAGAAATAGGACTATGTAAAATATAGCGAATGTCTATGTCTGATGCGGAAATAAACTATAAGAAAAATATCACTACAACACTGCTTATGTTGTTTTATGTGTAAAGTCTATATAGGTTACTGTAAGTAGGATTTTAAACTTAATTACGCCTAGAAACCAACTACAATGAAATCCCGATTTCTCGAATCCTCGATTTCTCAAAAAACCCATAACTCGAACCAAAAGTCGTTTCCCTTGGATTTGTTTCACTGTAATTTTACCTCCGATATTTCGAACTACCGATTTTTCGAACCAATTTTCGTTTCCCGTGGAGGTTCGAGAAATCGGGATTCCACTGTATAGATAGTGTCTTCAGAGAATAGTATGCGCGAAATTTCAAAACTATTTCGAATCAGGTCGAATGAATTCGTTGTTCACGGCATTGTTCACGGAATGATCTCAAGGTAAGACAGTTCGTCGTCAGAACAGTCTGGCTTTTCAATGTTTCCATGATCATTGTCAATGATACCATGAGGCTCGTCATAATCGGAAGCTAAGACATGATATTCATGCGACAACCGTTCACTTCCATCACCTTGGCTTGATGTATCCAGACATGATCCTGGAGTTTCATCCTCATTTCTGCTTTTATCCAGCGGGTACTTGCTTTGGACTTTACCGCTATCCTTTCTTCTTATGGCTAAACGCCTGGGGATGGGCAATTCTCCAGGATTTTTGTACAGTGCCGCGTATTGAACGTGGTTATTTGTTGCTTGCTGTAACGTGTGATATTTCGGAGCGTCGTGGTTACTCGGCTCTTGAAAATGGACGCGCATCTGGTTAACACCTCGGAGGTTGTTTGCCTGTCCATCTTGGTTTAGTATGGATCTCGTCTGCGCGTCGTACTGAATGGCATTCACAGTTATTTCGCCGTTCTGTTTGCGTGTTCTCCATTTTAAGCGCCATAGGAGAAAGCCGATGACGCAACAGAGGACCGCGATCACGGAAACCAGCGGAATTACCGCGACGGTCCAATGGACGAATCCGGAAGGAAGTTGAACTGGAATAAAACAAATAAAGAAACTCCACATTACTCACAAGTGCCAAATGACGTACATTTTAACCGTCAACTAGCCTGGCTTTCCGCTCTGAGCAAGGCAAAGAGAGTCTGTGTCGCAAAATACTGATTGGTGGAAATGTAATTGGTTGATGTTCAGTTGGTGATGTAAAGCAGGGATTGCGTGCTTAGCGACGTTTGCACAATTCCGTCGCCTTTTATTCACTCACAGCTCTTCACGCTTCGCGCGTCTTTTCGCGTCGCCCCCCCCCCCCCCCCCCCCCACTATCCGTACGCCTGGAACAGGCAACGTTTATATACTAGTTCTTTGTAGCCTACGAGCAAGCTCCGTACGTGTTGGCATTGGAGATGGTTAACCCTAAAACGAAAGCCGGCCAACCTAAATTTGGCGAATTCTTTGCTAGAACTAGAAAGAGCTAGTTTATTCATTCTGAGCAAATTTTATTTTGTTTTGCGTTTAGATATCTTTCGTCTTAGTTGCTGTGCGTGATTTTTAAAATTATTCGTTTGTCGTGACAAAGTGGCGCTCGTGTCAATGATACCAAAGTAGTGTGGTAAGCCAAAAAGTGTCGCATACCAGATGTACATGTGGCATACACGCAAGCAAAAATTGTACCAAAAAATTGAACCACACCGTTTAGACACTAATCTAAGTGGTTGTTCAGTCTTTCAGTCTGACTCTCATTATTCCTCAGTGCCAGAGAGACGTCCTGACTGAAATTGTATGAATGAGATTCGCGTGCATGTTTGAAAACGGATCGAAGAACGGTCAACTCAAATTAATCCTATTGAGCTATCAAAGGGCTATAGGCCGGACACAGTATAATTTATTACATTGCAGTATTCCAGCGTATTTCTTACCTTGTTCTACCATGATGACTGTATCTGTTTTAGCGGTTCGCGTAGTTATTTCAGTTGTTACGGGCGGGCGGTTTCTTCTCGGCAGCTGTGGTGTCGGCTTGCTTCGAATTCGCGTGCGTGATGTAGTTGTTCTAAATTCTGCTATTTCTCCTGGACCCTTGCAGAGAAATCTACTTCTCGAGCAATCTGTGGAAGTGGAGAAAGTCGAAGAATGAATGACATTTATATATAGGCGTGACGTTGTAAATTCCACGGGTTTAGTTTCGGTATTATTATGATCAGTTTTCCGCTGCCCCGCCCGTCTCACTTTCGGTAGGCTTTTTTCCGAGTGTCTCTTCCCATTATTGCATTTCTTTTTCCTACTTTAAAAAAAATAGTGCAGTTATTCTAAACTTAGATATCGTACTACAAAAAGGCATTGATTTTAGCACTATGAGATCCGTACCTGACCCAGGATGGCTGTTCATTTGTTTGATTAGTTTTGTTTTGTTAGTTTGTCAGGTTTGTTAGTTAGTTTTCCTTTCTCTTCTCTACTTTATACAGAAACAAAATTACTACTTTAATTTCTTTGTTCTACGCCATTATATAAATTGATAATTTTCTTCTTGTTATTTATTACTAAAACCCTACTGTTAGCTACCCTTATTATAATTTGTTTTTCGTCACCTCCCGCCTCGAATAGCCCTGCTAATTTGCGGGAGGTGAAAATCTATGTACTTTAACCAAAGAGTTAATAAAGCTTGTTGTTGTTTGTTGTTGTTGTTGTTGTTGTACTCTTTGACTAATGTAACAAACATGATAAACCAAGCCATTTACAGTGCGCCGGACGCGCCTTACCGTAGCCACCCAACAAACCTTTTTACAAGTGTCCTCTCGTAATATTATAACGTAGACACTCATCGTGTTCTATTGCAATCCGCGAATCTGATTGGTTCTCTGATAGTTGACTATTCGCCGATAGCCCACGATCGTGCGCGCTTAGCTTTGCCCTTGAAACGGAAAATTATTCTTGATTTTGGCTTAAAAATACTTAACAATTATCCTGCGAAATCGCGCTGAATATCGCCTGATACTTAGCCGACGAGGCCGAGTTGGCTAAAATCAGGTCTTCCACTTTGATTTCAAGAACTGACTTGAACATTTTACCACGCGCATACGAAATTACATATATCGCAGGATATCTGTTGAGTACGGTCGACAGATATTGAGTGCATCATGACCATATTTGGACAGTGTTACGATTTGTTGAATACTGATATCGATGCTTTATAATGTCTACTAAAACAATTACACTACTCGCCATCGTTTTCTATGAGCGGTAGTCAACTATTAAATTATCAGGTTTATAGTCTTATTTTTGAAAAGCACTAAAACAAAAAGAAGACCTTACTTCAGTGGTTATAGATAATATAACAAGAATATCAAGACTAGCGTGCGCTGTTTGGTGGATGGAATTGTTATTCCGCAACAAATTGTAACACTGTCCAAATATGGTCATGATGCACTCAATATCTGTCGACCGTACTCAACAGATATCCTGCGATATACGTAATTTCGTATGCGCGCGGTAAAATGTTCAAGTCAATTCTTGAAATAAAAGTGGAAGAGTATTTTTTTTTTAGTTGTGTTATTAATTTGTTGAATAATAAAACAATTATCCTGCTCAATCTTGCGGAATATCGCCTATCGGCCTACGGCGGCCTACGGCGGCCTACGGCCACATCGGCTAAGTATCAGGCGATATTCCGCGCGATTTCGCAAGATAATTGTTAATTTTTAGCCGCACGAGTTATTCATTCAAAAGATCTCATCCAAACCCGGAACATTGTTCCAGAAACTCCCCAGGATGTCCTCTTTTGGGGCATTTTCCCGGTCCTAAGATCGCAAAGAAGGTAGGGTGTGGGCGTGCGGTTAACGCTCCCTTACCGTAACAATAACAACAACAACAACAAATAATAATAAACAACTCAGTTATGGAAACTAGCTGCTTACTAATATTAAACTCTCTTTTAGCGGACACCACTGTAAGGCGGTCACCTCCCTAAGGCAGACATGGATAGCTGGCTGGTCCCGGCCGGAGTTCACTTGTTTGTCTGTAACTAAACTCTCTTTAAGGCGAACACCTCTCTAAGGCGGACAACTAGAGCCGGTCCCGAGGGTGTCCGCCTATGGCCTTAGATAAAGAGAGTTGACTGTACACTAACTACGCACTTACCAGCTGGTTTCTCGCAAATAAACCCGGCGAAAATATATCCCTGTACGTCATTAAAAAGTCCCTTAGTTCCCGAGGGATAGTCCTTGGCCATGACCACATAAAGCGCATCATCTCGAGGCTGCCATGGCTGCCAGCGATCAATGGTCAGCGGCTCTCCACTCACCCAAGTCCAGTTTCCCGCCACAGTGTCGTTGTAGTACAAACCAATGTGCCAGTCGTTGTTGAACTTGTTTGTCAGGTTTTGAACGTGATCTTTGATGATTTGCCACTCGTGATCGGTTTCCATGGAGACGAGGTCCCCACCGTAGTATTGACAGGACTGTCTGGCTGCCGCCCATGTGAGGCCATCCTCGTGAAATGAGTAACACGAACAGTCCATGGGTGCCACTGAGGTCAGACCGTAAAATACATGTTAGTCATGTTAGACTACTTTAATTTGGTTATCAAACTACACAATAAACAGCCCGAGTTTTCAACGATCGGAGGCACAGCCGACAGGGTCCTGATGGGAGTGCTGGATTCTCAGTGATCAGTTAAAAGTTTGGTCATTTCTCAATTACAGTGAAACCTCCATTAAGGGGACACCCCCGGACCAGAAGAAGTGTCCCCTTAATGGGGGTGTCCCCTAAATAGAGGTGTCCCAAAGTAGAGGTTCCACTGATCAGTTAAAATTTAATAGCCATTTCTCAGTTATCCGTTAATTTTGACAGGTCTCACTCCCAGCTATCAGTTAAAATTTTGACAAATTCTCAGATCAGTTAAACCCCATCAGGACCCTTCTCATACAGGAAACGAGGGCCAGTTCAAACAATATTATTTATAATACTGAAATTCGAAAGAAAATTTCATAAAGGTTGATAAAGCGGTTACATTTGAGCAACTCTTCCAAGTGTAGTGGAATTTTGAACGAGACAATTTCAATTGTAAAATGCCGAAACAAAGAACAGCGTCATGAATGGTAATCTATAGTCACTCTGACGATCTATTAGCATTGTATTAGACGATTAGTCGCCGCTTATTAGGATTAACAATTGAACCGGAAGTGACGAAGGCCTGACACTTGAAAATAATACTCTAGTTCAACATCATTATTTTGGATGCAAATCAAGAAAATATATTTTGTATTTAATTAAAACACGCCGTCAAACAATCTAAATGTCTATATACACTTCAAGATACTAGTGCCGCTTGATTTAGTTTTAATTCTTTCGTAGCAGTCAGGATATCTTAATGTGCTGATTCACGACCTAAATTTGTTACTCGGCAATTGTCTTATCTGTTCCTGCTGTTTCGCATTTATGATCAAACGCTCAAAAAGTGACCGGCTCAATTTTACAAAGCTTTATGTTTTATACACTGAAGAGGCACAAGCGACATAAGGATGGACACAGGCACACGCACAAGCATATTAACTAAAGATGTAAAGTGAGGACAGCAGCGACATAAGTATAAGTTTAGTACAAGAATACGTATAAACACAAGAAGAACGAACGCACTCGTTCTTCTTATGTTGTTATCACTAGGAATCACCATGGCACCGATCAATAAGAACATAAAACCCACAAGACTGAGTTCGTCCTTCAGTGTGCTTTCGCTTATTCTCATACCGGTTTATCGCTGCTGTCTTCACCGGCTTTTAATATGTTTGTACTGTGCGTGACCGCCACAAACAATTCAGTGAAAAGTTGTTTCCTACCTTCGATCACGAATGGCAGAATAAGAACCATTCCAAGCAGAAACGCCGTGTACATCATGCTGATCTGTGATCTGAATCCTTTCAGCTTCAAGCCCTTGTCGATGTAGTTTGGTTTATGCGTGGATGGTTCAATATTATCGGCCTACGCTTTCGATTCGATTCTATATCCGGTTCGTTCGTAGGCGTGGTCAAAAGGTCAACATTTTTACACGTATAAGGCATCGTGCTGAAGCAATGATCCTTGAAATGAAAGCACGAGATGATAACGAGAACATTAATATCAAGTGTCCTTTGGTCACGCTATTGTCACACCAAACAAGGACAATGTTCACTTTTCAGTCTCTTTATAGCAAGTGTACTCTGGTCACACTGTAATCGAACCCAATCGAACTCAATCGTTCGATTGATTTCGATTGGGTTCGGCAATCGAACACATTCGAACTCACCCAAAAATGTTGCCAATCGAACACAATCGAACGTTCGATAATCGAACGCTTCTTTAATCGAACATAATCGAACTCTGGTTGATACATTTTTCCAATCGAACACAATCGAACGTTCAACAACAACGTACAACTTCAACAACTTTATTCAATTTTAAATATAAGATTTACAACAGTGCTTGCCCCCGCTACTAGTTACAAAACTAATCGAGACGGGAGCAACTCGAACTCTGGATTGATCGAACTTTTCATTGGCTTGCGCTTTGACATTCCAAACCGGTTTCAAACAGGGCGTTGCGTTCAAATAAGTTGTTTGTGCTCTACTTCAAACACGAGTACCTAGGCAATATGTCGTTCAAACTATAAACAATCCACGACGTCGTTGTTAAAGGCAATCACGAGTGCTCTTTCGCTGTCAGTGTCGGTGAAAGATTCATGGTGAGAAAGAAAAGGGGAGATCGACGGCAAGCTCTCAAGGTACTGGACGAAAACGGACGAGGTCAGCTAGGGTATTTGCAGCGTGAATTGGTGCCTGTTCTTTGGCCCTTGACCGACAAAGTTGAGTTAGTTCTACATTACAAAATCGAAATAATCGAATCGATTCAGTTCGATTGGTTCGATTCAGTTCGATTGGTTCGATTGAGTTCGGTAATCGAACTCACCCAAAAGTTCCAGTTCGATTGTGTTCGATTGCCGAACCAATCGCAAACAATCGAACGATTGGGTTCGATTGAGTTCGATTGATTTCGATTGATTTTTGGTTCGGATTCGTTCGATTGACTACTCCGGGAATTAAAAGTGGCTAACGTTCATTTTAACATATGCGTTAAATTGTTTTTGAATTCTTGCATGAATATTTAAGAAATCAGTAGAAAATGGAAAACACGAGACGGAGTTTGGAGTTTCAAAACTTGATGCGGCCGGCGAGGGTTTACATAAGTACTTTCGAATTCTCCCATAGTCCCCTGAGTGTTTGCTTCAGGCAAATAGCGGCCATTTTCTATTTCTTAAAAAATAAAAAATAAAACCTACAAAATGTTACGTGACGTCATCATACCCGTATTTACCGTAAGCAGCCAATCAGAGCGTGCGCTTATAGATGAACAAAATGTTTACAAATATCGCTTGTCACGCTCAGTGCTATTGCAGGGGCGTCAGAACCGTCTATTTATTTAGTAAACTCGGGGAGTGGCATCATCTCACGTGTAGGATGTATGGCGCCAAGGAAATTCGCCCACTACTCCGGCAGATCCGTACCCTGGGTGCCAGAGGTTTTTCTTCTTCGCAAGAGGAGCAACGAAAGGGCGAAAGCGAGATGCCGGCCGACGATTTTTTTTCGCTCGCCACGTTGTGGCTCGTTGTCGCTGCTTCGCCGCTTACAGTTCGCGCAAAGGAAAAAGGAAAAAAAATCCCTCTGGCACCCAGGGTAGCAGATCAGTCGAATTAAAACAAAGACAGTTTCTCGTTTGGACAGTTTCATAGCTCGAAAGGAAAATATCGTTGTAATTTTAAACTTATTCGTTACATCAAAAGTGTCTTTATTTTGTCATATCCATTTTCAACTGGAAGGAAAAAGCCTTGGCAGGCCTTGGGAACGAGGTTGATCCATTTTGCATCTTCTTTATAGAGTTTCATGAATGCAATGCCATATATATTTTGCCGGATATATATCATCCGGTACTAAATCAATTTCCGTTATAAAATGCTCGCCTTCAAGTTTACTGATTTTTATTCCTTGCATGGTTATCAACGCACGCAAGTTTAAACCTAGTCAGGCTCACAGAACGCGCGATCAATTCAATTTTATTTCGGAGGAGGTTGGGGGAGGGAGGTTGAGAAGCTTTGAGACGGCCGGCGGTGAGCGACGAAGCCATAAGTATCTTGGGAGTGCTCTCATTTTATTGGCCTTTCCTTGCGTTGGCTTCCCTCCCCCCTCCCTCTCTCCCCCCCCCCCCCCCTCCCACACACACAATATATTTTCTCAAGCTCCTGCTATATGCGGCAGGGGTGTACGACACGTTTATTTTATTGCTCATGTTGGTTGTACAACTCAAATTTCAGACAAAAATGGTAAAAACCATGACCCACAGCTCAATAAACCATAACCTTTGGTGCGGGAATACCTATATAGTGTAAAAGAACAACATTGGAAATATTCTACATAAAAACGCGTAGTAATAATTTGGCTGTTGAATATTCATATCAGCTAGTTTGCTGTTATTTCATGGTGTTATTTTTAATTTCAAGAGCTAGATCCTTTCCACGCTTTACACCTTCTCAGCTTAATCTTAATGACTTTCTCAAAACCAATACCATCTGTTTCCAGTAATTAACACCTTTGTTTACCCGACTTACATCTGCGGTTTTTCAGTAAGTAGAATAACGTTACGTTTGGACTAGTCTGAAGTGTCAGCCGTCTCCTCGCTCTAACCCCCCCGTGCCCACGGGGGTTAGAGCGAGGAGACGGCTGACACTTCAGACTACGTTTGGACCAAGCTTATCTTATCCTGGACAATTCATTTTTACTTTTAAATATTATTCTTTTAGCGAGTTTTCTACTAATCTTACTGTTTCTGATATGAGACCATACTAATCTATACTAAGATGTAATTAAGATAACTGCTTGACTCATATAATAAGTACATACTGAACAAATAATGTATTTACTTCGGCAAATCTTTTGTGTTTCGGTTTCCTTCAAAGGAATCATTGTACGCTAAAATTAATTTCTGTTCTGCAACTGGTAAACAACTTTTAAAGTAATTTATGTAAAAAGGAGGTACTAGGTACTTGGTACCTGGTCATTTGAATATTGTGTAACAGTCTTTGACTGAAGATTTTTCTTGTATTCCTGTTATTTATTGTGAATTTTATTCGGTAGAAATGATCTTTGTAACTTTATATTGTCGTAGTCGTTTTATATCGATTGGGGAACTAAGAGACGTTAACGAAATTTGTAAAAGAAGTGGTTTTCGTCCTAGCGAAAACGGCACTCCTAGTTTTGGTTTCACAGCTATCGGATTGGCTGACTACCTTAGTTACCAACCTTAAATGACGGTTGATAATGCAACTGCTGACGTCTCAAACCGATCATGCCAATATAAAAAGGGGACGACAACGAAGTTCTGTACCATTATCACAACACTGTAACCTTAACCTTTGTATCAAGCCAAGAGTCTCATTAAATACACCAGGACTGAAGTCAATCTTTGAGTTATTGCTTAGACGTTCCCCCTAAAAGTTCATCTAACAATAGCGTATATACGTATATATAGCTACATGGCCCCATAGCTTATGTATGAAAGTACCTCTCTTCCACCCACCCCACCCCCCGGAGTCTGGCTGACCCAATAATTCTCCTGTACCCATTTACACTGCTAAGAGAAGAGACTGGTGCTACCCACGAATCAGTATCTAAAAGTTCACAAAACAACATTCCAGAATATGTTAATATTTTATGTTTACAGTCCTTCGCTATACAGATGGCTGTATACAGCGAGAGTCTAAAGAGCTTTCGATTCGTCTGGAAAATATGATAATTTTCTCCATTTTAAAGTTAAAGCACATTCACACAACACTGAAGGGATTAATGTCGATAATGTCGATTAATGTCGATAATGCGGCGGCTTTTTCTCTTCAGTAGTAGAAACTAGAAAGAAAACCTCTGGGACCAGCTTAGGGAGTTAATTAACTGTGTTATTTTAGGTGATGAAGAGCTTTTCCATAAATCAGTTATCTCTTGATGTACTTTGAGCAACTTTAATCTGCAACTGCACGATCAGAGCACGCGGTAGGTGAGATTTCAGGGCCTCCACAGACTAGAGAGATAGTTGTCGATCCTAAAACGTTGTCGATAACAAAAAAGCCAATGTGTGAAGCTAGTTATCGATGACTAAGGCCTTACTTATCGATAACTAGCTTCACATACTGGCTTTTTTGTTATCGACAACGTTTTATGATCGACAACTAAATAGTTGTCGACAACTATCTCTCTAGTCTGTGGAGGCCCTCAGACATTTTAGAGAATGGATTTTGTAACAGTCGTTTCGAGTCGTTACTATATTCTGCCTCCGTTTTTAAAGCAAAAGCACATTAACACAATGCACGGGCCCTGTAACAAGGGATTAACTAAGGAGTCGATGGTGCGGCGGCTTTTTCGTTTCAGTGGTAGAAAGATCTTGATACCAGCTTATATAGGGATATAATATTTTCGACCATTTTACGCGTTCTCTGAATATTCAATAATGTTTAGCTATTTGTTGCATGTTGCAGATTGTTTCATTCAGGCAAAACCATGAAGACTGCTTACCTGGTGATCATTTTGGCATTGACTAAGGACCTTAGTTATCGATAACTAGCTTCACACACTGGCTTTTTTGTTATCGACAACTTTTTATGATCGACAACTAAATAGTTGTCGACAAACTATCTCTCTAGTCTGTGGAGGCCCTAAATCCACAGTTTCTTATATGCGGGGTTTACTGTATTGTGTCTATGTAAGATGGAAAGATGATTTTGAGTAAAGACTGTCCCCAATTAGAAGTGGTTCATAACTTTCGAGATTTTCATACTTCTGGGCCTGGTTGTTCGAAAGCCGATTAATGCTAATTGAGAATTAAAAGTTAAACAAGCTTTTAATTATTTATCTTGTATAAAAGTGTTTTTCTCTGCTGATGTTTTGTATTACTCAAAGTCAAAACAGAAAGACAAAAAATATGAACAGAAAACCTCACTGAAAAGTTGTAAAACTGAAATCAAAATTTGCGTTAATCCTGGATTAGCTTAATCGTCCTTTGAACAGCCCGGCCCTGATGTTGCATTTTGTTAAATGTTTAAATTTTATGAATTATTGTATAAATCAGGATCATTTTGACTTTCAGTTAAAACATTGTTAAAGGAAATGAATGTGCCTTTCAATAAAATGCGAACTCTGACGTTGAAAACTCAGCCGAGGGTTGAGCCGTCAAATGTCGTAACGGACGTCTTAGGAAACAAAGAAGTTCACTTCAACGGGTTCAAAAGCAACCTCGTTCCCAGGGTCTCCTCTTCTTCCCGCCAAAAGCGATTGAATCGCTTTTGGCGGGAAGAAGAGAGACCCTGGGAACGAGGCTGGTTCAAAAGTCATGTCCGTGGCTTGTGATTGGTCCACTTTGTTTGTTTATGTTTCTCAAGGTCCGTTGCTTATCGTCGTAATAATGATTGACGGTAGTAGTGTAAAACGCAATCACTTGTTATGGTTCTGGTAACACGAGTGAAGTTTGGGAAAACAAGAAATGCTGTGGAAATAACGAGACGCAGGCGGAACTCGAAATTGCTCAATCTCGTTCCCAGAGTCCTCGTTACCCTTGTCCAGCGGTGGAGCGGCCAACAAGGACCTCTGGGATAAAGTGATCCGCCATGACCGGATTCTAGGACTTCTGGCTCTACTGCGCATGTGTTCGACCCCATGTTTCAACTAACGGACGCCAAGATTCTTGGACTTTCGGTCTTACTGCGCAAGTCAGGCGGATCACTCTATCCCAGAGGTCTAAGATAAGATCTAAGTCTAAGGTCTAAGTCTAAGGATACGCTAAAAAACCAAGTGCTTATAATTCACACCACAAACTGAATTTCGTCTTCGGGTTCGCTTGCATAAGTCTGATAAGTTATTTATTTTCAAATGATATACTTATTTTTACTGTCACAGCGTAATCCGCGTTCCGTTAGTTAAAATGTACAGTGAGAAAAGAAAGATGGAAAAGCATATGTACAAAGCTGTGTACAAAGTGTTCTGAAGCAGACATATAAGGGCTGCAAACGAAGACGCGTCTTCAGAGCGAGGAGGTCTGGGGACGAGAATATCCTCACACATAAATTTGTAGCAAAATAATTCGTGCGTCTTATTGTTTTCGTGCGATTTTTCAGAAATCACACAGAGCGTGCAAGGGTAGTTTACCGGTGCAAGGAAAAATATACTCGTGTAGTGGCGACTTATGTATTACCAATGAATCATACAACGCTGTAGCGTTATGCTATTTCCGAGTTCCTTTTGATGCCTCTGTTTCAAAACGAGTCCTGGTCCAAAACCGTTTTTTTATGAAAATGGGTTTCTTACAAGGACGTTCTTACAAGGACGTTCTTACTCGTTTTGAAACAGAGGCAAAAAGCAACTCGAAAATGGTGTATTTACAGTTTCACTAATAACATTATATGATATTTTGTTCAATCATGATCAAAACTATGTTTGAATATCTACTGAAACTCTAGTAACATTGTTGGGATATTGTTATCGTGTAACAAAACATCAACACCGGAACCCACTTAGTTAAAATAAAAAGCTATACAGTGAGTATTAAAAAATATATGTTGTTAAGTCTTGATGAGGCGAGACCAATTGTTTGGTTTGATTCTCTATCTTGGTCGAGGTAGATCTATCTCAAGTCATCTTCATTAGATTCCATCGAGGTGTCAAATTCTGGAAAGAGTAAAAAAAAAAAACCGTTTGTTAGGTTCAAAGTTATTGGAATATTGCTATCAGAAAGTTTAGAAAAAAAGAGAGCAACATTTTAAAAGGTCTTCAGTTTTTTAATTTAGTTTCGCGCTCTAGAGCCCGTTGCCCAAGGCATTTTTTCTGCTTATAGCCCGGACAGAAATGTATATTTTTGTTCCTTGAAGCCCTGAAAACAATGCAGTAGAGCTCTGGAGCCTTATTTTTCTGGCTTGAAGCCCTGTAGTGCTGGAGCCTCTGACTCGTCCCCAATCGTCTCTTTTGTTTCCTATTAATATTTAGGAGACAAGAGAGACGACTGGGGACGAGTCAGCTGGACCTGCAGCCTGTTGTTAATCAGTTCGATTAGTTAGAAGAGAACTGCCTGGAATCTGATTCGTGGGTTGACGTCATACCTATTTATTTCGTCCTTCACTCTTGCCACCATTTTAAAGCAGCCTTGCGCTCCGCGGATTTAACACCAGTAACTAGGGAAAAAAAGCAATAAAAACGAGTCAACCACTTGATACGTGCATGGAGGTCATTTATCAGTCATTGGGTCTTCAGGTTTATATTACGAAACAAAGAAAATGGTATATGGATCTTTCAATAAAATTTACCCACTTAGAAACATTACCATCTTATCCTCTTGTTCTGTCTTTAGCCGGAAAAGTTTCGACTTATCATAAAATTCGTGGGTACTTGATATTTTCGGGGTGGGAGGCGAGGGGCTCATTGTCGGAAGGTACCTTGCGTTTTTACAACTGGTCGGGCTTGGCTTCTATTGGGAGGAGATTTTGCGTCTGAACGATTAAAGGTGCATATACGACATTTGGTCGAGAGCTTCTTTCCGGAGAGGTTAGGTGGCGAAGGGGGAGAGGGATGTTTTCGGTAGGGCTTATTTTTGGCAGTTACAGTATCCTTTCAAGAAAAAACACGAATTGAACCTGAATGAATGAGTGAATGAAAGAATAAAAGAAAGAAAGAAAGAAAGAAAGGAAGGGCAATAAAATTATCACCGAATTTATCACCTCTATACGACGGACACCTGCTGTAAACTGTCCATAAGGCGGACACCTCTCTAAGAGGGACAGTTGGTGCCGGTCCTGAAGGTGTCCGTCTTAGAGAGAGTTGACTGTATGATGGTTTACTCCCGGGGGTGGGGGGAGGGGGAACAGCTCCCATATAAAAGTGACGGGGGTGATCGTCGGACCTTTTAGGTGTTAAATTCCTGGTTTTGTGCCGCTTAGGGTGTTAAAATCTAAAATAACCACAGTTCGAGTTATCCCAGTATCTTTTAGAGTATGAAGCCGAAAAAATATATTACAGGAACTTTAACTAGTTTATTATTTTTAAATTGGTACCTCTTAGGCCGTTGAAAATGAATTTGAGCCACACCCGCAAAACGCAATTTCGGTACCTTTTAGGGCCTCTTTTCAAAATTTCCGACAATCACCCCCGTCACTCTTATATGGGAGTCCCCCCGGGGGGTTTACTGACCGGCGTATACGGCATTCCTCCACCTTCCGCCACACGACTCGAACTCGTTATCAGTGTATTCAATCGGAACATCCGGGTTCTGCATTTGATATTACACTCTTTATCGTCCGCTCGGCCGTACTCGTCATACGTGTTTCCACAGAAACAAAGATCGCCATTTTGTAAACCGGCATAAAGAAATCCTTTGTCACCGCACTGATCAACACAGTCTTGTTTTGATGTAAAATGCCCCACCTCGAGTCCTAGCGCTCGAGGCTTCACCAGGCGATAATCGTCATCCAGCACTTTGTCGTCATTGTAGCAACCAATCAATTCTGCAAAAGAAAATGAAGGGTACAAAGGTCAAGTCTACTCACAGGAGTGACTACAATCTCGTTCCCAGAGTCCTCATTACCCTTGTCCAGCGGTAAAGCGGCCAACAAGGACCTCTGGGGGAAGCGATCCGCCATGACCGGATTCTAGGACTTCCGGTCTTACTGCGCAAGTCAGGCGGATCACTCTATCCCAGAGGTCCTTGTTGGCCGCTCCACAACTGGACAAGGGTAACGAGGACTCTGAGAACGAGTTTAGAGTGACTACAGTCAACTCTCTGTAAGACGGACACCCTCGGGACCAGCTCTAGCTGTCCGTCTTAGAGAGGTGTCCGCCTTCAAGATAGTTTAGTTACAGACAAACAAGTGAAATTTGGCGGGACGAGCCAGCTATCCATGTCCGCCTTATATTAGGGAGGTGTCCGCCTTGCAGTGGTGTCCGCTTAGAGAGAGTTGACTGTATTCGTCACTCAGGTCATGTAGTGAGACTTTTTATTTTTTCATACACGAAGTATAAATCACAATTAGCTACTTTTTTAAGTTAATAAAATCTGACCTCAAGAACTGACTCGAACCCAACTAGACGACCGGTGATTTTTTGCCTACAAATCCCTAACCCCAATATAAAGGCTAACCACAAGCTACCTAACCAAAAACGTTAAAGTCATCACAAATGGAAAGGGAATTCGTTTCCCGTATTTTTCTCGCATGATGTTAAGCTGCGCCATTTTCAAACTGGTTTCGAACTGGTCCAGTTGAGCCTCGTCTCCAGGGCGCGTTTGCTTCAAATCGGGAGCCCTGGGGACAAGGTTGGGTCTATTTAGTATCTAGTTCATACTACATGGCATTTCCGAGGGCATTTCCGAGTTCCTTTGCCTCTGTTTTAAAGAGAATCCTGGTGCAAAACCCTTCATATGAAAATGAATTTTACTCACAAGTTCATTTTCATGCGCGCAAATCAAACACATTCTCAATAAGCGAAATCGGAGTTTGAAGAATCGAGGTGCAGTGTGCATGCGTTTTTTATCCCTTAAGCCTCGGTTTGAAACAGAGGCAAATACGTACCAATGAAAATGGCCTGAAAGGTGGTTTTGTAATATTTCTCGGCATTTACGTCTAAGCACAAACACGTTTACAAAGCAGGAAATTGGGTACTCTGCAGTACGGGTGGTTTTGGGTTTTTCTTTCTGCGAGCGCGCTTCCGCGCGCGACACGCGACAGAGCGTGGAGCGCGAGACGTCTTTCGTCGCGCGCTTCGTGCGCTCACCGAAAAAACCCCAAGCCGCTGCGCCTGTACTGCAGGCTAGAAATTGGGTAAAGGCCAAAATTCCTTGTGTGATACCTTATGAGAGCATTGACCTAACAAAGTACCATGAACCGGAAGTAGTAGATGGGGCAGCCTTTCTTTACAACAAGGGTAAAAAAAACAAACTACAAGTCTTTTTATAACTATACAATAACTTTGTAATGAACACAAGCTATTACCTGGGTTTATGTCCACTTTCTCTGTGTACGCTGTGAAAGAATATGTTAAACCTGGTTGTTTCAAAGAGAAAACAAAAATGGTACCTGTTAGGTGGCGATAAAACCTATCCACCGGTGAGTGGATTGATCACCCGGCTTCACTTCTGAAATTACACGCCAGTAATGGCCGCGTACTACGCGTTTTAATACTCGGATACCTTAGAAATATTCAATACTTTGTGTAGTAAGTTTTAAGCACTCGGCTAAAGAAACTCACGTCGAATACTGCGGTAAATAAATTTTTTTTCGATCAGGGTAAACATCAGGTACTACGAGGTGGTTTTATTTTTTCACAAAACCGATAGATTTAAATGTCCAGTAACGCTTTAAGTTCGTGATAAAAAAGCAACGTTTACTGTTTGGAGAAATCCTCCTTGAGTTTAATCTCAAATTTAATCTCCCTCAATAAAGACGAGAACGTAGAAGAGTTAATTAGAAATCTAAGATTACGTACCAATTAAAGCGAATACTCCAAGAATTAAGCCTAAAAAGTAAAACAAAAGCCATCAAAAATCTAAATCGCAAACAAGAGAATATCACGTTGTTGCAAAACGCGCTTACCTGAAATTCTTGGCAAAAGCATTTTGAAATCCTACGGCTTCCCCTCCGAGAAAATTGAAACTTTCCCGTTGGGAAGATGGCTGGCCTCTGCGAACTCGATACACTATTAATGAGCACTGGTGCATGACGTTATGTCAGCCAATTAAAACAAAGCAAGATTCAACCTTTTGTGTTGAGTTGGCGTTTAACTTGGCGCGCTTACTTATGAGCTAACTTGATAATATATAGAGTTCGCGAAAGGGAGAGAGTCGACTTTTTAATCGCCGGGGCTATATGCTTTCTGAACTTTCATTGTCTGAGGTTACGAGCCGTGAAAATTGCCGTGAAGTTAGTAGAGTATCCTCTTCAAAACAAGAGAAAATGAAGTTTCAAGGGTCAGTGGTTCTAAACAAGAAGTGGGTTTGTTGTACTGACAGAACACCACGCACTTAGCAACAAATAAACATGTTTGCACATGCATGGAAGAGTTGCATTGTTTTCTTTTATACGCGCGTGGAAAATTCTAGTCCGATGCCATATTCACAGAAAGCTCTTTTTCTTGTAGTCGCAGTTTAGTTTTCGTTTTTATTTTTTGATGAAAAAGTGTCAGATCATTTTGAAGCTACACTTTTTTGGTGGTAACGGGTAGACCCGCGCACCTGCAAAATTTGACACCAAACGATAAAATAACATTTTGCTTTGACAGTTTTTGGTTGAGTAAGAATATAAACAACACATTTTTAAGAAACGGTTGATCTCTTTAAATTAGTAGATTTTATATTAACGGGAATGCTAACAGTTAACTGCAGGAATTCAGTTATAATTACCCGTTCAAAAGCTCTGTGGCTGAATACTGATTTTAATCCGGGGGGGGGGGGGGGGATGTGCCGCCCAACAGGGTTGTGATTTTGGGACTCCTGATCTAGAACGGGGTATCCATATTCGAGACTGTTCAAAAACGGACTATTGAAATTTACCAGGAGCCCATCACTAGGAGCGTCCATCTCCCATACTCCGTCTATGTCACAGCCATTTTTATACAGACCGGGTTATTTTTAGACTCCTTTTTTCCCGGAAAAAAAATATGATCTCCTTGTCAATTGAGAAATATGACACGAAAAAATCTTCGCGTCAGTCCGCCATTTTTATTTTTCAGCCTGACTCACATGTCACATGTCATGCAGTGACGTAATTCATTACATCACAACTTTTGATTGGCTTGTTTGAATAGGAGTTCGCGGGAAAAGGAATCTAAAAATAACCTGGTCTGTAAAAACGCTGTGACACGAATCCAGTCCAGTTGCTCGCTCCCTAGTGATGGGCTCCTGAATTTATTAAATTTCTAGAACGGGGGATTAAAAATTGGCCTTTTTTCTAGAATGGGGTATCATTTTGAATGTAAATTATTTCTAAAACGGGGGTCCACATTTTGAGACCCGGGTGGCACATACCAACCCAAAACATACCCGAGTACCCCCCCCCCCCCCCCCCCCCCCACTCCCACCCCGGGATTATAATGCGGCCGTTATTCAGTGACTCTCTCTCTTCTACATACACATACTTTTACCGGGGAAAGACTAAAGATTTTCATGGATCGGACAAATAAGTGGTACAAATTAAACAGTCCCCATTTGCTACTGAGGTGGTAAATTTTCTGGTATTCTATGTATAAACACGGCGATGATCGTATCGTAACAACCGTTACGTCAATTTGTCAACAATGGAGGGTCTATGGGGACTCCGTTATTCGAGCAAAAAGAGGCTAACCTCACACCCGGGGGAGGGGGGGGGGGGGGGGTACTCAAAAAAGTTTTATACGGGGAGGCTCCGCCCAGAGGTCCAACCCCTTACCCTTTCATATACCATTTTTGACAGAAAAGGTACCCCTTTCATATACCTTCCATAGAAAATGGTACCCCTTCCATATACCTTCCATAGAAATTTACTGAAAACTTAAGCTTTCACATACTACAGTAGAAGCACTGCATAGATAATGTATACCCTTGTAATGAACTTAATGAAGTGTCTCACCAGAAATCATCAAGCATTACCAGTAGATGTTCTATAACGTTTCCTTTACTTCGTGAAATCCCTACCCTTTCATATACTTCAACTCATGGAAATCTCTACCCTTTCACATACCTCGAGCCTAAAAAAGGACCCCTTTCGGGCGGAGCCTCCCGTATAGTCCATTATAGGGAGTACCCCCCCCCCCCCCGGGCCTCACACTAAGGTGACTCCGCCCTCTTCTTTTGAGCAAGTAAAGGCCCACATTCACTTCACCCACCCCCCCCCCCCCCCCCCCCCCCCTCCAACCCTTGTTGTTAACACATCGGGATACGCTAATGATAACTCAGCACATTTGCGAATATTTTAAGGCTGGTTTACACTAGCGATGGAATCAGAAGCGGAATCAGAATCGGAAACGTAAGGAGTGTTACGACCCAGTGAAAACAATGAGCTGATCGGAAAGTAAGCATAAGCAGGAGGAATAAGCCAATCAAAACAACTCATTAAGAAAACGAATGAAAGCGAGGCTTCCGCTTCGACCTGTGGATTTTCACGAGATGATAACTTTCTTCCGATATCGATTTCGATTCCGCTACTGTCGCTCTCGCTTTCAAGTCCCAATATGAACATCGAAATTCTCGCTACCGGTTTCAATACTATTTTATGATCTTCCTTGGGAGAATTTAGTTGAAATGAAATAGTTGAAAAAAATTGATTATTGCTGTTGTGTTGTCGCATCACAGGATAAAGTTCCATCCCGCTCTTAGCACTTCCTTCAGTGTGTTCATGGAAATTACTCCAAGTACCCGCCGCCTGGTTAGCTCAGTTGGTTGGGCGCCAGACTGCATGCAGAGCGGGAGGTCATGGTTTCTAACCACGGCTGGACCACAAACCAAGGTCTTAAAATAACTGGTAAGATCATGCTGGCTGTGCTTTACCCTGTCTCAGTTCAGATGATCGCGTCGTTGGGCGGTGACGTTAAGCCGTTGGCCTTGTCTCCTAACACCTTCTCATATTTAATTAGTAGGGACGTTAAAGAACCCTCATCACTGTTCGAAAAGAGTAGGGGACGTAACTCTTTGAGCTATGTTTTCGTGTTTCACTTACGATCGCTCGACTTCGAGCGATAAATTCACTATTGTGGAAAAGATAATTAGTTGCTAAAAAGATATGTGAAAGAAGAGTCTCTCTCGGAATTGTTTTCAAGGTAAAAACCTTATCTGTTCCGTGACGGCCTTATCCATGCGAAATGAAAACAAATTCCTGGAATTTTGAATTGCCGCCATTATGTTTGTATGGAAATGAGCGAGCAGGTTGGCGCACGCGCACTACATTTGCCGCTGTGTCCGCGGTATGGCCATTACCTTACACATGCGCACAGCCAAATCACCCGGGCAGTGGCAACCATGGACAGCAGTTTCGGCCTTGTTAAGGCCCGTTTACACAGGCGATTTTTGTCGCGCTCAAATTGCAACTTCAAAATCGCGCGTGTAAACCGGCTGCGATTTCAGCGCGATTTTAGTGCGATTTGTCGCCGCGTAGAGAGAGAGAGAGAGAGAGAGGAGGTGGCCGTTAGTTCGAATGTAGTCGTTTTCGTCGATGACACGATCAGCGTTTTCGATCGTTTGTGTGGACGATAGGCGAAAACGCATAAAAAGTATGCGTTTTCAAACGAAAACGCATTAGTGTGGACGGGGCCAGTTTATGTTGGGTCAAAATAAGCGATCGCACTTTGATCGGGAAATTTCAGTCAATAAACCTTCAAGTAAAGCAACGTGTATCCAGCGTTGTTGTGAATAGGGTACATGTTTATTTTTTACGCATGCAAAGAGTTTGTGACGGAAAACGTTTGAACATAAGAATATTTTTATGAGATAACATTATTTGGAAATAGGAAAAAGACATTAAAATTAAATTAAATAAGGGGTGTGAAAGTTCATGCACTGGAGAAATAAATCTATCCTAGCTGTAAATTAAAACAAATAAAGAAAGTCGTTAGTCTTGTTGGGATCCATTGTCGTAAGACTTGTCTTCTGGATAATTGAATGGCGGGTAATATCCATGATGCATCTGGTAGTCACTTAAACAAGAACCACGCTACCTCGTTTGGCTTTGCACACGCTAACCAGCGCACAGAAATCGACCTCCACTTGGTCCTGGCCGGGCCGCTCAAATACTGACCAATCGGCAAACCATCGTTCCCGCTAAAATGAGCATTTAAACAGTCCCGGATGTTCGACAGGCACGGGTTCCCGCCAATGTAAATGACTTTAGAGTCTTGAGTGATTTCGTAGACGCCTGGTAAGCGAGTTGACTCATATTTGTCGTTGATGTCAAAGCTTCGTAGCGCGGTGGTCAGTGGACGGGCGTTCAAGCGCTCACGATAGTATTTCATGTTTTTAGGTCTTCCTCACTGGCCGCGTAGTCATATGCATCAACGTAGGCCATACTTTAAATCGTCGCTACAAGATAAGGAAGGGGAAATTAGCGAATCATTAGCGAGCGAGTGAGCAAGTAGAATCTAGCTAGTTTAATTTCTATCAAGGGAGAGTGGACGACCTCCGAGACAGTCTGATAAATCATACTACGGCTAATAAAGAAGTGAAACAGATAAATCCTGGCCATTCAGTTTCTTTGAGTCGCCCTACAAACGTAACTGCAGCGGTATAGCGGAAGAGAAGAATATTTCTCACTGTGACTAATCACTTTTATATGTTGAATATAATTTAGCACTGGCGATAACTTTTTTCTTCGCAAGCTTCATGAAACCCCTGCAGACCATAATTAGAAGGAAACAACTCGATTCTTAGCCTGTTGAAAAAATAGATTT
Organism: Desmophyllum pertusum; assembly: GCA_029204205.1. Taxonomy (NCBI): domain Eukaryota; kingdom Metazoa; phylum Cnidaria; class Anthozoa; order Scleractinia; family Caryophylliidae; genus Desmophyllum; species Desmophyllum pertusum. The sequence goes on from MU827319.1 coordinate 727,961, forward strand.
AAAAAACTTACTTGTTTTATGATTTCCTTGTGACACTAATTGTATCGTTTTCCTTGCCGTGCTTCAAAAGCTCTTCTTGGTAACTATTCCGCTTTGGTAACTATTCCGCTAACGAAACTGCTTAACGGTTGCGTGGTACGTGATTTAAATTTTGTGCGTATGTGCGCGCGCTCAGTTTGTCTTCAGGTAACAGAACAGTTTATAATTTTATCTGTAAAGGTCTCTCGTGATGCAACAGGCAGTTTTCAAAAAATAATCCTGAATTGCATTGGTTTCCTTCTCTACGCTCTGCGATTGGTTCAAAAAACTCGCGCCACCTACTCAACCAATCAGACGCAAAACCAAAACCAATCGCGATTTGGTCACGCGCGTTTTCCCGCGCTTGGCGCCGGTTGTATTTGCTTCGAGTTTTCATTGGTTCATTGTGTTGTTTAACTCATAAAAACCATGCATGCCATAATTATAAGGAAAATGCTCGATTCTTAGCCTGTATGACTTTAAAACAGAAGAATAAGAGGGAATTAAAAAAAGAAAGCAATTACAAAAAACTTACTTGTTGTATGATTTCCGTGTGACAATACTGAATTTTATCGTACTTTTCCTTGTCGTGTTTCTAAAGCTCGTCTTGGTAAATATTCCCGCTAAGGAAACTTTTAAATTCCAATTCCTGAAGTTGAAACTTCTCGCATGTGTGCGCGCGTGCTGAAAACAGTTTGTAATTTTCATTTGTAAGTCAACTGAACTGATGCAATATTTTTCAGTAAGTGAAAGGCAAAGGCTGGCAGAAAATATTTCCGAATCATAACCTAACCGTTAACGCATTAAAAGTATACTATTTCTTAAAACGTTATTTTTATACAAACGTTAGAGACTACAGAGACTCATTTGTTTGAAGAGTGGGTAAATTTTTCCAGTTCCGAAATCCTTATACAACGGATAAAATTTCACTATTTATTATACAATCAAAAATTGTACAATCTGGAAGTGTACGAATAAATGTAGGACCATTAGTCAAAAGTATATCTACCGGTGTATACGTAGTTTTAGCAATATTTATTGTTCATTGAAACTAATCATGACTCATGTATAATATATTGTTTTAAAAGTACTGCAAAGTGTGTTTTATCAACATAAGAGTGATTTCCAAAATACTCAACAGAAATACTGCGTAAGAAAATTAAAGTTCTTTCTAACTCCACTTCAATCAATCTTTTCTGCTTTTTTCTTTCTCCCAAACACTTCAACCCTTTTCTTTTTTCCAGAAAATATTCCTTGCCAGGACTTTATCACGAAAATCAAAGTGACAGCGACAAACATTATCAGCGCAAACCATTCTCTGTTTAAACTTAGCGAAAGAGCAATTACAAAAAATGCAAGAAATAACAGAGAATAGAACATGATTCCAACTTGTGCATTAGTAGTACATGTAGTGACTGCAATTTTATCAACGTGATAGTTTCTTGATGTTTGTAAGAAATGCAACAGCTTAACTGTCTCATCTAAGTCGTGAAGCTCTGCATTCACTTCTTCCGGTTCCGGTGAGAGCATCCTTAACACCTTGTGCACTCGCGTAGAAATCTCTTTGATGAAGAATGTCTTCTTAGTTTCCTGTTTTTCCATAAAATCCAAGGCGGATTTCTCCAGTGATGGCGAACCATGTTTCTTCAGAATACAAGCTTGTTCGTAGGACTTGATTACTTCGGAAGTCAGCCTGGCGATAGCAAAGTTCAGTTCCTTTTAAGCTGGTTCAGTTGGTATTTGTTGTATCCTATAATGTTATCTTGGATCTCATCCACTTTGTCACGGTACACTGGTTGTACTGGGGGTGGTGGTGGAGGCGTTGGAATCACGTGGTCATCTTCTTGCACTCTGATTGGTGGCTTCTCGCTGTCTTCATCCGACTCACTGTTCACCAGGTCTTTCTCGACATCTTCCTTAATCTCATCTTTATCAGTCTGTAAACTCAACTGTGAGCTGGTCGTGTTTGATTCGCTCGTCACCAGCTCGACATCTTTCGCGTCAAATTTCGCCTCTTCCTCCTTCTCAGGAGAGCTGTTCGTGTGAGATTCGCTTTTCCCCAGATCTTTCTCGGCATCTTTCGTCTCCAATTTCGCCTCTTCTTCATCCATCTGTGAGCTAGTTGCGTTAGATTCGCTTTTCCCCAGATCTTTCTCGACCATTTTCGTCTCCAATTTCGCCTCTTCTTCATCCTTCTGTGAGCTGGTTGCGTTAGACTCGGCGCTTTTCCCCAGATCTTTCGTCTCCAATTTCGTCTCACCCTTGTTCGTCTGTGAGCTGTTCGTGTCAAGTTTGCTTCCTTGTAAGGCTTTCGCAGCTTCCAACACTTGCTTTGCAGTAGTTTGAGCATATTCGATAGCTTGGGCGTGTAAAGCGAGTTCAGTGTTGTTTATTTCAGTTGGTACACAATCACAGAAACGTTCTAGGTCGGTACTAGCGAGAGCTCGGTAAGCTATCTGCTTCGAGGAGTTGGGTAACGACTCCAACTTTGCTTCTAAACTTTCTCCATCTTTATTTTCGCCCTGTTCCTTTAGTTTGTTCTCTTCTCTAACAATCTCAAAGACCTGATCGTTCATTTTAATAACTCTTGCGATGATACTTGTACCTGTAATCTGCGCACGTTCTGTTAACCTTGTAACGAGATCTTTGCAATAATCTTCAATGTTTCCACTCTCTACAGCCTTCTTAACGTCCTCGTCAATGTTGTAACCAGTTAGCAGCGACGTTTTGAAAGCAGTTAAACTGAAAAACTGACCTGACTTAAATTCACAGTTTTCTTCCCATTGTTCTTCCATGGGTGGTTGAGTGACTGTCAAAATTTGCGCTGAAGGCAAACTCGGTTCCTGCTGGCATTCGTTGATTTCCTCCATCTCATTCCCCTTCGTTGTTGGTATTTTATCTAGTTTACAACCTTCAGTCTTCGAAACGTCCTCCAGGCTTCCTTGTTGTGCGTCGACAGACATATTTCACTTTGCGACACCCCTAAAAAGATAACGAAAGCCGAATCTAGTATTTAAAAGCATCCCTTAAGTTGGTACAGTAAGAGAACAAACAACTATTTATGGGATTCTATTCGATTATGACCGTTACAACAATGACGTAGTCAGTTCTAAATTTACGTCATTGACTCAGCTAGTCAGTTTAGTCACTCCTTTACTGCATGCACTACTAGCTGATAGCGTTGGGTTTTATCCCCGAATGTGGCAAATCCTCACAAAATTGTTTCCATAAATAAAAACCTTACACAAGGCACGATCATTTAAACGATTCTTTCAGCATAAAAAAACGCATTTTGCAGCTCGCATCAGTACGCGCGCGCAAGTTACCGACACTCTTGAAAGAAATGAACTATTTCGATTCGTCACGACTTCATTTGACGCGCACGCGCAAGAGAAAGGGTCTGTTCAAGGTGACGGGAACAGATCTAGAGATATGAATGACAAAATAAAAGATGACTGTTCAAACTTGCAGAAAAGGCTTTATTTATTTCCTTTAGCTTCTTCGTACTTACATCTTCAAGTCAAAATGTGGTTGTTTGGTATTTGACGAATTCGAAAGTAACAAGAGGATAAAGAAACAAATAAAGTCATATTTATTTCATTTTTATCAGCTTTTATCTTACAAGGATATCGATAGGAGGAAAAGGTTTTTTGATGTAATCGTTTGACCTCTCTGAAAAGGGCCGCGTCCGTTTACTTTTGTACACCTCCCTTTTCCCTTCATTTCAGTCTCTGTGAAGCAAATAATTTACTTTAAAAAGGCCTTTAACTACAAGAAAGGACACCAATGCGACGAAAATAAAAGCGACAAGGCTAAACCAATCTCCGATAAATCCCACAACTAAAGCAAACAGAGCCATACAGATACACCCAAGAATGGCGAACCGAATGAACCGTAAATATCTAAAATTTTCTTCAATGATTACTTCCCCATCCCGATCCATCAGGTCTTGGCTCATCAAAGAATGTAAGCTTTCAGCAGTTTCACTAATATCTTTGAAATTATCTTCGTTCGATTTACAACTGGTTGTAATCGTTTCCAGCTCTTTCGTCAGCTCTTTGATAAGATACATCTTTCTTACTTCACGTCTGAGGAAAAACGTCAGAAATGATTTGTCTATTTCCTGGCTGGGCTGTTCTTTAAGTGCAAGCCCATTTTGAAAAGAATACGAAACTGCAGTGATGAAATTATTGACAATCATTTTCAAGCGTTCATTGTTCTTTTTCATCTTTCGTTGTGCGATTTTCTCCTTCGTCTTTTCTGCTTCGCATTTCCTTTTGCTTTTAACTAGCGGTGTTAAAGACGAGGACAAATCGCTGCAAGCATCTTGTGATTTCGTGCTTCTGTTTCCACGTTCATTTCGGAACAACAACCTTTCATCTCTCTCCCCTTCCATGGAGCGCTTGCCTTCAGATGAACTAGATCTCCGAGTCTTCGTGGATGCAATTTTGGCTTCTTCAGTTTTTACAAGCATTTCATCGTTTCTATGCGTTTGTCTTGTTGCCGAAGAGTGTTTTCTTCTGCCCAGGAATTGGCCTTCCTTTTTTAAGGCGCCGCATTTATGAGTTAAGTCCTGGTCCACATAATGTTCTAAAAAGTCGTCTTCCATGATTCTTGCTGTTACACCTTGACGCTACTGATTCCATGGGCTGAACAACTGTTTAGGTCAAGTTTAATCCTCTTGTTAATGTTCAAAAGCCTTGATTTATGGAGAACGTCTTCCTCAGCCTTTGCTTTTCTAGAAGCTGACTCGCTTGCTGTGAATTGTTCGGACGCTCGCATCGATTTTGCGTTTCGAGAGACAGCATTGCCATCTAAGTGAATAACCTTTTCCTCGTGTATATGATCCTTCTTCCTTGATTGCAAATTTGCGGCGAAGCACATCTTGTCATGCAGCGATTCACTGCCGTTTTCATTCGAATTCGAATTACTAGCCATTGTAGTCCTTTTGTCGTCTTAAAATTAGAACGAGCTCCTACAAGATTGGCTCCTCAACAGTTTAATTAACAATTTGCGTCTATGACGCAAGTTTCTAATTCTTAAACTGCTCAATTGTAACTGATGTTGTTCCCAATTATGGTTAGCAAGGAAATAGAGAAAACTCTTTCCTTGGTCAAGAAAAACTGTCATAAAAATTCTGATGGTCAGTGATTTGAGATCTAGCTAGAGGGAAAAATGTAAAAGAAAGAAATGGAGGAATCCATGCGATCTACATATATTTTTTACTGAATGCGAGCTGTAAAAAGAAAAAGGAAAGGGCACATAATTACTTTTAGCTACTTTTTGTTGCGTTGCATTTTATATGATTTTCTTAAAAAATTATTTCTCTGAAAATTTATGAATGGTTCATAAATTTTAAGTTTGATTTGTTTGTAAAAAGAAAAAACAGTGATAGATATCTGTAATTTAATTTTGTTAGAGCTGTTTTCAGTGTCAAAAGTAATCACTGAAATTGCTTTGGTTTTGCTTGACTACGATCTGTGATTGGTTTGAAGAACTTGCGCCACCTACTCAACCAATCAGATGCAAAACCAAAACCAACCGCGACTTGGTCACACGCGTTTTCCCGCGCTTAGCGCCGGTCACGTGTATTTGCTTTGAGTTCTCATTGGTTCTGGTTTTAAGACACTCAATTGAAAAACCGCTCTACTTTGCCCAGTAAAACACTTCAAGTTCACCTCAGGAAAGTTGTTCAATTTGTAGTGCGCGCGCGCAAATGGAGTCCGCGCGAGGAGTTCTATTCAGTCACTTGGTTGCTAAGTCACTCGAATTTATTCTGCTGTTGCCAGCCAGCGTGGAAAGTACCAATCATTTTTTTTTTCAATGGCAGGAAACTGCTTAAAGGTTTGTGAGACTATAATGCCACTTCCTTTAGTTTGAGTTAGAGGTCCGCAATGCGTGTTAAGTTGTAAACATGAGTCAGTTGCGGCTTTGAGGATTGTTTTGCGGAACAACAACAACAACTACAACTTTATTAAACTAACTTCACCACTCTTTAATACTTGCGACCCGCAAGTTAGCAGACGTTTTTGTTATAGCGAGCATTATAAAAGCATGTTAAACATGTTGAAACATGCATGACCGGTTGAATTATCAATGTATGTCGCAAATGAATGAGATTCAAGGTTTTTAAAGTATAAAAGGTTTCTTATCTAGCAAAAAAATTATGACTGAAACTGTGAAACGTAACAGTGTTTGCGTCTTGAAGTTGTATCAAAGTGCCCAAACTAATTTGATCCCGACAGGAGCATATCACCCTGGAGCCTCCATCTCCCTTATTGGGCCTACGACACGGTGTAGTTACACCTTGAGCTATTTTTAGAATTACTTTTGCCGCGAAAATCATTCATGTCATTCATGTTTCAGATTAAAAATAAAAACCAGGAATGGACGAGAGGAAACATGGAATAAAACTAGAACGACAGGAATGTCGTTACTACGAATTATCATTATTGTCAGTGGACGTACACGGAAATATTTTCGCGGGAGAACGATTCTAAAAAAAGCCGAAGGTGTAACTACGCTGTTGTCATTAATCAGCACAGATAGAGGCTCCGGGGTGATATGCTCCTGTCCTGAAATGATATTCGCTTTATTTTTAACGAAGTGATTGGCCGCAATGAAGAAATCTGCGGCAGATACTGCTGGTAAAGAACAGGAAATGGATCCAGATCATCTAAAGTTGTTCGTTTTTACCGAGAGAAAATGGATCTGCAACCCATACACAGCGCGCTAAGGAGCTTCAATGTACAGGAGGGCGCAAGAATGTCTGGAGTTTAACGAGATTTATAGAAATAACGAGGTTAGAAATAATCCTGCTAGCGCTCCGTTTTAACTGTGAGCAAGATATAAGGGACAGAGAGAAAACTAGGGGCGTTGGCTGGAATATGTGAATTTCACTAAAAGTTATTTTAAGAATATGCGGACCTTCACAGAAGCGTACGTACTTCCGGTTCCGGTTTTTAGACTTCGAAATTAATCTGTCCCTTATATTCTCTTGCTGTCAGCCAAAACAATGGAGTTAGTTCCATTATATTCCTATCTAACTCAGTCACATTTAAATGCGCTCTGTAATTCCCTTCTTAAAGAACGAGCGCTTGACCATCACCAGTTGAATTAAGTATGGTCGCCTTCATTGAGTGATCTTGGATTTCGCCGCGAGCAAAATTGTGGAAGACGCGGTGGCCTAATGGTTAGCGCGTTTCAAAGCGCTGGCCAGGGTTGCTTAAAAAATATATAAAAAATCTTCTTCTACACAATATCGCATTGTGTCTACAGTCAACTCTCTCAAAGCGGACACCTCTCTAAGGCGAACATGGCTAGCTGGTCCCGACCGAATCAAGTTCCTCTTATTTTTCAGTAACGAAACTCTCTAAAAGGCGGACACCTCTCTAAAGCGGACAGTTAGAGCTAATCCTGAGGGTGTCAGCCTTAGAGAGAGTTCACTGTTTTTGGTGATCTGATGGCCAAGAAAGGTTCTAAAATCACTTTAATTGGTATATCATTTCATGACGTAATATTACACATGATGTTTTTCCATAGATTATCTACATTGGAGGAAACCCGTATTTCAGCAACATCCGGGACTGTCTAAACGCTCATTTTAGCGGGAATGACGGGCTTCCGATTGGTCGATATTTGAGTGGTCCTGGAAAGCGACGATGGAAAAACATTGCTGTGCGATGGCTGACATGCTTGAACCCTCCTGAAATAGTTTATTACTTGTTAGAAGATTACCAGATGAGACAAGGCGGCTTGCCGATTTATAACAACGCCCCCAATGTGGATTCGAGAGATTGGGACTCAGACTGATTTTATAACTATAAGCTTTCTTTATATTTGGCTAACAGGCCGGAATCTCTAGTTATTTCGATCATCGGCTCATCTTGCACTTGGTAATCAATCTGGTGAATATTTTTTAAATAGAAAATACTTGTATTTCAACTTGTTATTCAGTTTTTATTTGTTAAAAAAGAAGACAGAAATAAACTGATATTTGAATTTCAGTCATTTGATATAATTTCCTTTCCCCTCTCCCCTTCTCCCCGAAGTCTGTGCGACCTGCTCGCGTTTATCTGGCGAGTTTCTATTACTAACAACAAATTTAATCTAAATGCGTCTCATTATACTTCCAATCAAAACACATAAAACGCAGTTATCACTCCTTTGTTTTGCTTTAATCCAACAATTTTATTTTTTCTGAATTCCAGTTCCATTCCAAAAATTATTTCCTAAAGTCCGTTCCATTCCTAAAATTTAAGATCAGCCTCTGTGCGCACGCTTCCATTGAAAATCCGCCAACCAAATTTTCACTTTACGCAGGCTCATTAACGAGATTTCTTTCCTGGGCGCCATTTTTCCAAACTTTTCCTTCGTTACGTTGTGTTAGTTACCGCCGTAGATTTCATGAAACCCTTGGGTTTTTTGCACAGTCTTGAAGAAATGCCGATAAAGTTTCGCTGCTTTGTGGAAAATAAGCTCTAGGAGGCTTTGCCGGTATTAAATATGGATCGATACGTGCGAGTGAAGAAGATTGGCGAAGGTTCGTTTGGAAAAGCGTTGTTGGTGAAAAAGAAGGCCGATGGAAAACAGTATGTTATCAAGGAGATCGGCATTTCTAAGGTGTGTTGTGCTTGAGATTTATTTATTGTCCAACTTTCTGCAAGATAGTGTATATAATGGTTAAATTTGGATCGCTATGTACTATAGATCCAGTTTACAATTTGTAAATTATTATTGTCGCGAACATTTTAGAACTCGACTTCTTAATATTTTTGTTGTGCAGATGTCTCCAAAAGAAAGAGAAGAATCCAGAAAAGAGGTAATGTACCGGACATGAGACAATCTGCATGCGCTATTTCTAGTAAAAGCTAATTAATTTGACAGACTTCTGTCAAAGTAAGCTTATAAAAGCTTACATGTACTTGTACATGTAGAATTTCGTTCGTGCATATATAAATTTTCGCTCTGAAAAATTAAGCTTATTTATGTACCATCACTGTTTTTGTTTTGTTTATTGGTTTACCACACCAGATGAGATTTGAATGCAGGTTTACCATTGGGACGCTCCATTTATTTTCCTCACCCCTCCCCCCCCCCCCCTAAAGATAGGAAGTTTTTGCTAAGGGGGATAAAAATTTTTGTGCAAAGGAACCGCCCAAATTTGGAAGGAATTTTTTCAAAGGTGCCGCCAAAAAATCAACCCTTTTATTCAAAGGGCGCTGGTAAAAAATTTAAAGGTGTCGGATTCCTGCCATCTTTAAGTGGGGGGGGGGGGGGGGGGGGGGGGGGCGGAGAAGTACATGTAGGCTTGTCACAGCAGTTTACCATCCCAGTTATTTGGATGGTATAAAGATTGATTGATTGATTTTTTGGGGGATAAATCAATGGACAGGGCCAATTTTATGAAAAAGTGAGAACAAATGTTAAAACTGAGGTCCAGTGTTCAAGCTGTCAGTTTTAGTGGTACCCCTCCCTGGTTTTCTGACGAGTACCAGTCCACCCCAGGTCCATATGCCATGGTGTAGTGAGGTACATAACAAGCCTATTAAATTAGGATCTTTGCTATCACATATTGACCTATATATACATTATTTACAATGATTTACAATGACATTTATACAGAAGAGTTTTCAGAATATTTGGGATGGTTTATAACCAGAAATAATCAATATAACCTTTTTTTCTTCTTCAACAGGTTAAGGTTTTGGCCCAGTTAAAACACCCGAATATTGTGTCCTATCAAGAATCATTTGAAGGTAAGATTACTTTGTATAAAATAAGAGAAATAAAAAAAAAAGCACACAAAGAAAGAATAAAGCAAGAAATGTACATGTAGTGTTTCAGATGAAAGTTCCACTTTTTAAGCCTGGTTTTCATATGTTGGGAAAATCCCAGATGATTTGGGATTTTGTTGTGTCTGACCATACCGGACATTCTTGACAGATTTTTGGAAACATGACAATGTACAATGTAGATGTCCCCAAATGTCTTGGATAGTCAGCAATAAATCAGGCAAATACAGAAAGCATTTCTATTTTGTCGATGCTTCCCAGATTTCTGCAATGGTCGCTGATCCTTCCTGACTTACAAAAACATAAATCATAACAGTCTTGGATCACGACATCTGGGACCATCAGGAAACAACACCACCCCCAATCATCTGGGAACAGGCTTTGCTTGCAGCCAGGTCCAGGGCTTTTACTGACAGCAAATCATCTTTCTTACTTCTTTCTTTCAGAAAATGGAAACCTGTATATTGTTATGGATTATTGCGAGGCAGGTATGTACTAAATGGATACATGTGCAGTACAATAATTAATTTAACACTTTGTTTTGTGTCATGTTAATATTATTGTACCTATTTCAAAAGTGGCCGAAAAAAATCAATGGTTCTTTTGAATATATCTGCTGTGGAATTGATCTTCAGGTGACTTGTACAAGAGGATTAACGGCCAACGTGGAATACAGCTTCCTGAAGAACAGGTCAGTTCAGTGTATATAAAATTAAACAAATATATCACATTTAACTTCATCTGCTGTGACCGGCTTTAAAGGACAAAGTGTAAGACACTTTAAGCGCCGAGAGTGATCAGTATCCATCTTCATCTTGCAATATTATTTTGATACTTACATTGTATAATCAATAATCCATCAAAATAATATATTGCGCGTAGTTGGTCTAAAACATGTCGCACGATGACAGTGAAAACTGGGGAATATGCAATGAGAGTTGCAACTGTAAACAGTGGAATCCTGATTTCTCGAACCTCCAAGGGATATAATATGAAAATTTGTTGAGAAATCAGGAGTTTGAAATATCCATTTGTTCCGATTTCTCAAACAAATTTTCATTTTCCTTGGAGGTTCGAGAAATCGTGATTCCACTGTATGTATTTTACTCTTGCACTATTGGTGTCCTGACACCACACTTTTAGCCAGAAGGATGTCCAGGTGTCCTGTGGACGCCCAATCCTGAGAGAAAATGATGAAAAATGCACCAAAGCTTTAACAAATTTGTTGGGGGGACATGCCTCCAGGACGCCCGCTTTTCAAATGCTGGCTGCCTGACACCAAGTTGCTATGACGATGATGTGTATTTTACTTATACATGTACTTTATTCCAGGTGTTGGACTACTTTGTGCAGATATGCCTGGCATTGAAACATGTTCATGATAGAAAAATCCTCCACAGAGATTTGAAATCACAGGTTTGTTTTGAAAAGTTCAATTGTTGTTTATTAATTTTTTGAATTACAGAAGCCTACAGGTGACATTTGATTTTCCTTGACATCCACATACACTTCTATTATCTGCTAATTAAAGAATTATTAATTGACTATTACAAATACTTTGTACTTTATAGAACATATTTCTAACAAAGAGTGGAATAGTCAAGTTAGGAGATTTTGGAATTGCAAGAGTTTTACACAGGTGATCAAGAACTTTAATTCAATTGTTTTTAGTTAATAATAATACTATAAAGGTGTCTTTTTATAAAGCAACAGGTGATTTTTGCAACAGTTACAAACAACTCTTCTTCTCGTTCATTTTTTCATAAAATACTAATGCTGACGATGATATATTTTTTTCAGCACTATGGAACTCGCTCGCACTGCTATTGGTACTCCTTATTATTTGTCTCCAGAAATATGTGAAAACAGACCTTACAATAACAAAAGGTACAGTGCCAGTTTGTACTTTGCCTATTGTAGACAAGTTACTACATGTAGTAATATAAATCAGCATTGCAATTAAAATAATATTAATTACTTTTTTGGTGTAAGCCGCCGGGGTGATAACCAAGCTTTAGAGATCGACTGGAGTTCGCTAGTCTTCTGACATCTGCATACATGTATGCCTTGAACCTATTCACAATCTTGTTTTCAACGGTTCAATGAGGAAGGAGAATTACCGGATTTCTTAGCCTGTTTTGTTTTGCCCCCTTCCCACCAAATGCCTCACACTAAATTTTACTCTCCTTACCTCTCCCCCCTCAAAATGGAATATGTCGGCATCTCCCTTTCTTTGCACACGGTCCAGATAAATTGAATCCTACAAATAATAATTATTTGATTGGTTGCTCACTTTGCATCAGGACCGCTCGCACATGTTAACCTTTCCAAGTGGCATTTTCTATGTTAGAAAAAAAAAAATCTTATTGACCACGACTGCTCAGTCCAGAAAATATTGTAGAAATATTGTGCTCGTTCTTTTTGTTCACATGCAGACCTCAAATTCGTCTTGGTGCACAGTGAACAAGGATTAAGAACTTGGCCAATATTTCTATAACTGGACCCCATGCTTGGTCAATGACAACTATATAATAAATAAAAATTATTATGAGTTCAATGAATCTAGTACACATTTAACTTTATATGTTTTGTTTACTAGTGACATCTGGTCTCTTGGATGCGTTCTCTATGAGCTGTTGACCCTCAAACATGCTGTAAGTGCTTCATTCACAAGACATTTTTAGCATATGATTCAGTCACCTTTTTCTAAAGTGCGGTAATGCTTGAGAGCAGCTTGCTTCCTTAATTAGATTGAGAAATGTCTGACTTGTGTTTCAAGTTTTAATTTTTTGCAAGTAATGCAATCATATTCTCACTCGTTTAAAAACACGCTCTTTATTTATTTATTTGTGTTTAATTTTTTCTCTCTCCACAGTTTGAAGCAGGAAATATGAAGAATTTGGTTTTGAAAATTATAAGGTAAGATGTCAGGTATCTAGTCTAGAGCTTGGCATTTATTTATTTATTTATTTATTTATTTATTTACAACAACATTTATACAGGAGCATCTAATTTAGCTAGGCTTATGTATATTTATTTAATAATTATTAATGTTATTATTATTATGAATAGCACAATTCTGTAATTCAGTACAGCACGTATATATATTCGGAATGTACATATACATGTACTTGTAAGTTATTTCTTTAGCTGCTCAAAATAATTTTAGACTTTGTTATAAATGGGATATAATGATCGAGGCAATAATTTATTAATATTGAATCTGTTTTCTTTTTATCAGGGGTTCATACCCACCCATCCCATACAAGTATAGTGCCGACATCAGAGGCCTGGTTGCACAGTTGCTGAAACGAAATGCTCGGTAAGTACTCAGTAACATCAGGAAGACTTTTACAATGTTAGCCTCACGTTTGGTGTCATGTGCAGGCCGCAAGAACAAGCCGCCAAGTGAAGCGTGCTGGCGAGGGTGGAGACTGGGTGGCTCGGCTCGTCCATGATTCTTGCAGCTTAGTTAGTAATGCCCTCGTGACTGGGTCCCAAACTTCTTATGCTATTCATTTATATTTGATTATGGGTTTATTTTTCAGTGATCGCCCATCAGTTAATTCCATCCTAAAGAAACCATTCATTCAAAAAAGAATTGAGAAGTATTTGTCTCAAGAGGTTAGTTGTTGAAGTGATTTAGGACATTGTGTCTTTGACGTCATATGTGCTAACCATAGATGATGTACATTGTAATAAATTAGTAATATGAAAGGACAGGTGTATGTTATTTACATCCATTAAACTGTTGGAAGTACTTGAATAAAAAAATACTGTCAGTGATGACTGTGAAGAAATCACTTCAATCTGTGTTTTGTTTATTTATTTCCTAACAGGTTATGGCAGACGAGTTCAGCCATACAGTACTCCATCGCAAGCCGCTGGGTGTGTTCGGCCAGCAACAATTGCCACCCAGACCTGTCAACAAGCCAGCTCCAGGTCAGTAATAATTATTATAAATAAAGTCTGTAGTTGTAGTTTGACATGATTTCATGCTCTATCATGTCTGGTCCATGTTATTGATGCTTCACAAATTAATTAAATGTTATTTTAATTATTGATAAATTATTGATGTTTTGTTTGATACTACACATTGATCATGTGACTGTATTTTCAGTGCCTCAAAAGTACAGCAACCCAAAAGCCAAGTATGGAGTGTCTGTTGCAAAAAAGAAGCCTCCTCCAAAGTGAGTTATCCACTCGTAATTTTTTATCTTTGAAAGTGATCAACATCTACATAATTGGCTATAGCATTTATATCCGCACCCACCCCCTCCCCCATGTTGAGGACCATCAATCGTTCATCCCCCAAGAACTCTTCTGAGAATCCCTTGCTAAATATGTGTCACCCTCAAGAATTCCAGCTTCTCAGCCATTGTACCTGTGACCCCCCTAAATAATTCCTTTGATTTGCTCCCCGGTTCCCCAGAATAATTTCTTAAATTTACACTGGTCCATGAAGAATTCCATCATCCTCAGCAGGGTGGGTAAAATGTTTTTATGCAGTAGCCCATTATATAAAAATTATGTTGTTTATAAGTTAGGTGAGTTGAGATGTTGAAATCATCTGGGGCACATTTGTGTTCACAAGTCAGTGGTCAATTTGCTCAGTGTGCCCTGCCTTTTATAAGACCCCTGCAGCTGCGGGAGTGACTGTTACAGAAGACCAATCTGATTTGAGAATTTTGTTATTACTGGCTACTGAGTTTCTAGCCAGGAAAACAAGTTTTTTTTACTGAGTCTGGCTGGCTAAATTATTGTTAGTGAACTTATGAGATGGTATGTTGTATTTAGGAGGCCTAACTCTGGAGAGGCTGTGAAGAAACCTTCCAGACCAAGCAGTGCTGCACAAGAGAGACCTAACGACAAGAAAAAAGAACCAGATGCTCGTGAAAGAAGACGTAAAGAAATGATGCAGAATCAGGTAAAGACTCAAACTACAGAACTTTATAGTCAAGCTATATCCATTCGACAATTCATCAGTAAGGCAAAGGTAGCAGTCAGCAGTCAAGCCACATCACCAGATCTTATCCCGGTTTCTGTGCATGAAGTGACTAGGAGTATTGCTACTCCCCTGGGATTAAGGATGCTACATGTACATGTAGTCCACCACAGACTACCCTGTAACAGTGATCAGTCAGTCAGTCAGTCAGTCAGTCAGTCAGTCCATCCGTCAGTCAGTCAGTCAGTCAGTCAGTCAGTCAGTCAGTCAGTCAGTCAGTCAGTCAGTCAGTCCAGCTGTCCGTCCGTCCGTCCGTCCGTCCGTCCGTCCGTCCGTCCGTCCGTCCGTCCGTCCGTCCGTCCGTCCGTCCGTCCGTCCGTCCGTCCGTCCGTCTGTCCGTCCGTCCGTCAGTCAGTCAGTCAGCAATCAATTTTATTTTTATTTATAAAGCTAATAAATGAATTTTACAGTGTTATTTTAATGGTATTACTGCAGGACCAAATGTACCAGGATTATATGAAGAAGGTTCAGCAACAAAGATGGGAACGTCAACAGGTAATCAAAATTAATAATATTGTTAGTTCTGAATATCATAATGCCAACCAAAATGAAAGAGATAAGGCAGTCGGTGAACAAAATGCCGGTTTTGGCAAATCTTTGTGGGAGCAATCAAAGAGTTTCCAAATCTTTTTATCCAATCAGAAACTAGCGCGAGCACTCATGGGTACTCCAAAGCAATCACGCCAGAAAATACATCATGTTGCTTAGCAACTTCGAGGAGGAATACTGCAGGCTCAGTCCCATCTTGGAGGCGGGATTTCGTCATCAACTGGTACTTGTTCCCCTGACTGAAGGCAATGTAGTAAAACATGTGTTTGAAAGAACTATAATTTGTACATCTATCCCCTTGGCGCTTCTGTATACAATCTACCAAAACAGTAACAGAATATTCAAAACATGTATTAAACTTACTTGATTTTCAGCGTGAGCAGATTAACAGAGCTCGAGAGCAGGCATGGAAGAACACTCATAGTGTTGGGCTTAGTCCAGAGGTGAGCACAGTATGCAAGACTGCATCCCAGGGAGGTGTTTGAAGTCAGTAATTTTAATTTGTTCACCTCAAAAAATACCCCAAAATATGATATGTTAAATAATAAACAACAACAACTTCATATGTAACTGGAACCTACATAGAGCCAGTCTGGAAAACAAATTTATTTTGCTGAATTTCATACAATGTGATATGTGTTTTAAAAGTAATGCACACATTAAAATGATAAAATTTGACAAGAGTAACATCACATGATCTGAAATGGGATAACAAAAGGCAAAGCTAAGTCTATCATTAATTACAATTTTATTATATCTTGTCTCTTTTAATTTTAAATTATAAAAACACTCACTTCGTGTACCATGAATGCTTAAATGTTGTTGGAACACTGAGGCACTCTTGATTAACAAGAGATAATTGCAATAAAATGCCAGCAGTATTTAATAAATGATTTCTTTGCTCAAAGACATTTCTTTAGATTATCCATCCGTACTTTCAACTCATTCATTATTTGCCTACATACACATTTCTTTGTAAGAAGCCACATTTTTGTTATTCATGAACGAGTCATCTAAATCAGCGACCTTTTGAGACAAATCTCTTGTTTTCAGGAGTGCGATATTCAAGCATGCCTCTATAAACTCCAAGATAATTGTCTTCACTCCTGTTTTGTTCTTAATACCTGTGTGCAATTGATTGACTTGATTCTACCTATGCAAGACACTCTCTCCTCCCTGGTATGACTGCATCTTTCAGTCAGATTTGAAAAGTGCTAACTAGAGTAAAAACAATCTAAAAGTTACTGCGCAGTAAAATAGAAATGATGTATAGTTTAAAAAACGAGCAGTAGTGTTTTATCAAGTTTTAAAACACGAGGCAAAGCCGAGTGTTTTTAGACCTGATAAAACGCATTCAGCAAGTTTTTTTAAATAGTTCAAAAACTTCCCTCTTCCCTCTAAATGTGATCCTAATCTTGAAATTTTAGTTTGTTTTAGACAAGAAAATTGAACTAAAAGTTTTAAACATTCATTTCTTTTGCATTTTCTTTATGAATTATTGACGAGTTTTTGAAATTCTATAAAAAATGTATTGTTTAGGTGTCCTAACATCTAGCATAAAAACAAGAAATAATGCCGACAAAATGAGAAGTCATTGGTGACTGCACTTGTTCTCCTTTGTGAGAAAATCATAAATTATTATAATTACACATTGCATTATGTAATGTGTACATGTGGTAAATTTAAATACAACTTAATATGTAATAAATTAAAATACTCTTTAGTAAAATTTTGTATTATCTAATTAAAAATGAATTAAAAAGCAAAGTTAAACTAGATTAAAATGATGTACTAATTAATAATTATTTTAATCTAACATGAAGTGTTTCTAAAGTAATATGTCTTGAATGTGTACTGTAAAATGTCAATACTTATTGTCTTCTATGTGAATAACTGTGAATAATTATTTGTCTTGTTTTGTAGAAAGAGAAAAAGCCTGCTTCAGATCCTTCTGCCGGCGTTAAACCAGGTCAACCGGATGTATTTGTAAGTATGGCCATAGTTAATAGAGGGATATGGTTACCGTTATGAAGCCCAGCAAAGTTCTTTGTTATATGTTATTGTTCGCTATTTTGGGGTTGACCGTGCACAAAACCTGACAAAATACAATAGGTGGTTACATGTGTTCAAGCAACTAACCCAATAGAAACGTTGCGATTACGTAATTCATGCATAGTGTATGAGCGCAAAACAAAAGATGTGCACGGTCATGGACCTTCCAACATAAATCTTGGCCTCTTTGTTTGCTCCTTTGAAGTTTGCCGGCTTCATAACCATTTCCCTCTATTAACTATGGTATGGCTAGCATTATATAGTACAGGACTACCAAATGAAAGTACTGATCAATAGCATTGATTTGAATGGTCACACACTATTAAAGTTAGAACCACCTTGTACAGCATAATAAACAGTACCACATGAAAGTACTGTTCAATAGCTTTCATTTGAATGGTCACACACTCGGGTTTCATCCACAGGCCTAAGAGTTAGAACCGGAACAGCCTACTCTGGAAATTTATAGTTTTTTAATAGTACATTCTATAATAACATGTATAGTACCAATAGAGATTGTTCTTTCCTTTTTTCTGTAGAAGAAGCAGCCACAGGCAATGCAGAAATACCAAGCAAAGGAGAGAGAAGCCAAAGAGAACAAACCAGCTCGGCCATTGTCAGCAGAAGAGCGGAACAAGCAACCGGCTGTGAAAGTGGCTGGTAGGCCTGTGTCTGCTAACGATGCTAACAGGGCACCAGCTGGGAACCCTGTGAACTTGGCTTGGGACGCAGCTAAACAGGGACAGGCCGATAGGTGAGCCTCTAAAAAGGGCGTGCTTCACAACATGTGGTGCAGAGGTACCCATGTGGGACCAAACCATATGTTTGATTTTTTTTTTCTAGTTGAAAATGTTTCCAATTTCCAATTTTGTGAAAGTTTGAGATTTGACTCGCTAAAACGACATTTCTTGTATTCTTCACTTGAGACTGAAAATCCTTACTCCCCCTTTTAACCTTAATTGAGTTATCTATATCTAATCGGTTTCGTGTTTTGTGGTTTATCAGTAACACATTTATCATAAATTTACTGGAAAAATGAAATTACTGGATACCTATTGGTCTGAATCCGTTCTCCCACCTTTGAAATAAGAAATGTATTTGCTCCTCCCAGTCCCCCCCCCTTTTTTTGACCTCATCTTGTTCTGCTGGTACAGTACATCTGACTTCTTCAAAACCCCACAGTGATGATCTTGCATTTTCAAAATTTGCCATTGTTCATAGTAAAGTATTGTCAGTTTTCGAAAATTGCACTTGTATGAAAAGGATAAAGGAACAAGTTGAAAGACTGATTTCTTGTTCTTGTGAACAGAGCTTGTGGAGCCGGAGCAGCTGAAAAGGCTCGTGTTGTGGAAGAGTATTGGAACAGAAAGAGAGATGCACAGAGAAATAGAGCCAGAGGACAGGTAAGTGACACAAACTCGAATTACTAATCCCACTTATTGATTTCATTCCTTTTGGAGCTGTTTTCAATCATCGAGTGTCGAAAGTAATCCAGAATTGCTTTGGTTTTACTTTACTATGACCTGTGATTGGTTTAAAAAACTCGCGCCACCTTCTCAAACAATCACATGCAAAACCATAACCATGTATCATGTATACAAAGAGGTTATTCAGTGGAAAGCTGTGTACGGCTGGGTATTTTTACAGTTTTTATTTTTTCGAGCCTAATAAACATTGACGAGTAAAAATGCCCAGCCATATTACACAAATTTCCACTGAATAAATTGTTTATTATATGACATAATTCTTTCCTAAAATCCTGCTAAAATATAGGCTTTCAACAGTGTTTTCCATAGCGCGCAGGGGGACTAAGACGAGTAATAATTTGCACTCTAAAATGCTTTCGTATAATAAATACATGTATCTTTTAATTAACCCGTAAAGTTGCTTGAAATGTATTCGAGGGTAGATAGAGACTATTTGTACTGTAAAATTTAAAACAACTGATTTTTTAATTGATATTTTTTCCTTTCTACTCAGAATTTTAATGCTCTTCCCGATCATTATCCAGGTTGGTGAAAAAATATGATTTACTGAAAGTTTCAAATTGTATATTTTAGGTACATTTATTTATTGCTTTGTTTGCTTTTGCTCTATTAGTTACGGTTACTGTAATGTGTTTGTTTATTTCGGCAGCAAACGTTCCTCCCAACAAAAATGTTGTTTCAGGAAAGGATGCAAAAGAAAAGGTTTGGCTTGAGTTCTGTTGGGGATTTGTTTTATACCAATAACTACAGAAAGCAGCATATTGTGTACTAAATAAATCTCAGTCTACTATTAACTGCACGGTAACATACCTCGGATTAAGGACAATGCGTACACAGTCACGTGTAAGAGACGGATTGCAACAAAATAAATATGTGTTTATTTGTGTTGGCCCTTGTTCCCTTCAGGATTATCTTGCTCGTTTGGAGGCCATTAGGCGCCAAAACTTCCAAGAACGAAAAGAACTTCAAAGAAGAATGGCAGGAGTGCGTGCTCCGGTGGAAGCGCCACCAGCGAAGGTAATAACCCTTTCACTCCCAAGAGTGCTAAGTTTAAAACTGAGGGAAAAAATCGTGAATTTCATTTTGCAAAATTGTTAAAAATAAACAGCACCACTTGAAAGTACTGTTCAATAGCTTTCATTTGAATGGTCACACACTAGGGTTTCATCCACAGACTCAAAAGTTACAACCACATTTATTGACTCAATGTTTGACTCTGGGAGTGAAAGGGTCAATGGATTTCTTTTGTAGTTTTGAGAGGCTTGTTGGCCTAATGGTTGGCGCGTTGGACTGTGGATTAATGATACTCTTTTTCTTGCAGAAGGAGAATGTGATGATTCCAGGAGATCCACGTCATGATCCTACAGCCAGGCGAAAGAAAATTGCCGATCTTAAGGTAAAAAAACAAAAACTTAACTAGAATTTGGCTATTGTATATTAGTAAAATAACAGTGCGTATCTCGTGGATTATAAAAGTTAGCTAGATTATGTGGAAAGTCAGTAATTAATCGATGCTAACCCGCCACGTTTTACAGTGGATCGGCAGACAATACATAATATAAGGATATGGAGTCAGGACAAGATGTTGTATGTTCTAATTCGTGTGTTTTATCTCAAGGCCCAAGGGGAGGAGCGTGCTACCATGTTACGTGCTCAGCTTGAACAGAGAAAGAAAGCAATTTTGGAAAGAATTAATAAAGAAGGCAAAGATAAACTGGAAAAGGTTCGTAGCTTTCATTAATTTGTTTATCTATGCCTTGTGATTCCCCGTTCCGAAATGTCTTATAGAAGGTAGTTCTTTCAGGTGAATTTTGACGATGTAAAGCCCGGGCCAAACGAGAACGGAATTTGTCAAGAGTTCAATTAAAACTCCCTCTCGTTTGGCCTGAAATTCTCGTGCACTCTCGGTGACTCTCGCTCTCGGTTGTCCCGGGCTTCGTGCACTCTCGGCAACTCTCGTGCGCTCTGATCGAATTTGAACCTGCTCAATTTTTCTTTGAGATCGAGTTGTCGAGAGGTTTCTCTCATTTGGCCCGAGGTGACGATAGTTGAGGAAAACTCTCGAGCAACTCTCGTTTTCGTTGACAGTCATTTGATCACGTGACGATAGACAGCATAATAGGGACGTCAGACGTCTGCACGCAGGCTATTTGACTTAAAATGATATTTTTTCTTTTTAAACTGCTTGCTATTTGATTAATTTTAGTTTCATTTCCAGGTAAACCAAAGACAAGATCCCGATAAAAGGTACGTATTACACTGAATAATAATAATAACAAACAATAAGAATAATAATGAAACCCTCTTTACTTTAATAATTTGTTTGATCCTTGTTACTTCAGCGGATTGGTCTAAAGAATTCGTCATGAAAGCTCACTATAAGCTCGTTTAATATCACGTATAAAGTGAACAAGAAAAGAGATAAAGAAAAATCCAACATTACGAAGTAACCTTTGCCTTTTCTTGTTCGTTTTGTTTTGAATAGGCCACTCCCAGCTTTAGCGAAGTACGAAAGACCAGCAGGTATGACATTAATCACAATAATTACCAGGAGGGGGGGTTGGAAAACCAGAGTGGGGGGGGGGGGGGCATAAAGTAAAATCAAAGCAAGGATAGGGGGGCTCAAGGTAAAATAAGTCACTCAAGAGAGGGGGGGGGGGGGGGCTTAACATTTTATTTCAAGTACATATTACATTGGCGAATCCATACCTATTTATAAGGTGGAGACCGAAAAATTTTCCGAAAATAATAATAACACACATGCTCTTTTCCTTCTGCTATGGCTCTGTTGAACATTGCTACGGAGGTGATGTTTGTTCCAGACGCGGGTGTCCAACAATTAAACATACAGTAGGAGCTCTTCTTTCTGTTCTGGGGGGGGGGGGGGGGGGGGTGAGGGGTGGTCGTACATAAGTTCTGACTGATTAGAGGTGGGGGGGCGCAATAACTAAATTCACTCCTTTAGGAGGGGGTTATTACCTAATATTTTCCTACATGAAGCCCATTTTCCAACCCCCCCCCCCCCCCCCCCCTCCTGATAATTATTGCACAGTCCCTTAGTACAGATGTAATTCAAACTTTGGGTTATCCGGGTTGTCCGGTCAGGCACGCTTTGTACGCATTGCGTGCCTGTGATGCTAGATGGAGCGGTTTTCAATTGAGTGTCGTAAAACCAAAATCAAAGCAAGCACAGTGGCCAATCACAACAAACGTAAACAACGCAATGAGAAACTTGAAGCAAATACACGGGAAGTGCGGGAAAACGCGTGTGACCAAGTCGTGATTGGTGTTGGTTTTGCATGTGATTGGTTGAGAAGATGGCGCGATTTTTTTAAACCTATCACAGAGCGTAGTCAAGCAAAACCAAAGCAATTCAGCGACTACCTTCAACACTCAATTGAAAAGCGCTCTATTGTTTTAATTTCATTAGTTTTGAAACTCATGTCGAGGTTATGGTTTATTGATCTGTTTGTTGTAGAGCCCGCTCCAAAGCCAGCAGTCGCCGCAGTAGGCCTTGAGACAGCGTTGAAAGAAGTTGGAGCCAACATGTTATTCAGATCAATGTCTGAGGTAAAATACTTCTGGAACTTATTAGCGCTGTTTACGGATGATCACCCTTAAATTAAGCGCAAAACAAATCCAGTAATTTTCTTTTTGTCCTTCGTTACAAAACTGTGTGAGAGGCTTGGTGTGGTATAATGGTTAGCGTGTTGGACTCCGGATCGAGCGGTTCGAGTTCGAGCCCTGGCTGGGGTTATTGTGTTGTGTTCTTGGGCAAGATACCTCACAGTGCCTCTCTCCACCCAGGACTGAGGAGCATAAATGGGTACTGTCGGTGATGATATATATATATTTTTTATCTAACTGCTGTTGTAGAATGATATTCGCAAGATGACAGAAGAAGAGAAGGATGAACCCCTGGCACCGCGAAAGGCCTGGGGAGATGTACCATTTCAGCCTCGTATCCTTCCATTGGAAGTGACGGCGTCTGCGATGGAAGGTAAGCAGACGACATCTTAAGGGCATGCGCGCAGCCGAGTAAATCGCGCGCTCAATATAATTGAAAACCGCCCTAACTCGTATTTTGTTTTCCATTTCAGCAACAAGCTTTGACGATGCCGTGCTCAAGGCTGCAGCGGACCCCGCCCGGAAGCAGTGGGGCAAACCACAAATGACGCAAATCATTTCCGCTTTAGGTAACGCCAAGCTTCAGACTGCTACAACTGCCATAGGAGGAAACGACGAACCAGACGCTGCAAGGAAGGCTCAACTTCCGGTTGTCACACAATCTGCACCATCCGCAGCAATGGGTGCAACTGTCACGGTGCAAAGCCCCACTGTACCATCCATGCTGGGAGTAACAGTAGTGAAGTTTCCCGCTTCGGAATCCCCGAAAACTGTTATTGTGCGAAAGGATAAAGCTGAAGAAATCCCGGAGGCGGCGAGTTCCCAAGGAGAGGCCACCATAACTATATCAGGAAAAACGGAAGATGATACAAAACAACCGCTTGCATTGGACACAATTTCCGAAGGAACCAAAGAAGGCGACGGCGACAAAGAAGATGCTACGGTAAAAGCAGAAAATGTAGAAGATTTAAATTTAGAGGACGTGGAAGATATCCCCGAGAAAACAACGACTGAATCTTCGGCCGAGAAACCAGCGCCAAAGAGTCCGGTGAAGGCCTGGGGAGAAGTTAAGGCTAGCGCGCCAACTGACGGTAGGTTTCAGTCCCAAGTTAAAAATCTTTATTATCCTGATATAGTAAACTGATGGCCACGATACATTAAGCCCTGGCCAATCAAAGTGGCAGGGAGGGGCGGTGGCTTAATTGTTAACGCGTTTGACTCCGATCGGTCCGAGTTAAAGCTATGGTCGGGGTCACTGTGTTGTGTTCTTGGGCAAGACACTTTACTCTCGCAGTACCTCTCTCCACCCAGGAGTTAAGTTTATTAGTATAAACGGGTACCGGTTAGCTGTCAGGGCAACCTGACAAAATGCTGTGGGGCTACTTGCGATGGACTAGCATCCCATCCAGGGGAGTAGCGATTTTATCATTACTCCTAGTCGCTTCGTGCTAATAAGTCACTTGGCTTGTAGACAGACTTAAAGTCATTCCATCGAAATAGAACTTACAATAGATTTTCATTCAAACTTTGCCTATTGGTTGTTTATCTTAAGGGGACTTAAATTTTTAAATAAAAAAGGGGGTGCCGGTAATATACAAGGTCCTCCTGTTCCTAAACGAATCCCCTTAATTCCTTACAATATCAGCTTCCAGAAACGTTTTTATTAGCTAAGTTCACGTTTCCGGTGATTATTTATTCTTCTGCAATAGAAATTAGTCTATATTTATTTTATAGAAAGAAGGTGATGGCTAGACTCAAAATAAGAGAAAAAATTGATAGGTCACCGTACTCGTTTACGAGAAAACGACGATTCATCTCTCTGGCGAGCTTAGCCGTAAAGGAAAAGCCGCCATTTTCTTAATGTGCGCGCGCTAATTACGTGTGAAATCATGCGCAGTAAGGATGCGCAATGCAATACTAAGGAATGACCTTAATCTAAGTCGCAAGGTTTGAAAATCAACTTGCGTACAGACTTGTGTTGTGTTGTGTTGATATTTTGATACAAAAATTAGATATTGATCACCAATGTTTACGTTTAAGGTATTCCACAACAAAACTCTCCCCCCAAAAGTGCCTGGGTGAAGTCTGATAACAGGGCGGCTTATCAACAGTTCTTGAACGCGTCGCGCAAGCAGGACGATGATGAATCTGCGTCACACAAGGAGACTGATCAGGAATCTGCGTCACGCAATCTGGCCGATGATGAATCTGCGTCACGCAAACAGGCCGATGAGGAACCAAAGGAAGCTCTCTTTGAACGAGTTGAACGTAAAGAAGGAAAGAAAGAAAAAGAATCTGAGGACCTTGAAGTACAAGACATCTCACTTGACGACTCGTAAGCGTTTAAGACGATTTCCGCTGGACGTTCGAGCAAAAGTGCAAAAAATTAAGTTACCAAAAAAATACTCATATCACTGTAACATTTTGAATACAGTTAAGAAGAAATTATCAATAAATTAGCTCCCAAGCTGACCCCTCGAGAGAAGTCATTACATATTTTAATTAAAAAGACGCTTCATGTCAGTTCAAAACAAAATGGCGTGCGTTTTTATCATTTTTTACGAGGTTTGACATTAATTTTCTCGAGGATGCTTGAGAATTTAATTGCGGGGTCACTTGGAGAAGTGAATTAAAGTGATATGTTTCAAATAGTATTCAAAATGTTACCGTGCTATGAGTAGTTTTTTAGTAATTAATTTTTGCACTTATTGCTCGAACGTTGAGCGGAATCCGTCTTAATTGTTTTTGTTCTTATTTATTTTATGCATCTTGGAAGAAGTTTTCAAGGCAGCGTAATAATTTGTTTTATCTATTTGTATTTATTTTACGCCTCTCACTTTGGACAAGGCAGTAACCCGGGCCAAACGAGGACGAGAGCTGAGTTACCGAGAGTTCAAACTCGCGCTCTTGTTTGGCCTGAAACTCTCTGCGCTCTCGGCGACTCTCGTGCGCTCTCGTTGAATTTAAACCTGCTCAAATTTTTCTTGAGAGTCGTCGAGAGTTTTCTCTCGTTTAGCCTTGGCTGATGATAGTTGAAGAAAACTCTGGTGCAATTCTCATCCTTCAAACTCTCGGCGACTCTCGTTCTCGTTTAGCCCGGGCTTAACCCTTTCACTCCCAAGATTGCTATGTTCAAAACTGAGGAAAAAATCTTGAATTTCATTTTGCAAAGTTGTCACAAACAAACAGTACCACATGAAAATACTGCTCAATAGCTTTTATTTGAATGGTCACACACACACTAAGGTTTCATCCACAGACTTAAAAGTTACAACCACATTTATTGACTCAAGATTTGACTCTGGGAGTGAAAGGGTTTATGTATTGTAAGTAAGAGAATGGACCTTGAATTTCAGATCATTCCACACGGCGGATGGATCACCCAACAAGTCCATGCGAGCTGCAGAGCTTCAAACAGGCATTTACGATACAAGTTTTACCGTGAGTTATTCCTATCTGTAATCAGTAATCTTTTGCAACATTTGCTTTTTCTTGTGACATTTCTTTATCGCTCTCATTAGTGTGCAACTTATAGATCTGAGCTAACGACATTTTGTAACTTCCTGTCCTTGGTTTTTCAATACAAGTTTGTTCGTTTATTTCCGATTTATTTGGAATTAGAATTTTGAGTTAAAAATTAGTAAATGGACACCAAATTACATTGCTATTAACCAGAAATGTTCTCGTTTGGTGGTGTGTATAGATCGTTTTCAGTCACGTGACCACCTTACTATTGGCCGCCATATTGGTGCACATCATGATCACATGCACATGTAAACACGAAACACTAAGCTAGTTCACTACAAAAAAATGGTTTTATGCGCGATTTTTGGCCGTGTCCGTGATAAAGGGGTTTCTATGGCAAGAATACCTTCAGTTATAACTAATCAAGGTGAAGAAGTGAGGAAACTTTCCGAGGAGAGGCGAAACAAATGGATATCTGCGATCAGTAGAGAAGACCTCACAGACACCATTTTGGAGCACGGCCGAGTCTGTGGCAAACATTTTATCTCCGGAGAAGCGGCAAAACTGTGGGAAAGGTACGATCCAGATTGGATTCCAACCCAAAATCTAGGTCATGAGAAATGTGATTCTGCCGAAAAGCTTCAAGCCGATCTAGAAGCTGCCGCGAAGCGAGATGAGAGAGCCAGAGATCGTGAGCTGAAACGTGTTGCGGCAGAACATGAAATTTGGTTGTAGGCCTCGAGAATTCGGAAAGATTTAAATTGCTTTTGCGTGTAAAAGCTAGTCTCGAGAACCAAATAGCAAAGCAAATCAGTCGATTCAACCGCGGAAGGCAGTCGGGTTCGAAGCGTTTCCCCTCTATCAAAACAGGATCGATCCCAATAGTCGAGATTTTCTTTAGATAGCGCTCTCCGACTTTTACATCCAGCTTTTTAGCGTAATCAGATATTGGAATTGGGACTATATTATTGTCTGGATCAGACGAAGGAATAGAAATGTTTTCGCTAGAAGCCATTAAACTGGAAGGAATCATAATTTTGGACTATGTTTGCATGTATTAGTAGCTGAAACACGTGACTCAGATGTGCACCAACATGGCGGAAATTAATTCTGTGACGTCACGTGAAAACGATCTATTAAGGAAATCCCTTTTAAAAACATCCACAACTGTTGCTAGTCAGGTTTTTTTATATTCCATGTACTTACGTTTTTGCAGAGACTTCGAACCTGCTCACTCCCGAACTTAAGGCTTTTGTTCGCGACCGCCTCCCCCAGACATGTAGAGATTTCAGACGCAGAACCGGGGGAGGAAGATGAAGATGACGATGACGATGACGATGAACAGGAAAATAACGATGAGCTAGAAGACAATGAAGGCGATGATGAGGAAGAATTTGACGAAGAAGATGGAGAGCTACTAGATGATGAAGAAGATGAAGAACTCAATGTTGGAAGGTGTGTAAACAGGCGTATTTTGGGCGAGCGAGCGCTGAATATTCCATCGAGTGTTTATAAGCCGCCATCTTGGATTAGGAAAACATTGGAGGCTTGGGGCGAGTGCAAAAAAACGGCGAAGGGAGAGGGAGTCAGGCAGAAAGGAGGGGGAGGGGGTCGAATAACCCCGCCACCTTCCTCGCCCTCTTTCACTCGCCCCAACTCTCTACGTTTTTCAAATCCAAGATGGCGGCTAAACACTCGAAGGAGATAAACAATCGCAAGCCCACAAACCGCCTGCATTGCAGGCTACAAACATTACAGATGATTTACAGACCGCACTGCGCAATCTCCGCCCGCGATGTTTATGAGTCTCATACAAAGGAATTGTAAACATTAGCCAAAATAAAAATTTCGGGACAAACTTACCTTTTTCTTCATTATTAACGCCAGATATCCTTGCAAAATAGTAATAACGAGTAGAAGAACCTCGGCGTTATCCCAAACCGACGTTTCAGCTCATCGAGCATTCCTAAACGTAACGACCCGTAATGGCGGACTCAAACACTCCATGTATGCTATTACCGAAGTGTAACATATCAACAAATTCAAAACAAAATGAAAACAAACCCCGAGGCTGCGCAGTACGGACTGGAAATCATCTTAAAGGGGCTCTGTCACGCTATTTTTTTCTATTCTTCCCTGTATTTTTTTTTTACGAGCTCTAAACTCAAACATGTGAATGAAATATCAATTCAAAGATGGAATCTCACTTACATAACAAACACAGATAATTCTAAAGTGCAGTTGTATTTGTTCGTTAAAAAGATGCCTTTTTAAGTTGAATCCTAAGGTTCTCAACATCTCTCACTTATTCTGTGGCTCTCAGTAAATCTCGTTTCTTTTATTGTTTATCTTGTTTTTCAGCGAAGAAGACGAAAACGAAGAATTTGAGGACATGTTAAATTCCATGAGGGATGTACTCGTCACAACGGGTAAAATATATCCGCTTGTCATTATTTCTTCTTCGTGACATTAAAGGAGCTACGTCACGGGTGGCCAATTTTTTCAAGTTTGCAGTTCCCAATCCGTCTTAATCTTCTCCATCCTCAACCATCCTTGTTCCTGTTTGGTTTATTATCGCCTCTTTGGTGTTTTTTCTACCTTAGTAAACTATTATTTTGTGGCTTTCTTCAATTTGAAGGTGATTTTACACTTCACAAAAATTACTTAAAATATTGTAACATAGCTCCTTTAATGATCATCCAGTGATTGACTCTTGCTTGTTATGTGATGTATCCCAGGTCGCTCTCCTTCGCCAATGAAAGCTATGCGTGGAACTGCTAACAGTTTGGACTGGGATCACAGTGTGGACACGAGTTGTCCTCAAGGTAAAGAAATGACACTTCTCGTGTGATTCTTAGCCCGTAGCTGGCGGTCTTGTTGGCGCGCGAAGGCAAAATTCGTAAGCGCCCAGACTCTCTCGCTGTCGCGGCTTCGCGCGCTCATTCCATCACTGTGTGAGAGAGAGAGACCATAATGATGACGAAACATTCCATACTGATGACGTAGCTCTACAGAGACGCAAGTTCGTTGCCCTATATCTCTGTAGAGCTACGTCATCAGTATGGAACTTTTCGGCTCGAATCTCAGACGTCTCTCTTGCGAGAGATGGAAATAAGCAAGTAAAGTAGAGACGTCTTTTTTCTTGTGCTATTTGGTCCTAACAAGGAATCGTCCTTCCTTGTTAGGTTGTGCATAAGGGGTGGACCATTTAACTTCTGAAGGGGGGTGGGGGGGGGGTTGGGTGATTTTGAAAAAAATATATCCTGCAAGCACACTTGGACAAAACGAAATTTCCTGCAAGACACTACCTGATGAGCTGACACATGCAACTTCAGAAAAAAAAATTCGCCCACGTTACATTAATCTTATTTTCTGTTTATCTTTTACAGACGATGATAGTGACGGGGTGGAAATGGAACGATCGTCATCAGAACTGTCAAATCTGAACGAGGACTGGGATTCAGGTAAAATTTCCAATTGAGTGTCGAAAGTAATCCGGAATTGCTTTGGTTTTGCTTTACTACGTTATGTGATTGGTTTAAAAATCTCGCGCCAGCTGCTCAACCAATCAGATGCAAAAACAAAACCATTCGCGACGCGTTTTTCCCGCGCTTGGCGCCACCTCTTTTTGGCGTCGTCACGCAACGCTTCTGGAGACGAGTTGCGTGACGAGCCGTGACGGCTGCGAAGGAGACTTAATCGTAACGCAATGTTGCTTAAAACCAGGTGATGATGATGATGATGAAGACTCGGCTAAAAAGGAGGAGCGAGAGAAGAAGCGACTGGAGGACGAGGAGAGTTTGTTCCAGAGGCTTGAAGAGTCACGCCTCATGCTGGAACAGGAATTGGGAATTGACAGATTTCTGCGGGTCTACAAGTTCCTTCAGGTACGAAAATCTACCTGGTTCTTGCTGTAGTGTGTTTCCACTTCACTGAGCACGTTTGATCGCAGTCCTCCGCAGACGTTATTTATGGTCACGCAACGCTTCTTACCGCTTACAGTATTTGGGAGAAGCTTTGCGTGACAACCCACGTAACAGCATATACGAACGAGTCGACGCGAGTAAGGACAGTCCGACTCGCTGATCATTTCTGCTATCTTGAACTTTGCATCGACGTCTCCGAAAAAATACTGCGAACACTCGGGACCAGTTACAGTGAAGATGACGCTACCGTTGACAAAGTTTTTGATTAATTTTTGACAACTTTTTGACGACTTTCGGATGGGTTCCGTTTGACTTGACCAATCAAAATCCAAGGAGTGTTGGAGGCGGAGTCGTGACATTTGAATGGTTTTAGTTTCTAGTGTAGTTCAAATGTGGCGCCACAAAACGGAACCCATCAAAGTTGTCAAAAAGATGTCCAAAATTAATCAAAAACTTTGTCGAGTGGCAACGGTAGCGTCATATTCACTGTAATTTAATAGAACAAAAAGAAAAATAATGTTTTCTGTCTTTACCTCATCATTGCAATAACAAGTCAGACATTAGTGATTATTTGTCTTTTTGGCAGGCTGTCCAAGAAAACGAAGACGACAGCGCAGAAATCAGCTCAACAGGCGAGATCAGTGATCTGCTGGGAGACAAGGAACATCTATATCCAAAAATACTCTACCTTGTTATCGCGGACTCTGCTTACTCAGAAGGTAGGTGAAGCTTTTTATTGAGTGTATAATCCCGCCTGCCTCACTCAAGCCAGGAAACATTACAGAGCTGTCTTGTCTAGCCAGCAACTCAAAAGGAGTTCCCTTCACTCTTTCATTTGCCTTGCCTCTTGATCTAGGTGGCTTTACGATCTGGTTTTGACTAATAATTCTGTTCTATTTTTCGTTTTCAGATAATCAATGAAACAAGAATGCCGCCGCCGACATTAGTGGATGGATTTTCAAAGTCAGAATGTTACCAATGATGCGCGCCGTACAAAATTTTTGATTGACATCTTAATTACAACTTTTTGATGGGTTCCGTTTAATTTGACCAATCAAAATTATCTAAGAGGTGGGTGTGCGGAGAGGGAGGGTGTGTTGTCACGGCAACATGCGTGCGCCGGCGGGAAATCTACCACTTGCTATTGAAAACTCCACTCCTAGACGTCTTATTCTGATTGGTCAAAGCAAAAAAACATTAAGAAAGATGTTAAAAAATTCGTCAATGTGTAAATCTAAATGAACGACCAGAAACCTTTCTAAGTTCTTCAACCAAGTATAGTTTAATTTACTAGTGCGGCTTACTTGTCCTCAGTCCTCTCTTGTTTCCCCCTTCCCATCATCCTCCGCGTCTAACAGGTTTCTTATGAGAGACGACTGGGGACGAGTCATCTTGTGCGGCGTCTCGAGTACATTTGCGACATAGCCTGACCGATGTCGCTACATTTTTAAATAAATATTAAACGACAAGCGAACCATATTTTTCGTTGTCAAAAATTGAAAACTAACGGTACAAAGTTTAAAATTCCCACAGATCTGAATGTGAATGAAATTTTGATTATTTTTGTCATGGCTACTTTATAATTGTAACTTTACAATAATTGCGTTCACAAATTACAAGTTACGCCGGCGTGATTTGTAATTGGTTGAATTGCGTTTTTTGAAATGTGTGTAAATACAAGTTGTTTGCAGTAGTTGGTAAGTTGTAGAATGCATAAAAGGTTCAGTTTTCTGTGACTTTTTGGGGGTTTAGTTAGTTTTAAAACTTAATGGAGGGCGTTTACTAAAAGTCTAAAACAACAAAGGTTGGGGATAAAATGCACTGTATAGCCTGCGTAGCAAGCGTTCCTGTACGAACGAAGAGCTTCCCACCCCCTCCGACTTTTTTGCTCTCGCCCCAATTTTCGCGCGGCCAAAATGCAGAAAAAGCTCTTCGTTCGTACAGGAACGCTTGCTACGCAGGCTATGCACTGTAGTGAATTTCGTACTCTTGTACAAAATTACGGGCTCCGCTATTATACGCACGAAGAGGCCGATAAGTAAGTTATAACCCTGAAACCCATTAATATATGGTAGAGTGACAATAAACTCGGACAAATTTACTTCATTATTGTGTTTTCTGTTGAGTTCCCTTCTGAAATAGTTCACTTATCACACGTCGCCCGGGGCTTGGGGTTGAGGGACGAAGAGACGACGGACATTTCGTATCAAACGCAACAGTTTGGTTAGAACTGAACTACCTTGCTGTTCTCACCAACCTATTACCTGCTATAGACACTGAAATAAAACAAACAGAAAAATCACAGTCTACATCTATTGCAAAATTACTTTTTTATTACTACAGTATCCATTTTTCTCGTTTGCTAATTTACAGTAGCTTACTGACAAGCTCAATAGACAATATTCGTATTCTCACGGTTGAACTGGAACTAGCTTGCAATCGAGGCTCATGCGGGCGAATATCATTAAAAATATTTGCATTTGAAAAGATTCCCCCGCATGAGCCTCGATTGCAAGCTATTGTCAAAAAAATTCAAACTGCAACTGAACACAGTCGAAACTCCCTTAAGTGGACTGGCCGCTCTTTAGAATGTGTAAATACAGAGTTTGTATGAGCTAGAGTTCAAACGGGGCTTTGTCAAGGTGGTCGTAAGTAGAGCTGTCCGCTTACGAGAGTGTCTGCTCAGAGAGCTTCGACTGCATTACCGACTCAAGTTATTTAGCTGCCTGTTTTCAGTCAAGAGCAGTTTTATCAAAGCAATGAAAGTTATCACATTCGCCCATCACAACAACATTGCTCTGACTGAGTCTCGCATCAACACTTTTCCTTGATACCAGAAGCTGCATGGCGGTTTCTTTGGCGCGCGATGGCAAAATGCGCGAGCTGGAAACGAGCGGCGAGAGGAATGGGGCACTCGCGTATATTTAGCCATCCCACGATACCAGTAACAATTAATACAAAAGAGTGAAAAAGCTTGTCAAAGCTAAGGAATTAGTCCATAATAATTTCTTATTTGCGAAGAAACGCTTCGCGCTCGTGACCAACCTCGTTCCCAGGTTCTCTCTTCTTCCCGCCAAAAGCGATCGGTTTTGGCGGGAAGAAGAGAGACCCTGGGAACGAGGTTGGCTCGTGACCAGTCGGTCGGCAAGAACACATGTAGATCTATTTACAGCGCTACTATCGGTGTATTTTCATTCATCCAGTTTTGGAAAAAATCAACTTGTTGAAAATTCAACATCTCTGAACATTTATATCGATCATAGCTTAAAGCTACGCGCTTGACAATTTTTCCAGCCGGTATTTCCTTTAGATTTTCGAGCTTGGATTATTAATTTTCTGCCCGTAAAATTTAAAAACGGACATTTTAATTTGAAATCTATAAAGTGAAATAGTTGTTTAATGTCACTGCTGTGGACATTGATTTTTTGTCTCGCCTTTCTTGACATTAATAACCACAGGAGCCTTTTTCTGTCCTTTTACGGTGACCGTGGAAATGTTTCCGCATTCTGAATAGCTTTCCTGCAAAGTACAAACGAACGCAAAACATTATAACACAATCATAATCCATTTAATAGTCGGAGCAGAACAGACGTTCTCTCAGCTCTTTGCGCGCTCAATTAATTAATTCCATCCGACAAAATTCCACACTGATGACGTACTCTACAGAGACTCTGATTGGTTGTTAATTGCGCGCGAAAATTCATAACCGAGGAACAACCAATCAGAGACACTGCACGGATCCCTGCAGAGCTACGTCATCAGTCTTGAGCGGGAAAAGGAAACGCGCGTGACAAGAAACGTATGTCTTCTCTGGCTAATGGTCTATAAAGCACCATAAGATCCCACTAATAACTACAAGTAGCCACTTCCCAATCCAGTACAACCTGAACGTGTCCTTACAGCAGAAAACTGACCAACGTGAAAAAAAAAAAATCTCACTGTCTACTTTCTGATCGGAGTGCAATAACAATCAAATCTTCCAGGCATATTAAATTCACAAATAATCTTACCTCGGGTTGAAAATTCTCTTTTAGGAGCTCCGCGGTACAGGATGTTGCACTTTCTCTTGCATTCTGAGTCTCTGATAAATCAATATTGACCGGCTCGGTTTCAAAGCGTACCTTTGATGGCTTCCTTTCACGTTGTTCTCCAATTCTCACTTCATTTTCAACACTGCTACTTGATAACGGCGATTTCCGTGACGCGCTGAAATTGGGATAATTTTCTGTCATGGCTGCCACTTTAGAAAAAGTCACAATGTTGCTTAGTTCTTTGTTGTCAGTCGACTGTTCAAACTTTTGCCTATGTTCATCTTTTGCTGGGGCTGCCCGAGGCTCGGCAACTGGGGCTCCATTTTTGCCACCTTGGCGTTAAACGTTTGTCCATGTTCATCTTTTGCTGGGGCTGCCCGAGGCTTCGCAATTTGGGGCTCCATTTTTGCCACCTTAGCATTAACTTTAGATGTGAAGTTTTCTCGGTCATCCTTCTTGGACGCTAATTGTGGGACACTGGCTGGTTTGGCGTCGATTAGCCCGGCGGCCGATTTGGTCTTCCTCAGACTCGAGTTGGCTTTTTGTAAAACATTCTGAGGATCTCTCTGAGAATCTTGAAACAGAAAGTGGATAAAACACAGAGTAAATACACAGCTGAACCTCCTCTGGCGGCCACTGTAACGGCCACCTCTCTTACAGACTCTATAACGGCCAGGATTTTCCGTCCCGACCGTGCGCCGGCGATCCATACACTTTACTCTTATTGAAACCTCCATATAACGGCCACCCTCTTGTGACCGTAAACGAAACTCGACGGAACCTTGGCCACTTACTTACAGTAGGTCAACGCAAGTGAATGTCAGGTCTTTTAAAACTACATGTTCAGGTTACAAGAAAAGGAAGGCCTGGACGCATATAACACCCTTGAATAGGACATTTCCGAGTTTCTTTTGCCCCCCTCTCCTCCCCTGTTTCAAACTAGCGAGTCCTGGTGAACAACGATACACTGTGAAAATGAATTTTTCTTGCAAGTTCACTTTCATGCAAATCAAAACTCAATTTTCCGCTTTTGAATAGTTTAGAACGAGGACTGATTTTGAAACAGATACAAAAGGCAACTGACTCGGAAAAGACCTGCGTATTGGAACGAATCGCCTATCCGCTCATAATACTTACGACTTTGCATCTTAATCCGTAAATCATCGATTTTAAGCCTGAGTTTGATGTTTTCGCTGTTAAGTCTCTCAACTTTGGACTCGGAGATGTGCAGTTGATGTTCTGTGTGACGAAGTCTGTCAGTCTCTGACAAGTGAAGTAATGTTTTTGTCTGTAGTTCTTTATTCAATGCTGCAACAACCTTCCTAAAAAACAATATAGTTTTTACAAACACGGATTACAAAATTCACGAGAATGTGTAAGGGAAACTTGAGCCGGACTTTGCGCCGGTACTTTACAGACTCTCGCCCAGTCGCTATTTATGTGTTTTTAGGGAGAGAGAAGATTGGATACGAGAGTGGATTGAGCGGGGAGTCACTGGAAGGGAAATCAGCGCGAAGCAAGGAAATAGGAGACGTCTGCACGTAGGCTACTTGGAGACTAGCGTGTTGCCTGCGAGCAGGCTCACAAAATAACGCGCGCGCGAGCGGCGATAGCCGCGAAAACGAGCAGCGAGCCTGCTCGCAGGCTAATTAGCGTGTAACAAATGGTTTTCTAACACAAACTTACTTTGAATCTTCCAGTTGTAACTGAAGAAAGTTCACATAGTCCTTTTTGTCTCCAAACTCTGAGAAAGCGTCGTGAAATTCCATTAAACGGCTGCTCATGTTGCTGTCCTCCTAAAAAACAATTCGATCATGAGAATTTAAATGTAGACGTTAGATTAGCAATTAAACCCAATTAGTGCAAGATTCTGTGTTACCCCAGTCCAGTCCCTGAACTCTCTCTTACCCGCCATAGGTTCTAGCCCAATATAGGGTGGGGTAAAGAGAGAGTTCAGGGGCTGGACTAGTGTTACCCAAGCCTGTAAACAGACGTCTCTCTTCGCAAGCTCTAATCCATCCCCCATGATATTCAAGCCAAAAATTCCACACTGATGACGTAGCTCTACACAGATCTGTGCAGTGTCTCTGATTGGTTGTTGCTTGGTTTTGAATTTTCGCGCGCAAGTAACAACCAATCAGAGATACTACACGGATCTCTGTAGAGCTACGTCATCAGATATGGAATTGTCAGACATCTCTCTCAAGCAGGGAGACTTAATATACCTTTTGTTTTCCAAACATGAAATTTTTGTGTTTAGCATTTTGACCTCGCCTTCTTTCTGCACTAGAGCCTGGGTCAGCCTTTGAATCTGAGAGGCGTCCGCATGACAACTCTTGACTTGAAGCAAAGTAGCAACTTGATTCTAGAAGGAAAAGAAACAAAGGCTGATTTCATTTATTACTTGTAAACAATTAACTGGTGCGTGGGAGACGCGGCGGCCTAATGATTAGCGCGTTTGAGTCCGCATCGAGCAGGGCGGGAAACTGTCAGGGCAACCGGCCAAAACTTCTGGGAAGGAAGTAGCGATACTCCTAGTCGCTTCATGTTATGGAAACAGGAGTTGAGCCAGCCTGATAAGCCACTTAGGCTAACCTAACCTAAATAATTGGAGCGTACATACGTCCGCTAGCGCTCTGCTTAGAGCCTGGCTAAACTAGGAAAAATCATTGCAGAAACATTGTTTCCTGTATAAATGTTTCCTGGGTGGCTAAACTAGCGTGAAGTACGAGAAATGTTTCGCTGCTAAACTGGCTAAACTCGTAAAATTGTTTCCTCCGTGGCTAAACTGGGAAACACATGTTTCAGAAGCAAAATTTGCGTCCGTGAAGCAAAAATGTTTTTGACGCAAAATTTGCTGCTGAAACAATGTTTCTTGCGTAGCTAAACTGTGAAATATTTGCGTCCGCAGCAATGTTTCTGCTCAGAAACAATGTTTCCTAGTTTAGCAAGTCCCTTAGCCCGGGTTCTCCGTTCGTGGATTAGATAGGGGGAGGGGCGCGCGAGCAGAGAGCCTGCCTGTATGCTACAAAACTGCTTTATTACCTTCAACCTCTGCAGATGTTGTTTCGTCATGTTGTGTACCTTCACCATACCCTCATGTCTTGCACGCAGACTGCCATACCTCTTCTCGAGTTCTAATCGCTTGTCCTCTACCTGCAGACAATTCAGTTGTCATGCACATGTCAAAGTACAGCAGACTAACGACTTCTAAACAACGGCGATAAAAGTAAGTGTAAATAGAAAACGGCACAAATCGAGGCTAAAATAGACTACGAGCAGTCCCTCATTTTTCTCAGGGATAGTCGAGCGGGAGAACACGCGAGCGCGCGCGAAAATCACCTCCCAGGAGGAGACGCGAGGCCTCGTGGGAGATGATTTTCGCGCTTGCTCGCGTGCGCTCCCACTTGACTATCCCTGAGAAAAATGAGGGACTGCTCGTAGTCTAAAGCTAAAAAATAGCACATACCTCTCCAAACAAGGAATTTCCTTGCTTTCCAAAGTTCCTCCTCGCATTGTCCGCCTTGAGGTTCTCCAGCTCAGCTTTTAATTCACCCGCTTCAAGGCGAGCTTCCTGTTAAAATCATTTGAAAAATACATGTTTCCAGGAGCCATAGTCCCTGATTATGGCTTCTGTTGTTTTCCATAACCCTGATCTACTTGCGGATCCAGATTTTCAAAAAAAGGTGAGGGGGTGGGGCTTGACTCAAACTGCAAGGAAGTCCGGGAGTAGGTTGTGGGGTACAATAAACGTTTACCTTCACCGATGCTTGGGGGGGGGGGGGGGGGGGGTATTATTTAGGTGGGTATTTTGGAGTATTCAGACATGTCACGCCCACTGGTCTAACCTGCGATCAGGCGTTCTTTTCCTTTTCTTTCTTTTCGCGGAGAACGAGAGCGCGGAGAGAGAGAGAGAGGAAAAGGAACGCCTGATACAATTATTTGCCGATTCGCTTTCCACCCACTTGTCAATGATCTGTCAAGCTGTCAATTTTCAAAATCTACGTTACAGTTCGTGACATTTGTACACTTGCCGTTCTCTTGAATTCGGTCTTCTGATCTTCTTTGCTTCAAGTGCATTTCTAACGGGCAAGATATGTTGTATTATGAGGAGGATTTTGAAGTAGAATAGAGCCTTCGACTGTGTTTTTGCCATCAATTTCATTCCGAAAACAGCACTGACTACGATTGCGTTACACGACACAAATTTGCATAATAACGTCCTAGACATGTCTAGTCAGTCGTTATGGTCGAATGATTCCATGATTCCGTTTAGAAATTTGAATCAAATAACCATTTTTTAAGCGGAAAGCTTCAGCCGTTTTAAATGTAAGATCTTTATATTGGCTTAGTAATGATTCAGAAGAGTCCTTCCCTTCGCAAAAGGCGGTAGCGGAGTGGGAAAGTAGAAGGCCTTTCTTGTACTTTAATCGTGCGTGCACGCCGGATTGACAAAAGCCATATTAGGTACGCATGATTGACGGAAGTATTGTTTTTCGACCAATCAGGAAAACATTCAGAATCTGAATGTTGTACATGAGATCCGGCAAGTAATTGTATCAGGCCCTCCTCTTCGAGGAGGGCCTGATCGCAGGTTACCACTGGTCCGACAGGGGTACTCCCGGCCGGTTTTGATCAACTTCCCCCGGTCTCCAGATTGCCAGATCGTAATGGCTCCGTCAATTCCAAGCCCGACCATGCCCCCCCCCCCCCGGGCATTTGTGGGGCATTTTACAACTTTTCCATCCCTGGGGTGGGGCATTTGCTATAACCGGTCGGCCCGGGGGTGGGGCATTGTCAAAGGCAACGTGATATTTCGGATTTTAAAAAAACGTACATGCTTTGCTGTTTATTTAAAATTTCCTGATTGCCCCGATAGAAAAATAGAAAAAATTGAGTTGATATTAAACCTCGTTTGAGTCCCGCACTTTTCAAGTGTACCGGAGCCACACCCCACATGCCCAAAAATTTGCACTGTTGCTTTCCACGTGCAAACCAAAGATGGCGGAACGAAGCTTCAACCTCAACACCTTTGCGGGAACAAGATACGGATTTCGTAATTAAAATGTTGAATTGAGATTGCGAGTGCACTTTATACTGACTACAAAGCTGTCTTATCATAGGTAGTTAAACATTGAAATATGAGCATGAAGTTCCGACTAAATAAGTTGTTGTATTTATATTTGTTGGGTTTCGTTGCTCTCCTGAGGTGCGTTGCAGTTGTAATTAAAAAAAAAATGTTCCAAAAACCATGACAATGATTACAGGTATAAATAAAGGGCTATGTATTTGTGAACAATTATAGTGTCCATCATTAATAGTTCTGCTTGGAATTTAGATTTTTAAATTCCCCGATCCTTACAAGAAAATAAAATTTGAACTTGTCCCGTGGGTCGGGCATTTGCACTCTTCTTGAAGCCCCACTGTGGGGATTTTGTGCATATAAGCTGACCCCACCGTGGGGCATTTTCAACATTCTGCCCAAAAAATGACAAATGCCCGACAAATGCCCGGGGGGGGGGGGGGGGGGGGGGATGAGCGGGCTTGGAATGACGGAGCCATAAAGGTATGACTAAATATGAAAAATACGTCACCTTTCAGTAGATATAAAGCGGATATAAAGAGGTGGTCAAACATTTTCGGCTCTTTAATAGGTCCTATCATATACAGTAGACCCTCTATGTGCGACCACCTCTCGTAAGCGACCACCTCCCACATGCACCCAAAATTAAGACCCTCTGCACTGTGGTTTGACCTCTCGTAAGCGACCTCGACTGTATTTTTCAACAAAAGGGTAGCCTGCGGAACAGGCGTTATATTTTTGCGTTTTTTAGGCGAGCGCGAGTCACGCGCGACGGGAGGGGCGCGAAAAATTTCGCGCCCCTCCCGTCGCGCGTGACTCGCGCGCTCGCCTCGCGCTCGCCTAAAAAACGCAAAAATATAACGCCTGTTCCGCAGGCTTACAAAAGGGAGGGGAAGGCTCCCCTAGATGACCGCCACTGACTTACCGTAAAAGCTCTATTAAGCCCCGGGGGGCTTATTTAATTTCAGGCCTCAAGAAGTGGGGGGAGGGGGACTTAATAGAGAGAGGGAGGGGGGGGGGGGGCTAAATAGAGCTTTTACGGTAATCCCCCATCACATGATATCGATCACCGTTTCATTCCAGAGAATCGGACCGACTTGGAGCACTTACCTGTAAACAGTTAAACCACGTAAGTCCTTGCCGAGCCTTCTCCTGGAGTTCTTCCTCAAGATACTCAACTCTCTCCTTCAGCACGTTTCTGTCGAATACAATCCTCTCCTGGTTGTCCTTATGATCCGCAATCTCCATGGTCAAAGCATCTCTCTCATCCTTGAGCTCGGAAGCAAGATGAATATACTCTTCAACACTTTCCAACCGAGATCTTCCCTTGTGTTGCATTTCATCGTTATTCCTTCGCGCTGTTTGCAGCATTTCATCCTGTTTCTTAATCTTTTCCTGCAGCTGATTTTCGACCAGGGTGTGCTTACTGAGATCGTTTTGCAAAGATTCTATTTCTTTCTCAGATCACTGATCCTCTTCTCTGTGTTTAGCTGTTGAGATTTTTCCTTCGCCTCAAATTCCTTTCGAAGTTTTTCTTTCACATCGTCTAAATCGTGAGCATGGTTTGAATTGGCCCGGATTTCACTTTCTAGTCTAGATCGCAACGTATAATTGTCTTGCTTGAGTTCCTACGAAAAAAATCAAACGTTATAACACTTTTCCCTACTCCAATTAAAATTAGAAATTACGAAAGTTTACCTCGAGACTTCCTAACGTTGATATGTACTCGTTGTTCACTTCCTCTAGTTTTCTCTCCAAATCCTGATTGTTTTCAAGCAGATTTTTGCCAATCTCTCCAGCTAATCCTCTATCCTGCTGCAGTCCTTCATTTTCTTCTTTCAAGCGGATTACTTCTTCTTTAAGAAAATAACTTCCTTTTCGATCTCCATGTTGTGGCTGGCAAGGCAGATCGAGAATTTCAAATTTCGCTGGGAAGCCCTTGGAATGCTCGGACTCCGTCTGTGATTGGCTACTTTCAGAAAATTGACCAATCAAATTTCCTTATTCGCAAGTACGGGCTCATGTATGGTGGTCAGCGGTAATCGAATGAAACCAATATGGCGGACCAACATGGCGGATGAACGATATTTTAGGAAATAAAAATTTGATTGAAAAGATAGCTATGCAGTGAAATATGAACATGTCAATGCAGTTTTGTAGGCAAAGAAGTACGACTACTGGAAAACTTTTGGCCAAGACGTCATATTTTAGTCGATATCTCGCTTCTTTTGGCAACTGCAAGGCAACAGGTTTTTCCAGAGGGAGAACGGGGTACCACTTTCCATGCAAGGTGCTTCAAGATCAAATTCCTCAAAACTGCAAGTAAGCAGATTAATTCAAATAGTAGCAGACTGGTTGCCTGACCTAATTATAACTTGTTTATTATATTTATTAAAATAATTATGTAATCATACTGTCAATCATTTTAATTTCATTTTTAGTGGCATCATATTTCATCAATTTTGGAGAACTTGTACTCAATCAACAAGCCATGGACTGTCCAAAAAGGTACGGTTGGACTGGAGTAGGTTGGACTCCAGATTGACAACCGGCTAACAAAATGCTGGGGATAACCTGGCATTGGACTAGCATCCCATCCGGGGGGAGTAGCAATACTCCTAGTTGGCTTCATGCTACGAAAACTGGGATATTAGCCCTGGCATTGTGCCCACACTACTGGAACCTATCTCAGTTTCCATAGCATGAAGCTGAGTAGGATTATTGTTACTCCCCCAGCCCTGGATGGGATGCTAGTCCATTGCAGGTTGCCCCCCATGCATTTTGTCGCTGGTACTCATGTATACTCAGATGACATGGAGAGAGGCATTATAAAGTGTTTTGCCCAAGACCACAACACAGTGACCCCGGCCAGTACTCGAACCTGGACCACTCGATCCAGACTCCAATGCACTAACCATTAGGTCACTGCATCTCCCTGCTTCTTAATAATAGTTTTGTTAATTTTGTTGCGTTAAGATTGACATGTCAGAGTTTCCAGTGTCAAGAATTAAAAACTTCAGTATCATTGCTCATATTGACCATGGGAAAAGCACTCTAGCTGATAGACTACTTGAAAAGACAGGTAAGTACTATATACTGAATTATAAAATTTTGGTCATATAACATGCTCTCCGATTGGTTCATAAGTAGTGTTTGTGTCGAAGCTCCCATAAGCAGACACCCTCGGGAAGCAGAAAAAGTGTCCGCAACTGGAGCTGGCCTCTTACTGGAATGATTCTCCTAAGCGGCCACTAGCAGTATAAGGGATAGGTGGCCGCTTACGGGAGCTTTTACCGCTCACACTTAACAGTATTAATGCGAAAAGAATACCATTGTATGAAATGACAAAATAAATGACAAAACAAACAAATATGAAGACAAACAGCAGAGTAAAGTTCATTGGTTAAAATAAATTGAGGTTGATATGGGATTGTTCCTTTGTGGTGTCCGCTTATACTGCTTAATGGGAGCTTAGCAACAACATAAAAATCCAAATCGTACCCCTTGAAAGTGTCCGCGGCCCGCTTACGGAAATGTGTAAATACAGAGTTTGTATGAGTGTTTCAAATGGGGTTTTGTCAAGGCATCCAGAAGTAGAGCTCTCCGCTTACGAGAGTGTCTGCTCAGAGAGCTTCAACAGTATGTACTGTACATTATATATTTTCTGTTGCTTACAGGTACAATATCAAGAAACAGCGACAACAAGCAAGTGCTAGACAAACTTCAAGTGGAGAGGGAAAGAGGAATAACAGTCAAGGCTCAAACTGCATCACTGTTTTATAATTATGAAGGAGAAACATATTTATTAAATCTTATTGACACACCTGTGAGTACCAATCAATAATAATTTATTATTGCATAATTATAAATTATAAATTAATTAAATTAAAAAATTAAAAATATATAAATTATTGCATAATTTATGCAGTGCATAACTTAAATTGTTTCTCATACTGTCATAGTCAGGTGACTTACATGTGGAATAAAAGTTTAATTTAGCATTTTGCAGATTTACTTCAACTTAGAGGGATCATACACTGTATTACATTGTACTATATAATCTATCAAATTCACAATAAAGTACATGTATGTTTCCTTGGTAGGGCCACGTGGATTTTAGTTATGAAGTTTCAAGGTCTTTAGCTGCATGTCAGGGTGTTATTCTACTAGTCGACTCAGCACAGGTAAATTTATTGATAAGTAAAATAGAAGGGAAGTGACATGGAGTTCATACTTTTGCCGCTTTTGAGAGCTAGGATTCCCACATACCATGAATTTGTTTCAATGTGTGTTCATGATATATTTTCAGTTTACTATGTACAGTAGATGGGGGTTACAGTTGGAAACTTCATTTTGATAGCACTTGCCATCCAGGCAAGAGCAGACTTTAAAGAATTGTACCAAAAAATCTACAATATTATTTCTACTAACTTGCCTGCAGGGCAAGTGTTAATTTCTACGAGTGCTAAATTCCATCCCTGGGGGTAACTAGCTGTGAGCCGACTCTTATTTTCTCTTTAAGTGGGTATTTAATTTTTGAATAATTTATTCAGAATCACACATAAATTATCATTTAATTAATAAATAAATTTATGCAGGTAGCTTGTATGTTGTACATTGTATACTAGAAATAATATATTTTTTGATACACTGCAGTTTACATTGCATCAATTGTTGTGTGTTTTTCAGGGTGTTCAAGCTCAGACAGTTTCCAATTTTTTTCTGGCCTTTGATAAGGATTTACATGTCATACCAGTACTGAACAAGGTACATTTATCAGGAGTTCTTTTAAATAGACTGAGGTTAATTCTCAATAGCTGTTTCTTTGGCACTTGAAGCTTAATTTAATCCTTACCCAAAACCCAACCCTATCCTTCAAGATCACAACTTAATTACTAAGAGGTGTTGCATTACCTGTGCCAGTTGGGACCCACAACCTTGTAGTGCTTGGGAGAGTTGCTT
The DNA here is from genome assembly GCA_029204205.1 of Desmophyllum pertusum. Lineage (NCBI taxonomy): Eukaryota > Metazoa > Cnidaria > Anthozoa > Scleractinia > Caryophylliidae > Desmophyllum > Desmophyllum pertusum. The sequence goes on from MU827319.1 coordinate 771,960, forward strand.
GTGGTATCTGCAACCACATCACAGCCCAATACTGTCACACCACAAGAGTGGTGGTGAGAGGATACATGTACCTACATGGGGAGTGGTGGGAGGGATGGGATATATTTTTTGGTAAATATTAGTGTAAATTGTTTATTTTTGTTTCACTCTAGATTGACTTGAAGAATGCTGATCCTGATGGTGTTTCAAAACAAATGGAAAAACTGTTTGACGTCAGAGATAATGAGATTTTGAGAGTGAGTTATATACAAGTCATGTAAAGTGTTGTAGCTAAATTGTAGTAACTATAAGAACCAAATTAACTCAGTGTATATTTGAGATACAAACATCACCAAGATGGAGAGCCAATCAGAAGGCTGAATTTATATGTAGATCAAGTGACTGATTGACACTGACGTCAGTGAGAGTTAATAGCACAGGATATTTTCCTCCACTTTGGTAAATAATTATAATGATTATTAATTATCACTAATAGATTTAACTTGCCGGTACTGTAGATCTCAGCAAAAACCGGCATTGGAATTGATGACATCCTAGAAACCATGTTAATCAACTACCTTGGTGAGTCCATAATAACAAAAAAATGATTTATGTTTAAGAAATACATGTAGAACATCAAAACAGCTCTGGAAATTAACACTTAAAACTTGTGCTTCCAGTCGTACATTTTAAATCTATAACTCTTTAGCTTAACCTAGTGGCTGACTATCGGCAAACTCACAATCTGATTGGCTACCATTAGGCACCGTACTATATCGATCGTTAGAAGGCTCTTTATATTAGAGCACATGCATATAGTTTATCAATGCATTGCAGTTGAAAATAATTAAACAAACCTGTGGCTTTCAGCTCATCAGAGCAGTGTATCTGTAGGCTATTTTCTAATCATGTATATCTACATGTACCACAGTACAATTTATTGGTTTTTGTTTCAATCTACTATTTATTATTACGATTATTGTATAAACTACGTGTTTTCTTATCAAATGAAAAAATAAAACTAAGTCACAGAAGAGCAAATGTTAAATCACTTCATTATTACCAGTGGTTTCTTTACGTAATAGTCATGTTTGGGATATTTGTTTTCCAGCCCTCAGGGTGACTCTACAGCACCATTAAAAGCCCTTCTATTCGATTCGTGGTATGAACCATTATAGAGGAGTGATCTGTCTTGTTGCTGTTCTGGATGGATCAATGAAAAATGGTAAGGATGCAAACCAACTGCACGACAGAGAACTGACTGACTGACCGACAGACAGACCGACCGACCGACCGACTGAATGGCTGGCTGGAACGAGGGGGGAGGGATAAATGGACAGAGGGAGGGACAGACAGACAGAAGGAGAGAGGGACGAATGGACAGATGGAGGGAGGGAGGAACAGACGATGAATGGACTGACAGATGGATGGACAGATGATGGACGGATGACAGACAGATGACAGATGGACAGGTGGATGTACGGACGGACGGATGGCTTGATGACAGACGGATGGCTTGATGACGGATGGATGGCTTGATGACGAACAGAATAATTCACTTCTGAAAAGCCCTGTATTTCACATTCCAGTAATTATACTGTGATGCATTTCTCCTGACATATTTTTCCGTACTTAACCTTGTAGGAGATGAAGTTATGTCTTCTTACACTCAGCAGAAGTACGAGGTTTTGGATGTTGGAATTATGCACCCAGGGGAAGTCTCTACTGGTGCACTGTGAGTTCAATATCATGAATGTTTGTCTTATTTCAAATGATGGAATCTTGTATTATACAAAGTGGATGTGAATTTTGTGCTCCTTTATTTTGAGTCTGTTGCAATTTTAAGTTACAATCAATCAAAGTAAAAAAATGAAGAACAATAAGCATGCAAAAATAATCATTGTTACATGTAACTTATACACAGTCAAACTGAATTCAGAGTTGTCAATTGCCTTGGAGCTTTGAACAACTGAACACTGAGGCTTAGGGTGCTATCAGTGCTTTTAGGTAAGGTCGCAGCACCTTACACTTGAGAAGTCCTTTTTTCTGGTTAAAAATACTTCAGAGCGCACAATAGATGTTGCATATAATTTTTTAGTATGACAGCAAATATGATTCTTAGTTTATTACGAGCATACTCATTTCTGGAGTTCACTTTTCAACAACATGTGAAACTAGCTGTCAACATTCAACGCATGCAAGTAAGTGAGCCAGATATTCAAACAAACATACCGTCACTTGGAAAAGAAATAAAACCCTCACCCTCGCTGTCTCGGAATATTACTGGTTGGTGCTGATTGAAAGGTGTCGGTCTATAAGACAGAGTTGACAGTTTTAACTGTTCCTACTCATCAGATTTGCTGGTCAAGTTGGTTTTGTAGTTTGTGGAATACGGAATAGTAAAGATGCCCAGATTGGTGATACTTTCTTCCATCCTGATGCCCCAGTGGAACCACTGAAAGGATTTAAACCCATGACACCCATGGTAAGCTCAACCTTTAAAATTATTACTTATTACTCTAACTTTCTTTCTTTATAATTACTGCATGTTTAAGCCTGGTTCACACTTACGACACAAGCATAAGCGCAAGCAACATACGGAGACGCAGTAACGTGTTGATCATTAGCAGCATTTGTTCTAACAAAAGGCACAAATGATCAACACGTTACTGCGTCTGCATATGTTGCTTTCGCTTATGCTTGCGTCATAAGTGTGAACCAGGCTTTACTGTCAACCCCTGTTGACAACATAAGAACCAAAGAAAGTGTCTGCATTGATGGGAGGTCTGTATATATAGGCTTTTAGCTTTTTGGGACCAAAAGCACTCTCCATTATAACATTTGAGGTGATCATATTATTAAGCAAGTGTCTATAAACTGGGTTTGACTGTATTGTGTATGTTTGTAAAGTTGGTATTCCAGTTGAACCGGTCTAAGACTTTCCTGTTTCTGTTTGCAGGTGTTTGCTGGTGTGTACCCTGTAGACCAATCAGAACTTCTCTACTTAAGATCTGCAATTGAAAAGCTCACGCTGAATGACGCCAGTGTCTCTTTTCACCTGACAGCTGGTATGAAGGCTAACTTATGTCACATTTTCCTAAAAAAATTTCCTAAACCAACTTATTGGTTACCTGAATCTTAATATGAATCCAGTCGTAATTTGGTTATGGTTAAAAGGTTAAATCTGTTCCAATCAAAAGGATTGGAGGAACCACATGGCTCATTTAGTGCCAGAGCATGCTGTTTCTGTAGCATGAAGCGATTAATTTAGGAGTATTGCCATCCCCTGGATAGGATGCTAGTGCATTGCAGGTTTCCCCCCCTCCCCCTCACCCTGGTATGCAGGCTAATTTCTAGAGAACAAAATCAACTTATTGTTACCTGAATCTCAATCTGATCTGAATTCCAGTTGTAATTTGGGGTTTATTGAAATTTTTGTGTCTGAAACTGAAAGTGGGTGTAGTGTAGATCCTTGTCTTATTCTGTCAATAATGATAACAATTTTTGTGTTAATCGTCCCCTTTCTGCTCTAATGAAGCTCACCAGCTTTTAGTTAGACCGTGGTTAGCACAGAATTCAGAGTGACTCAGATTCTGATGCTAATAATGCATTATAATAATAATCATTGTAATATACTCAACACCATTTCTAGATGTCTGATTGGTGTTGCCTGTTGTGTTTTCTAGTCTTGCTTTGGGTCAAGGATGGCGGCTTGGTTTCTTGGCTTGCTGCACATGGATGTCTTCAAACAACGTCTAGAGCAGGTACGTAATATAAAACAAATCAACTTAAGCAGTTGAAAAGAAAGCGTTAGCCTGAACTGAAAATTCAGGTTCCAACAAAATTTGAACCCATGATCTTTTAAATTCCAGTGCAAACGCTCATTTTACAGTCATACACTTACCCTGGGTGACAAAGGCTTTCTTTTGCAGTATTTAGTCCCGGTCAAGTCTACACTTTGATTAAAAACATCAATTTAATGCATTTAAATGCAATTTAAAAGAGTTAACAACTAGAGCGCCAGGGGTCTGGGAAGGAGTACCGGTGGTCAGTGGTCAGTCGTGAGGCGCATGTGCAGTAGCTCTCTGCTTCGTTCGTGTGGCGTGTTTCTCCAGGCAGTGAGGTTTCTTGCCCAGCGTTGTGCGTGGAGAGCTTGGATCGATAGTTTCTCCCCCCCCTCCTCTCCCCTTTTATTTCCACTGACAGCGTCAGTGTGACGGGTGCCTGTTCCTTGTGTGGGGGCTCATGGCTGGGTTGCGGGTCGTGCTAGCCATGGGGGCGTTATTCAATCTAGGGGCTGGCTGCCAAAAGTGAAGCCCCTGGATATTCCAGGCACCCAACCTCCATAAGCGATACAGTTTTTAACTTTTGTTTCCTTCCAGGAATATGATGCATCTGTCATTATTACCTCTCCTAATGTTCCTTACAAAGGTATTTTTAATTTGTTTACAATGAAAGTAAGTGAGACATTTGGTCAGTAACAACCTCAAGTCAGTAGATCATTACCTTACAGTCAAAGTGGTTATTAATAAAGCGTTCCAGCCAACAATGATTAGAAGTAATTACAGTGGAACCCTGTTAATACGACCACCGTCGGGTCATGAAAATTTGGTCGTATTAACAGGGTGGTCGTATTAACGGGGTAGGGTCGAATTATGGTGCTACACCCTTCTAAATAATGCCACGACAAATATACCTTAATTTCGCTATAAATTGAACACGCTAATCACTAACAACTTTGCCGGACAACATTCACTAAAATGCGTTATTGTTTGTCAGATTGTGTCTGTTTTCATTCAGCAGTCTCACCAGGCATTTTGACTGGTCGTATTAATGGGGTAATTTTATAAAGAAAATAACGACTGGGGACTCGAAACGGTGGTCGTTGGCCGTAATAACGGGGTGGCCGGATTAACGGGGTTTTCCGATAAGAAAAGGAGTGGGCTTTGTTCGGGCCACAAAAAGTGGTCGTAATAACAGGGTGGTCGTAATAATGGGGTGGTCGTATGGCGGGGTTCCACTGTAACTCATAAATGAAAATTTGATTTAATTCTTTGTTTCACCCTTCCACTCTCCAAATGGAGAGTTCATTCTTCAAAATGAGACCACAAATAAAGTGGTCCGTCCCTAAGCTAGGAACGAAGTGTAATGCCGTGTAATGTTCCGAGGTCTGCAAAGCATGAGATTTATATCATACCCTCATACATTCTTCAACATCAAGATTGTTTTGCTAAAAATTCAACCACTTAATAAAATCCTGGTTGGCACTGATTCAGATTTAAAGGTGAGCCATTGAATATGTGTTTGTTACTTTATCTTCGAATTCTTTACAATTCCATTTTGTTTTTCAGCAATTTTAAAAGGGGAGGACATAGAGAGGGGAATTCTTAATCCTTTAGAGGTAGGTCGCTAACTCCTGCAAAAGAAGCAACCTCGTTCCCAGGTTCTCTCTTCTTGAGGTTGCTAACACAACTACTTTCTTTAATCAATTTAGAAGAAGAAAAAACAGAAAAACGAGTGTAAGGTACAGGGTACCCACGGCTTGTTTTGGGTTATCCTGTGTATCAGGCTTGCAAATGCTATGATTGAGAACTTCTCCCCAAGTGTGAAGAAAGTCGTTGTCTTTACATTTACAAATTACGTTCCAATACCCCTGTACGAGCTTGTCTGTTTCTTAGTTTTGTTTTGTCCTGTTTCTATGGCGTGTGCTTGTTTTCGTTTTACAAGGAGGAGTCAGTTAATTGCTGACGGTAGATTTCTGTTTCTAGCTTCCAGACCCTTCTCGTGTGCAGCTGTACCTGGAGCCATATGTACTGGGGTACGGTTTGTATTCCCTGAGGAGTGTATGGGTAAAATGTTAAGTCTCTGTGAGGTAAGTTGGAAGTGTCAAAATAAGCCATTTCCGAGTTGCCTTTTGCCTCAGTTTCAAAAACGAGTCCTGGTGCACAACCTTTTATATGGAAATGAGTTTTACTCGCATGTTCATTCAAATGCAAATCAAAACTCATTTCCATTTGAATGGTTTTGCACCAGGACTCGGTTTGAAACAGAGGCAAAAGACAACTCGGAAATGGCCTATTTAAGGTTATTCCTTAGTATTGCATTGCGCATCCTTACTGCGCATGATTTCACACGTAATTAGCGCGCGCGCGCATAAAGAAAATGGCGGCTTTTCCTTTACGGCTAAGCTCGCCAGAGAGATAAATCGTCATTTTCTCGTAACGAGTACGGTTGACCTATCAATTTTTTCTCTTATTTTGAGTCTAGTAATCACCTTCTTTCTATAAAATAAATATAGACTAATTTCTATTGCTGAATAATAAATAATCACCGGAAACGTGAACTTAGCTAATAAAAACGTTTCTGAAAGCTGATATTATAAGGAATTATGGGGTATATACAAGGTCCGCCTGCTCCTAAAACGAATACCGGGACCCCCCTTTTTTATTTCAAAATTTAAGTTCCCATGAGATAAACAACCAATAGGCAAAATTTGAATGAAAATCTATTGTAAGTTCTATTTCGATGGAATGACCTCGACAGACAGACCGACCGACCGACCGACTGAATGGCTGGCTGGAACGAGGGGGGAGGGATAAATGGACAGAGGGATGGACAGACAGACAGAAGGAGAGAGGGACGAATGGACAGATGGAGGGAGGGAGGAACAGACGATGAATGGACTGACAGATGGATGGACAGATGATGGACGGATGACAGACAGATGACAGATGGAAAGGTGGATGTACGGACGGACGGATGGCTTGATGACAGACGGATGGCTTGATGACGGATGGATGGCTTGATGACGAACAGAATAATTCACTTCTGAAAAGCCCTGTATTTCACATTCCAGTAATTATACTGTGATGCATTTCTCCTGACATATTTTTCCTTACTTAACCTTGTAGGAGATGAAGTTATGTCTTCTTACACTCAGCAGAAGTACGAGGTTTTGGATGTTGGAATTATGCACCCAGGGGAAGTCTCTACTGGTGCACTGTGAGTTCAATATCATGAATGTTTGTCTTATTTCAAATGATGGAATCTTGTATTATACAAAGTGGATGTGAATTTTGTGCTCCTTTATTTCGAGTCTGTTGCAATTTTAAGTTACAATCAATCAAAGTAAAAAAATGAAGAACAATAAGCATGCAAAAATAATCATTGTTACATGTAACTTATACACAGTCAAACTGAATTCAGAGTTGTCAATTGCCTTGGAGCTTTGAACAACTGAACACTGAGGCTTAGGGTGCTATCAGTGCTTTTAGGTAAGGTCGCAGCACCTTACACTTGAGAAGTACTTTTTTCTGGTTAAAAATACTTCAGAGCGCACAATAGATGTTGCATATAATTTTTTAGTATGACAGCAAATATGATTCTTAGTTTATTATGAGCATACTCATTTCTGGAGTTCACTTTCAACAACATGTGAAACTAGCTGTCAACATTCAACGCATGCAAGTAAGTGAGCCAGATATTCAAACAAACATACCATACACTTGGAAAAGAAATAAAACCCTCACCCTCGCTGTCTCGGAATATTACTGGTTGGTGCTGATTGAAAGGTGTCGGTCTATAAGACAGAGTTGACAGTTTTAACTGTTCCTACTCATCAGATTTGCTGGTCAAGTTGGTTTTGTAGTTTGTGGAATAAGGAATAGTAAAGATGCCCAGATTGGTGATACTTTCTTCCATCCTGATGCCCCAGTGGAACCACTGAAAGGATTTAAACCCATGACAGTCCATGGTAAGCTCAACCTTTAAATAATTATTACTATTACTCTAACTTTCTTTCTTTATAATTACTGCATGTTTAAGCCTGGTTCACACTTACGCCGCAAGCATAAGCGCAAGCAACATACGGAGACGCAGTAACGTGTTGATCATTAGCAGAATTTGTTCTAACAAAAGGCACTAATGATCAACACGTTACTGCGTCTGCATATGTTGCTTTCGCTTATGCTTGCGTCATAAGTGTGAACCAGGCTTTACTGTCAACCCCTGTTGACAACATAAGAACCAAATAAAGTGTCTGCATTGATGGGAGGTCCGTATTTATAGGCTTTTAGCTTTTAGGGACCAAAAGCACTGCCATTATAACATTTGAGGTGATCATATTATTAAGCAAGTGTCTATAAAGTGAGGTTTGACTGTATTGTGTACATGTATGTCTGTAAAGTTGGTATTCCAGTTGAACCGGTCTAAGACTTTCCTGTTTCTGTTTGCAGGTGTTTGCTGGTGTGTACCCTGTAGACCAATCAGAACTTCTCTACTTAAGATCTGCAATTGAAAAGCTCACGCTGAATGACGCCAGTGTCTCTTTTCACCCTGACAGCTGGTATGAAGGCTAACTTATGTCACATTTTCCTAAAAAAATTTCCTAAACCAACTTATTGGTTACCTGAATCTTAATATGAATCCAGTCGTAATTTGGTTATGGTTAAAAGGTTAAATCTGTTCCAATCAAAAGGATTGGAGGAACCACATGGCTCATTTAGTGCCAGAGCATGCTGTTTCTGTAGCATGAAGCGATTAATTTAGGAGTATTGCCATCCCCTGGATAGGATGCTAGTGCATTGCAGGTTTCCCCTCCCTCCCCCTCACCCTGGTATGCAGGCTAATTTCCTAGAGAACAAAATCAACTTATTGTTACCTGAATCTCAATCTGATCTGAATTCCAGTTGTAATTTGGGGTTTATTGAAATTTTTGTGTATGAAACTGAAAGTGGGTGTAGTGTAGATCCTTGTCTTATTCTGTCAATAATGATAACAATTTTTGTGTTAATCGTCCCTTTCTGCTCTAATGAAGCTCACCAGCTTTTAGTTAGACCGTGGTTAGCACAGAATTCAGAGTGACTCAGATTCTGATGCTAATAATGCATTATAATAATAATCATTGTAATATACTCAACACCATTTCTAGATGTCTGATTGGTGTTGCCTGTTGTGTTTTCTAGTCTTGCTTTGGGTCAAGGATGGCGGCTTGGTTTCTTGGCTTGCTGCACATGGATGTCTTCAAACAACGTCTAGAGCAGGTACGTAATATAAAACAAATCAAATTAAGCAGTTGAAAAGAAAGCGTTAGCCTGAACTGAAAATTCAGGTTCCAACAAAATTTGAACCTATGATCTTTTAAATTCCAGTGCAAACGCTCATTTTACAGTCATACACTAATACCCTGGGTGACAAAGGCTTTTCTTTTGCAGTATTTAGTCCCGGTCAAGTCTACACTTTGATTAAAAACATCAATTTACTTTTGTTTCCTTCCAGGAATATGATGCATCTGTCATTATTACCTCTCCTATGTTCCTTACAAAGGTATTTTTAATTTGTTTACAATGAAAGTAAGTGAGACATTTGGTCAGTAACAACCTCAAGTCAGTAGATCAATTACCTTACAGTCAAAGTGGTTATTAATAAGCGTTCCAGCCAACAATGATTAGAAGTAATTACAGTGGAACCCTGTTAATACGACCACCGTCGGGTCATGAAAATTTGGTCGTATTAACAGGGTGGTCGTATTAACGGGGTAGGGTCGAATTATGGTGCTACACCCCTCTAAATAATGCCACGACAAATATACCTTTATTTCGCTATAAATTGAACACGGTAATCACTAACAACTTTGCCGGACAACATTCACTAAAATGCGTTATTGTTTGTCAGATTGTGTCTGTTTTCATTCAGCAGTCTCACCAGGCATTTTGACTGGTCGTATTAATGGGGTAATTTTATAAAGAGAATAACGACTGGGGACTCGAAACGGTGGTCGTTGGCCGTAATAACGGGGTGGCCGGATTAACGGGGTTTTCCGATAAGAAAAGGAGTGGGCTTTTGTTCGGGCCACAAAAAGTGGTCGTAATAACAGGGTGGTCGTAATAATGGGGTGGTCGTATGGCGGGGTTCCACTGTAACTCATAAATGAAAATTTGATTTAATTCTTTGTTTCACACTTCCACTCTTCAAATGGAGAGTTCATTCTTCAAAATGAGACTCACAAATAAAGTGGTCCGTCCCTAAGCTAGGAACGAAGTGTAATGCCGTGTAATGTTCCGAGGTCTGCAAAGCATGAGATTTATATCATACCCCCGTACATTCATCAGCAGCAAGATTGTTTTGCTAAAATTCAACCACTGAATAAAATCCTGGTTTGCACTGATTCAGATTTAAAGGTGAGCCATTGAATATGTGTTTGTTACTTTATCTTCGAATTCTTTACAATTCCATTTTGTTTTTCAGCAATTTTAAAGGGGAGGAGATAGAAAGGGGAATTCTTAATCCTTAGAGGTAGGTCGCTAACTCCTGCAAAAGAAGCACCCTCGTTCCCAGGTTCTCTCTTCTTGAGGTTGCTAAACAACTACTTTCTTTAATCAATTTAGAAGAAGAAAAAACAGAAAACGAGTGTAAGGTACAGGGTACCCACGGGTTGTTTTGGGTACCCTGTGTATCAGGCTTGCAAATACTGTGATTGATAACTTCTCCCCCAAGTGTGAAGAAAGTCGTTGTCTTTACATTTACAAATTACGTTCCAATACCCCTGTACGAGCTTGTCTGTTTCTTATTTTTGTTTTGTCCTGTTTCTATGCGTGTGCTCGTTTTCGTTTTACAAGGATGGAGTCAGTAGCTAACGGGAGATTTCTGTTTCTAGCTTCCAGACCCTTCTCGGGTGAAGCTGTACCTGGAGCCATATGTACTGGGTACGGTTGTATTCCCTGAGGAGTGTATGGGTAAAATGTTAAGTCTCTGTGAGGTAAGTTGGAAGTGTCAAATAAGCCATTTCCGAGTTGCCTTTTGCCTCAGTTTCAAAACGAGTCCTGGTGCACAACCTTTTATATGGAAATGAGTTTTACTCGCATGTTCATTCAAATGCAAATCAAACTCATTTCCATTTGAATGGTTTTTGCACCAGGACTCGGTTTGAAACAGAGGCAAAAGACAACTCGGAAATGGCCTATTTAAGGTTATTCCTTAGTATTGCATTGCGCATCCTTACTGCGCATGATTTCACACGTAATTAGCGCGCGCGCATAAAGAAAATGGCGGCTTTTCCTTTACGGCTAAGCTCGCCAGAGAGATAAATCGTCATTTTCTCGTAAACGAGTACGGTGACCTATCAATTTTTTCTCTTATTTTGAGTCTAGTAATCACCTTCTTTCTATAAAATAAATATAGACTAATTTCTATTGCTGAATAATAAATAATCACCGGAAACGTGAACTTAGCTAATAAAAACGTTTCTGAAAGCTGATATTATAAGGAATTATGGGGTATATACAAGGTCCGCCTGCTCCTAAACGAATACCGGGACCCCCCTTTTTTATTTCAAAATTTAAGTTCCCATGAGATAAACAACCAATAGGCAAAATTTGAATGAAAATCTATTGTAAGTTCTATTTCGATGGAATGACCTTAAAGTGCTACTACGATCAAATTTTCGAATACCTTTTATTTTCGCTTGATTGGTAGTTAACATCCTAAAGAACAAGATTGCCAAAACATATCCTCATGCGATGAAGGAAAGTGGGTTTTTTTTTGCGCTCAAACTTCATAATTTTTCGTCCGCCATTGAACTGCCATGTTCCTGCGGCCTGGTTACCCAACGGCAGAGGCCGGGTCACCCAGAATTCGCGGGAAAAACAAGTGACGTCATTTTCTCAACTCGCAGCGATTGCTATTGCTATTGCTATTGCTGTTTTCTTAATCTTTCGTCCTTTCAATGGTGGGAAGTCGTTGTGTTGTTCAGGACTGCAGCAATGGAACTGATCGAGCGGCAGGAATCGCGTTGCATGCGAGTCCGACTGACAGTACGAGAGATGTATGGCTCCGGTTTGTTAGAACCAAAAGGAAGAATTTCCATCCTAACCCAAGGACTCGTTTTTGTAATTTGCTCGATTCACTTCGAGGAAACCTGTTTCACTCGGGCTTTCGACCCAAGCCAGCGCCGGCAAATTAAACGAGGATCTTTACCAAGTATATGGAAAAAGGGGCAGCAACCAACAGATCGTGAATCTGGAAGAAATCTCCGCATGAAGGAGAAAGAAGCGGCAAGAGGTAAGCTTTTATACATGTATGTGTGACTATGCGCGAAATGTGTGAATATTCTCATACTGATTGTTTTTATCTACGGTGATTTGTCGCCAGCTTGCTCAACACTCATACAAACAGTATTCATATTTTGATTCTAAAGTACCAAACTTTGATTAAACGAGTAAATAATGTAAGCGTAACAAGCTTACTGAAAACATTTCCAAAACATCGAACACTGTGATATAAAAGCTTCCAGCTTAGCTTATGGCACAAACTGTTCAAACAAGCACGAAGGAAAGCGCTTTTAGCTTACTTAACTTTCACTCAGCTTTCGAAGAGGTGGTCTTTGGCGTTTTGATTTAAGAAAGTGTTCCTGCCTTATTTCATTGGAATTTTAGTTTTCTATGTGGGGAGGAAGCCAACAAAGTGCGGTGTAAAATTTTTAGCGATCGCGTCATTTATTTAGGTGCTCAATGTTATGTGGCTGCAAAAGACCCAATATATTGTGTTTTACAGGTTTAAGCAATTTTTTATAATCTTATGATCGACTCTCAGGTACTAAAGGACTTGTTGGAAGGCAGCGCCGCATCAGGTGCCTGTAGCATCAATGCCATGGACACAGAGCAAGTAAGTCGATAATTATTCGTTGTGTTTTATATACCTAGGAACTGGCAGTCTGAAAATTCTAATTTCCACGAAATATCTCATTGAATTCTTCTGAGAATAGTCATGACGTTTTAGTTCTGTTTGTAGAGATTTATTATGAGGATCATTTGCATGATCTGAATTATCTGGTTGTTTTTTTAGGTGGTATTTAAGTCCACACTTCGCCGGATAAATTTGAAAACGCAACTTTAACTAAGCTGAGTAAAGAGAAAGGCATGGAGGGAATTGGTCGATGGAGAAAAGCCTGTGTCCGCCACTTTTATTGGTCAGTGACATCGACACAAGCAAAGCTCCAGCAAGTGATCCTTGCAAAGTTTAAATCGTTCCAGCACCATATACTGAACCAGCACACCAACCTACCCGACAGGCTGTTCAACAAGTGTGCTCATGGCTTGGTTACTACTCAACGCCTGTGGCTTACAAAAGGTAATAGCAGCCCTTTTCATAATATTACCATGTAATACACTTCTGCCCTTTTGCAAGAATTTGTCACATTATCAGTTACCATATAACTTGTGGCTGGAGCTACATATGTACATGATTTCTGGAAATAGATAGAGCATTTTTCATTAGCTTGAATACCAATTTCCATATACTTCTTGTATGCCTATAAATATTTCTCCTTTTGAGATGGCACAGGCCTTCTATTCCTGATACAATGTTGGGATTGGAAACCATCTGTAATTGGTAACCAGGCCAATTGATTACAAAAAATAACTTTCCTTCAACATAATTAATATCAAAATAAGATAAAAGATACTCAATGATTTTGTCATAGTAGCACTTTAGTGGCATATTAACCAAATTGGCCTGTGAAATGGGGTGTACATGCATATTTGCCTGACTCATCACTGGTTGAACTAGTTTTTGCTAAGGAGTGTTAAAAGCATAACATACATGTATAATATTAAGTGAAACATACTTTCTACATCAGGTTCAGAGGCATACAACAAACTGTGCGAGACGCTAAACAACTCCTTCTTGCTGAGGGGCATAAAACAGGCATCCCCAGTTCAGCAAACAGCTGCCTAGAGGGCTATCACTCTGTGGTTAATCAGTTTGCACCAAAGATGCTGGCATTTTCATATCTTGGATACTAAGCAGGTAATTTCACAGAAATTTAATGCAGACAACAAAATAATAGGGGACCCTGGGTAGCTATTGATCTGTGGCTCAGAAGTAGTGGTCACTGATGATATTGCAATAATTGTTATTCACTAATTGAACAAGAATACAGAAGTGATCAGACTGGAGTTTCCAACTTTATTTTGTTTTTACTATTTAAAGGACTATTCTTGCTGCTCTCCATTTCAACTGTAACCTGAACAGGGAAAGCTTGAAGGATGCACAGGGCAAACAAAACTCCGTGTTGCATATCGGAAGTTCAAAGAGGGAGAGGGAACAGTCAGGGAAGCACGTGTCAAGCAGGATTTGGTACGTCATTTGGATATTTTCTTGTGTGAAACAAATAAATGGCAATTATAGTTTTTGCTGTTGGTTTCTATAAGGCGGCTCAAACTCTTTCAAATACCACTGCTATTTTTATAATTGGATGTCTGTTATTGTTCTCTGCTATGGAAAAAGACAGTGCATTTGTAGAGCCTGATTTAAAATGTGAATTGTCTAAAATATTCCCAACCAACTACAATACACTGAATGATATTTTTGGACTGACCTGGACATATTTTGTATTGAAATTGAGAGCCTTGAGTGTGATTAGTGCCTAACTGTCTGGAAGTGTATCTCACTCTTAGTTTCTTGTGTATCTATCTTTGGGTTATGTTGACAAAATATAATGACACACTTGTCACAACACCAAGAGAGGAGTTAGGGCGATTAAAGGATGAGCTGAAAGTACAAGTCCCAGAGCCACTACACAACATGCTGAACAGTAAGGAAAGCAAGGCCGAGGCAATGGAAAAATATTTGTCCTAGGAAGAAAAGGGAGACTGTTATATGTCCACCCACATGTTCAGGTACTACATGTATTAACTTTCACTACACAGTGTGTAAAATAAGAACAGAAATTTGTTTGCACTAAAACTTTGGCAGGAATAAAAAGAAAATGTACTTTGTTACAGCAAGTAGATATAATAGATGAAAGGTTGACAGGAAGTCCAATTTCAGTACACCCTCGGCACCATATTTTATTTATCAGCACTCAATTTATCAATGAGGTGTAAACATTGTTACTTATGGTGAAACTTGCACCACTGAAGGGCAAATAATCAATAAAAGAGAACCTTGCATTCAGTTGATATAAAAATCACAATTTTAATTTTTCATGGTTTTGTTTTCAGATGCTGAGCTACTTCAACAAACAGCTCCTATAAATGCCAGTGGAAAGAGGCCAAGAAAGGCACCAACATGCAAAAAATGTGGACAGCCAAGAAAAGGCCATAAGAAAGGCCAGTGCTCCTCAACTAGCAGTTGATGAGCACTGGCCTTCTCGAGGTCTTTTCCTACAGTTTCGGTCTTTTGTCGTCGGTGATCGATAAAAGGGATGACTCAAAAGGACGTTGGACACCTTAATGAGACTATAATTATATAAACAATGTAATGTAGAAAACGGATTTAACTACCCATAACCCTAAGCCTGACTGGTTAGCTTTTAATTAGGGTTAGGGTTAGCAGGTAATATAGTTAAATTTAAACTGAAGCAAGCTAGATAGTGTTGTGTCGTGTAGGCTCTCTAATAATCTAGATACTGTCTGAGGTCACAGGTTCGAGCTTTAAGTGTCAGCATTACGTTATATAACTCCCAATAAGGTGTCCGACGTCCCTCTGAGCTATAGTATCTAGCCTCGACTTTTGTCGTCGTCCACCACAAAATCAAGAATAAACTCTTTCCTCTCCATTTATTATGCCTCCTTCTATTACATGGCATTGGGCTTCTCCATTATATTTAGTATGTTTTAGGTGTTTGTTTACACAGTCAAGCATCTATAAAGTTATTTCGGTTCACAGCAAAAAAATTCCTATCACTAAAGAATGCAAAGAAATGTATTACCAGTTGAAGTAATGAAAAGTCATGACTTTGTGAAATTTAGCAGTAAGAAGTTGTTTAGTAACTTTTCAGAAAGCTGAAGAAGTTATGGCTCATTAAAATAGGAAAATATGCATATCAATATACAACAAATTTCATCTACCTTTATTTTCATGTTGATTTGCAAAAGAGTATCAACATCTTGTTAAACTAATAAACCTGATGTGAGCCAGCTTACCAAAATATATGTACATAGAAAATATTGTTATGTTACATTGTTCATGTGGTTGCTGGGCAAGAAAACAACTTGAATTGCAAATTGTTGTTGTCTTGCACATTTATTTGCTCATTTATTACTGTACTTGCATACATGTACATGTATTCACATCTGGATACAATAAATACAATAGACCTTATGCATATGATAAATGAAGGCCGATTTATTATTCTGTTATATTCATGAAAATCAGCCTCGCTAGCCTTGTTGCAGCGTAAAAATAATTTTGAATTTTGCACGTGAATTTTAGCATGACTATAAAAGAATAATTAATCAAACATACATTTTGTAGTTCAAATAATTTTTTTTGTAAAATTTAGTCCTCATCCTCTTCATAGCCTGTGTACTCCTCATCAGCATTTGGGAAGGCTTGCCGGATGCTGTTGTATACACAATTAGGTAGGGGAATCCTTCTAGAGGCACCAACATACTCATACACAAGGCGCACATATTGGCGATATGCTACTGATCGCAGGAACCTAAAGAAATAAAAATTACAGAAGATTATTTTTAGTGTATACTATGCCATATAAGCAAATTTTGTGTTGAGTCCCCACCCCCAGGCATTACCATTACCCCAAATGAAGGATTAATTCTTTGAATATTGTCTTTATCTAAATCTAAATCTAAATTGTTAATCTACAAAGGGGCTAAGCCCATCACTGCAGATGTGCGGTGCTAGTGCGAGTGCAATATACATGTCTTTATTGATAAACCTATCACCAGACATAAGACACAAGGAGGGGAGGGGGGAGGCACTACTGGA
This sequence comes from Desmophyllum pertusum, assembly GCA_029204205.1. Taxonomy (NCBI): domain Eukaryota; kingdom Metazoa; phylum Cnidaria; class Anthozoa; order Scleractinia; family Caryophylliidae; genus Desmophyllum; species Desmophyllum pertusum. The sequence continues at coordinate 788,667 of MU827319.1, forward strand.
ATTGACTGAGGCATAAGAATTAACAGTGCCAACAAGACTACATAATTATTTCAAACACTCACTCAGACTCAGCTGCATTTCTTTCAGTTCTTGTCGTCGAGTAAGACTTCTTCGCTTTGGTCTTCAGACCAATGGCAGCAGTTGAAAGGACCCAAGTGTCAAGGCAAACATGCAGCATAGCCTGGATGCTCTGTGATGCATTCCCCCTCCTTTTCCACCTCATACATTCTCTCACTGCACCTGTCGATGTCCATACAACACCTGCACTCTTCAGGCTTGGTAATTCGTTCAAGGGAGCAATTGGAGCATTTGCACCTGAGAAAATATTGAAATGGAGGAGAAACTATGCATCAATTGGAACAGAACGATCAGCTGAAATTAACGCCAAATTCCACTCTACTACAATTTACAAATTCTTACTACAACAAACAGTAGTGCGTTTTCGAAGGTAAAAAAAAAAAGGAAATAAGCACATTCGGAACTGAAACTAAATGTACGCTCTCCATATTGCGCCACTGTGAAGTTATAAAACAACAAGACAAAACTTGCGAAAGCAAAGCTAAAACTTTGCTTCGGCTTCAATGAGTCTAGGAATGAATTGGAAAGTAGTCAGGTGAAATTGTTGCTTAGTCTCAAGCATCACACTTGTAAAGCTTGCCTGTTTTGAGAATACAGCAAACAATACATCTACTTACCAATCTCTGATGTCTTCCTCGCCAGAAAAACGACTCAGCAAATCCTGCTCTTCCTCTTCCTCTAGAGCTAGCTGCTCCAAGTATTCGGCTGCCTCTTCTTCAGTCTGAACTGCTCAACAGAGTCATCGTAGTTGCCAATTTCTTCATTTACATCGCCTGTATCGAGCGAAGATGATCCATACAAGCTTTCTGAATCACTGTTGTCACTACAGCTTTGAAAATCGTCGTCAGAAAGCGAACTAGAAGTAATAGACATTGTGCTAGTTTTGTGAATGAAGCACCGAATTTTCTCTCGATCGATCAGTGACTTGAGAAAATGACGTCACAACACAAAACAATATAGTTTTGAAATACATTACCGCAACTTCAATCGCGGCTCACTGGAACATAAATCCTTAATGGCGGGCTCGAAAACACCACTTTCCAAGTTGAATATTTTCGCTTTGCGGGGCCCAAACTTCATTTCAGTGACCCAGACAGGTACAGCGAGATCTGACAAGCTGTAAGGAGCGCGTTTTTGTTCATACGTGACATGAAGTTTGATCGTAGTAGCACTTTAAGAGTCGTCTTAGAGACGGACCATTTTATTTTTTTGAAGGGGGAAGGGGTGGGGCATTTTTTCTAAGCAAAATTCGAAGGGGACGTATAAAAACCTCACGTCACTGTTTGAAAAGAGTAGGGCACGAAGTTCCTAGTGTCGTGGTCAGGCCTCCATATCTATGTATGTGTGTGTTGTCCCATTATCAGGTCCACATCACTGAGCAAAATTGCCCAATACTAACCTGCTTCGACAAATAAACATACAAACAAAAAGGTGTGTAGAAGTAAATTAAGACTGTGACAATAACTATTGTACCAACGATCTCCATATCTTTATTGCATTGTTCTTTCAGAGCAGGCGCGGTGAACAACAAGAAGTGCTGTATATCGACGAGTCACGTGTCATGCTCAAATACTTGTTACCGCTGAACGAAGTTATCCTGGACTTCTATGATGAACTTAAAACCCAATCGTCTGGTTATGCCAGGTTTGTCTTCGACAGTACACCGCGAGCAGTGACTATTTGTTGGATGTGAAGGGGAAAACGCGGGAAAAATGCCCGCGCGTTTGCTGGAGGTTCCCGCGGCCATTTTCCCCGCGTTTTTTTGGTCGTCGATAAAGAAGTTGAAATAGCACATACTCTAATTTATATCTGGTTTTTCGAAGATGTATTCAAAAATTCTTATCTAGAATCAGAATTTTTTTAAACACTCTTGCAGTAAATATTTAACCAGTGACATTTTCGTTGTGTTTTTAGTTTCGATTATGAAGATGAAGGATACAGGGAAACAAACATTGTACGGGTACGGTTTAGTATGACTAACTCGTCCAAGTCATTTTGATGTACTGTGTAAGTTTAGTTATTCAAATGGTGACAGGGGTGATAAGGAAATAATATCACTCGTGTGTCTCTTAGAACGGTTTTTAATTTAGTGTCGTAAAACAAAATTTAAAACCAAAGCAATTACAATGACCAATCACAACAAACATAAACAACAGAACGAACCAATGGGAAATAAAAGCAAATACACGTGACCGGCGCCAAGCGCGGGAAAACGCGTGTGACCAAGTCGCGTTGGTTTTGGTTTTGCATCTGATTGGTTGAGCAGATCATGGCACAAAGTAGAAAAGCAAAACCAAAGCAGTTTCAGATTACTTTCGACACTCAATTGAAAACCGCTTTATAAAAAGTAAATTAAATTTCCGAACCTTGAAGGAGCTACGTCACGGATGGCGCAAAGTTTCTCATTCGTAATACATCTCCATCTTCTTCAATCTCTAACCATTTTTGTTCCTTTTTGGTCGATTAATACTTCTTGACGTTTTTAGTAAACTATTATTTCGAGGTTTCCATCGATTTGAAGGTAGTTTTGTACAACTGACGTAACCTAACATATTGTGACATCGCTGAGCTATGTCACGATATTTAACTCATTTTTGCGAAGTGCAAAATCACCTTCAAATTGAAGAAAGCCTCAAAATAATAGTTTACTAAGGTAGAAAAACACAAAAGAGGTGATAATAAACCAAACAGGACCAAGGATGGTTGAGGATGGAGAAGATTAAGATGGATTGCGAACTTCAAACTTGAAAAATTTTGCTTTTTTCAAGATGCGCCATGACGTAGCTCCTTTAAGGACCTTTAAGGTATTTACTAATTTTAGGATTACTCTGGTTCTAATTGTAACCTAAATTTTGTATGGATATTTTTCAGATGGATATTTTAATAAATGGCTCAGCTGTAGATGCGTTGAGCTGTATTGTTCACACAGACAAGGCTCTGCAGTCAGGGAGAGCCATGTGCGCTAAACTCAAGGACGTCATTCCGAGGTACGTCACGTTGTTGTGGTAACGTGTAACGTGTTTGCTTGCCCTCTTCCTCGAAAGAAGTAGCTCAATCTTTCATAACTTTTGATCGGCAGTCAGCCAGCCTTTTTTCCCTTTAAGCGCTGCGCAAACACTAAATCCTTGCAATAAACGCGCTTGGCACTGGTTGCAAGTTTTCCCGCGCTTAGCACCTGTTTCAAGTTTTCCCGCGCTTAGCATCGATTGAATGTTTTCCCGCGTTTAGCGCCGGTCGCAAGTTTTCCCGGGCTTGGCACTGGTTGCAAGTTTTCACGTGCTTAGCACCAGTTGATTGTTTCCCGCATTTGGCACCAGTTGCATGTTTTTCCTTGGAGTCCGGCAGTTCTGATTGCTTTATTTGCGTTTATGTTGATTGGTTTGTTCTTGTTTGTACGCCAGTCATCAGAAAACAGCTCAAATATTGAGTAGAGATTTTGAACGTTGTCAATCGCTATCTCGTTTTATGATACAGGCAACTATTTGAAGTAGTGATTCAAGCTTCAATCAGAGGAAAAATCACAGCTAGGGAAACGTAAGTACTGTTCTCTTTCATGCTCGTCACGCAACGTTCCTTAGGAATTAAGAAGTATTGCGTGACAACCCAAGTAACTGCTACAAGTTCATGCAAGGAAAAACAGGCCCATGCTCTTTTTTTGTCCTCGTATTTTCTTAGTTAATGTAATTTCATCATTAAATTGCCGTTTATCTCTTCAATGCTTTTGTCTTCTTCTCTAGTATTAAACCCTTAAGAAAGGACGTCACTGCAAAATGCGTAAGTTTTTTTTTACTTCTCTTTTTGGTTGAATTTTTATGTAATGAGATGAAAGTTGAGGGAGGAATAAAACAGGAAAACTTTGTAGAAGTGTATGGCATCTTCCACTACACACCGTATGATGGCATTTTTAGATTGTACGACATCTCAAAGAAATAATCAGAGAATAGATAAGACAGGAGAACTTTAGTTAAACAAGGTGGCCCATTCAGCAACGAGGCTAGAATCCAGAGGGGCTATGCAACAATTTGTAATACAGTACAGCGGTGGAATTCAGATTTCTCGAACCTCCAAGGGAAATGAAAATTGGTTCGAGAAATCGGGAGTTCGAAATATGGGGGTAAAATTACAGTGAAACGACTTTTGGTTCCAGTATATCGGGTTTTTTTGAGAAATCGAGGGTTCAAGAAATCGGGATTTCACTATATATGTAAGTGCTAAAATGAATGAAAAACATAGCATTCAACTCTAATCTTAAAACCATTATTTAGAGAGTAAAAACCAGCTTGTAGGTAATCGAAGTGTGACCCCTTTTAAGTGTCTCTAACCCAGACAGAGGTTTTCTTGTGTTTTCTTTGTAGTATGGCGGTGATGTGTCAAGGAAGATGAAACTGCTTCAGAAGCAAAAAGAAGGGAAAAAGAAGATGAAGAGAATAGGAAAAGTAGATGTACCACATGAAGCGTTCCTCACTATACTAAAAAGATGACAGTATAGTTCATCAACACTCACTTCGCGCGCTCAATTGCCCGTTCCGAAGTTCAAAAAGGGACTGGGCACTAGTTTACCAATTGTTCAAATTACGTCACGCGCTCAATTCTACCCCCGCTCGACAGAAATCTCAGATTCGATCCGACAAATTCCATACTGATGACGTAGCTCTACAAGGATCCGTGTACTGATTGGTTGTTATTTTCGCGCGAAAATTCGAAACCGAGCAACAACCAATCAGAGACACTACACAATCTTTGTAGAGCTACGTCATCAGTATGGAATTTTTCTGGTCGAGTCTCAGGCGCCTCTCGAGAGGGGAAATAATTGAGCGCTTGAAGAGAGACGTTTGTTTACTTAGGTTATCCAATTCTGAGTTTCAAAGGATTTATAGAGGCTCTGAAGTTAGCTTTAAGAGCGGTTTTCAATTGAGTGTCGAAAGTAAATATGTGTTTGCTTCGGTTTTGCTTTACGATCTCTGATTGGATCGAAAAACTCGCGCCACTTTGTTAACCAATCAGATGCCAAACTAAATCCAAATATCCAATCGTGACTTGGTCGCACGCGTTTTCCCGCGCTTGGCGCCGGTAACATGCATTTGCTTCGAGTTCTGATTGGTTCTTTGTGTTGTTTTGGTTTGTTGTGATTGGCCAGAGTGATTACTTTGGTTTTGGTTTTGGTTTTACTACACTCAACTAAACGCCGCTCTACATCTCGAACTGAAACAAATTCTTCATTTTGTTTATTTTCGTCCCCAGAACCGCTCGATTCTCTTAGCTAGTGGGACGAGAATAAATTTCTCGTTTTTAGATTCTGTACCGAAGATTAAAAGCGCAACCAAACCATAAACCTGACTTTTTAACCAACATAAATAACAGTTTTATTTGTAATTAAATCAATGTATAATTAAACAGGGAAAGTTGTCGCTTCATATTTACAAAATTGCTGCAAATACTACTGACTTTTGAAGCATGCTTGTAAGTGATTCCGTCGCATGTAAATGATGACATTAAAACTTAAGTCCAATAAAAACACTTGAAAATTAATCCTCGTTGTCTGGGTAGATGTCTTGTTAATGTCGCACGATTGTACAAATTAACGAGTTTACGAAGCCACGTCCGCGACGGCAACGAGAACTTCGCTAAATGAAAGGTTTACTGAGAAGTACAATGGCTTTGTACGTTCCTTTTACGGCTTGGTACAGATCAATTGTACTACTAATTAAACCTATTGTTTTGCGACGTTCTCGTTGCCGTCGCCGTCGTGGTTGCTTTAATAGGTCCCTACAGTGGCTCCCCACTAACCGAATGGAACAGGCTAGCCGTGGGGTGGGTGGGGGGGGGGGGGGGGGGGAGGGGAATGGGGGGAGTCTACGCGAGAGGCGGGAGAAGAGAGGGCGCGTGGGAAGCGGGATTCCCAAGGTGGCGGAACCGGACTCTCTCCTCCGCAGGGCTTCTTTGGATAGAGAAATCGAAGGAGAGGGAAATTAAGCGAGTAGAGCCTGGGGGGAGAGAAATTTTAAAGCGCGCGCCACCCGCGCGTCCTCTTTCGTTAATTTGCGTTAATTTCCGCGACATTAATTAAGTGGAGCGTTAATTTCCGCGACCTTAAATTTCCATTATTATAACCTCAAATTCTGGATCCTGTATAGACATATTTGACGCTTAGAAAACAATAGCTTTCTCTTTTCTGTTCAGAGTTTTTCAATCTTTTACAATGTAAAAGCCTAAAAAGCAATAAAACAATATTTCCGGTTCACCCTCGCTTTCAGAAGAGCAGTTCTCGACATCCGAGTTCTTGTATTTCGGCCAAAATATCTTTGTTTCTTTGTGTTAATCGCGTTAATTTCCTTCATTTTGAAATGTTACCTCCACTTTCGCGTTAATTTCCTTTATTGGGAATTAATTTTCCCTCCAATTCGCGTTAATTTATTAAGTCTCGTTAATTTCAAATACCTTACAAAGTGCAACCTGTCAGATACATATACTACCTGTTGAAGTAATCACTGCTTCAACCGGCTGACGAAGGCTTAACTGAAAGGTACAAAAAAACAAAGAAATCGCCGGAGTACATCTCGCAAAAGAGCGTCCAATCTTTGGACTGAAATCTTAGCACTTTAAATTCATTTTAGGACAAAGTTTATGATGCCAAGAGGTGTATTAAGATGTTTTTTAACGATGTGTATTTTTCTAGCCTCTGGGATTTTAGTTTCAATTTTGGATCACATGTTTACACTCAGCGGCTATCGTAGTTTTGGTTTAGATGATGAAATATCTTCAGATTATGGAAGCGATGACTTGGAGAATTCCCCGCAAGTCAACATCGGCAGTTGGATCCGCGAGGCCACTCGTGTAAACGTAACTGTACGGCACGAGTCAAAACAACGAAGGAAAACAAATAACCCATCGGATGAAAATAGTCATAACAAAGAATTACCGGTACAGAACCTCAGCAGGAAATATAATACGTTTGATATTTTTAAACGCGACTGGTGTCGAATGCAACGAGCCCGGTTAGAATGGAAAGAAGTTCTCGGGCCTTGTTTAAATTCCACCGCATGGGAAGAACCGAACAGCCATGGAATCAATCAGATAAGTGATCCCGGCAAAAGTTTTATCACGCACTGGGATATTAGACAAGCGGGTGAGTTCAGCCGCTTTGTTATTCAGACAGTGTCACCCAGCAATGAAGTGAAGACGATAGGAGGAGATTCATGGCGGATTCATCTTCATGGCGTCTCGTCTCTAGCCCCAACAGTTCTTGATCTCGGTAATGGAAGTTACGAGGTTTTATTTCTCATCATCGAGGATGGCGAATATGAGGCCAAAATCTTCCTGGATTATAGTCTTTGTCATGGATTCAAAGACCCACCACCTTTCTGGTTTAAAAAAGGTAATGCATGAAGCATCATTTTGAGTCCCGGAGGTAATCGTCGAATCTTTTAGAGTTAAAATTTAAGATTTGTTACTAGGCCTGAATAGATTGTGCTAGCAAATCCAGCCAAAGTTGCTCCAAAAAAAGGCTAAAAGTTGCTCAAAAGTTGCCAAAAATTGAAAAAGTTGCCACCAAAATTTGAAAAAGTTGCTCACTTTGGCGAGCCATTTTATTCTAGATAACAACTTAAAACATGGAAAGGTTGGATGTGTAATTCAATATAATCTTAAATTTCAACATAACTACCAATAGTAGTACTTTCTAATGAAGTAAAGTAGTTTCTAATGAGTAAATTATGTTAATTAATGTTGGAGCGAATAACCGCTGGATAATTCGCAAACGATATTAAATAGATAGCTGCTGTCCAGTTCGTGGGCGCACGTCAATTCATGCACGGAAAGTAGAAAACAAAGGAATGTTAATCATTTGCAGGGTCAATACTATTCAATACACGTCTACAGCATTCTTAGTGTCGACCAGTTTCAATAATAGAAACATTTGGGATAATTTGGGTGTTTTATCATTATTTGTTGCTCAAAAGTTGCCAAGGAAGGCAAAAGTTGCTCTAGGTTGCTTGCAGTACAAAAAGTTGCTCAAAACTCCAGAAGTTGCTCAAAAGTTGCCGAGCACAATCTATTCAGGCCTATTTGTTACCGCTTTGGGTGTCTAAGTCTAAAATAACCTCTGTTAGAGATATTCCGGTACCTTTTAGGGTATTGAAAACGAAAACAATATGACCAGAACTACTAGTCGTTTTAGGAATGGTACCTGTTATTTGAGCCACGCCCACAAAACGAGTTTGGTACCTTTTAAGTAGGGGTTCTTTTTTAAAATTTCCTACCATCACCCCTGTCACTTTTATATGGGAGTGCCCCCCGGTTTTGAGTTCGTGTTAGGTGATTGGTCGTAATGTGTTCGCGTCTACCCGCCATCTTGAAAGCGGAGATGACCCTGGGGACGAGGATGATGTGTTGCTGCTCGGATGAGAGCCTTTGGTCTTCCTATCTGCATTTAATTCACACCAGTTTTTCTGTGTGTTTTATTTCTCCAAACAAGTTGTTGTGGGAGGCATGAGTCGACGAACTGATGGTTAGTGCGTTGGGGACGTCAAATACGCGGCGCGCAGGGACGTCAAGTACGCGGCGCGTAGGGGCGTCACCCTCTCCCCAATCCCCTCGCCGCTCTTCGCGCTTTGCGCGTCTTTTCGCGTCGCTCCCCCAATATCCGAACGCCTGGAACAGGCTAGGGCTCCGAGTTCGAGTTTTTTGTGTTGTCCTTACTCTCAAGTACTGTCTAACAATACTCCTAGTCGCTAACTCCTAGTCGGAGTTAGGTCCCGCCGGACTGGTAAGAGAAGACACTGCGTACTTACCGTTAGTTTCGCGCGCGAACTCTGACAATGAGATTGCAGTCACGACCGCAATTAACTTGTACTTTTATTTCTCTAACCGTCGGTTGACAGTCCTCCAACCTCGTTCCCAGGGTCTCTCTGATGCTTTTGGCGGGAAGAAGAGAGACCCTGGGAACGAGCCAGTGTTATTTCTCTGGATGCCTTTCAACTTAAATTTCAGCTGCTTGAGTGTTGTCAAACAACCTGTATTTTATTTTCAGGTAATCCCCAGGGTAAAAATCAACCCGACGGGATCCTGAAGGGTGACAGGCCCTTCCTGATTGCTCCTTTCAGGGGTGGAGAGAAAGTGACATTTCACGTTCCCTCGTCGAACAATAACCAGCGACACAGTAAGTCGAATGAACACATTAAATTTACTTACGACTCACTTTTAGATGCCATAAATAGATAGCAACTGTGCCATTTAGTAACTGTACTTAATCTAGTCCAGTCCCTGAATTCTCTCTTACCCCCGCCCATAGGGACTGGAACCCAGCGGTTCAGACCCTATACAGGGCTTAATACAGGGCGGGGTAAAGAGAGAGGTCAGGGACTGGACTATACTTAATCAGGCGAAAGAATACATTGAAATACTTGAAAATTGAATGAGATGTTTCCTTTTGAAAACCGTCAAATTTACAGACGTATGGCTGTGTGGCTAGAGTTGCCACCCAGCCATACAAACGCCTGTAAATGTTGCAACCGGTTTGAATGCATCATTAGTGAAGCAGATTTCCAGCCGTTTTCTTTCAAACGTGGCACGATAACTAAATTTTGCGTGCTCTTTCTAGCTATGATATCCTGTTTTTAATCTGGTTAATACGAGTCATAGAAACCTCCCCGTGCGGCCGTGCCCCATGATAATCTATAAATAGTTTCGCGCCATGTTGTGAAAGTTATTTTTCTGATCGAGGCTCCGACATTACGTTACTCGAACTGACCAATCAGGTAGCGCTCTTAAATTCGCTCAGCTATGGACTGAAAAATCGATTTCAAAACATTATCATTGGAAGAAACCCATGTATAGCGTTGATAACCAACTATTAAGCATGCTACTACAAGCTCAATCTTGGGCCAATTTGTATGAAATTTGGACACCAAAAAGATCTTGGCGAGATCTGCACATTGGAAGCATCAAATTATACCCCCTCCTATATCAGACTTGATTAACCACCCCTTCAAATTTTGCAACTTTTGCCTGTTACACTTTTAAGGTCAAGTGAATATCTGATAATTGATAACAACCCACACACCAAGGGCTGCAAATTAAGCTATTGTTTAGGGGTATACCCAATATATACAAGGAATAAGGTATTTTTGAACGTTTTTCTTTTTTCATCAGTTTGGACACTCTTCAATCCAATCTGTGACAGAAAGAGGCGGCCCCGGGGGGGGGGGGCCTTCGATATAAAAGTGGCGGGGGTGCTCGTCGTACCTTTTAGGGGTTAAAATTCATGATTTGGTACCGCTTAGGGTGTAAAATCTAAATTGACCACCCTTAGAGTTAACGCGGTACCTTTTAGGGTTGCTGAGCCGGAAAAAATATGACACTATTAAAGAATGTTATATCGTCAGTTAATGTGTTGTTTTAGAATTGGTACCTCTTAGGGGTGAAAATGAATTGGGGCCACGCCCACAAAAAAATGTTGGTACCTTTTAGGGGTTCTTTTCAAAATTTCCGACGAGCACCCCCGACCCCTTTTATATGAGAGTCCCCCCCCCCCCCCCCCCACCCCCCGGGGGAGGCGGCTCGTAGCCTTAATACGTTTTGAGCTGTTATTGTGAAGCAGCATTATCATGATGTCTTGTTTTTTTTCATCATTATTATTAGTTGATGCTTTGATGATGGCAGTTCCCTCATCAACAAAACGTCCGCAATACACCTGTGATTCTTCGTGTGGAACGTTTGTTTGGGATGGCTTTGGTAGATGGATAAACGCCCAATGGAAGCCTTATATAAAAGGTAAAATGTGTATACAATACAAAATACATTTTAAATGTAAAATGAATTAATAATGCACCAAAAAATAATCATTTTCGGAATTTCGACAGTCCACTTTTCTTTTTCTTTTTTCTTTTTTTCTTTCGTTCTTTCTTTCTTTGTGTTTTATTACTGTTTTATTTTGCTGTACTGTGATTCTATATTCCTGTGAGCACCATATTCACACTCATTTGTCTTTGATTGAACTCCTTTACAGAGAACGCGAAGAACGGTGGCCAAATGGTAGTATACTGTAGAAGCAGAGACCGATACAACGTAGATTTTTAAGTTTTTTAAGTACTATATTTCGACTGGCCAAACCAGTCTTCTTCAGGTACAATGAGGAAATTTTACATTGATATACGTGTTATATAGTAGCTACTAACAGTTTTTGCGTAATAACGGAAATACGTCAGAGAGATAACAAAGATTGACAGTAAAACAATAGAATAAAATAATGTAGGGAAACTAAATATCTAATATCTTTCTTCGCGGATGTTAAGGCCATGGGGTTCAAGTGTTCTAGCTTTTGTGATTAAAAAAGCTTCCCTGGCCTTACGTATTGAGTCTCTGTTAGAAAATATTTTTTCAATGGGGATTAATTGCATGTCGTTAGCAGTGTGATTAGGAGAGGAGGAGAGAAAGTGTTCAGCGACTGTAGTAGGTTTAGATTTGGTATTAGGGTTATCTATGGTACGGCGGTGTTCATTAAATCTGTCTTTTAAGCGTCGTTTAGTCTCTCCTATGTATTGTAAATTGCAGCGGTTACATTGAATCATGTAAATTAGATTTTTGGTGTTACAGGTAAGGTTAGATTTGATAGAGTGAGTTTGTCCAGTAGAGAAGAAAGTATAGTTAGTAAGTCCATCAGAAATGTAAGGACAAGTAGCGCAATTCTTTCCACAACGGAAAGAACCGGAAGGGAGTTGTAGATGGGTATTAGTCGAGTTAGAAGGGAGTTTAGCTGTAACTAGTAAGTCACGTAGGTTAGAGGAACGTCTAAAGGCTACAAGAGGCATGTGTTGAAAAGTTTTTTTACAGCGGTCAGAAGAGAGGAGCAAATTATAATGTTTTTTTATGATGTTAGAGATGTGTGGAAGTGATGGATTGAAAGTAGTTATAAAAGGTATACGTTTAGGTTTGTTGGTGTCTTTGGTTTGTAAAGTAAGTCCGCGGGGAATACTCTTCTACTAACGTACTCTTCTACTAACGTACCTTCTACTAACGTACTCTTCTACTAACGTACCTTTCCTTGATGTTAATGTATCTTTAAACAACGGTAACATTTGTACTGACCTTTACACTAAACCTACAGACAAACACCAACATCTACTCTTTTCATCTTGTCATCCCTTGCATACTAAAAAAGCCATTCCTTTCAGTCTAGCCCTACGGTTACGACGTATTTGTTCTACCGACGAAACATTCCAGACTCGCGCTGCTCAATTAAGAACATACCTCCTCAAACGAGGATATAACCGAAACTTCCTTACTAGACAAATACAACGCGCTACCGACATTCCCCGCGGACTTACTTTACAAACCAAAGACACCAACAAACCTAAACGTATACCTTTTATAACTACTTTCAATCCATCACTTCCACACATCTCTAACATCATAAAAAAAACATTATAATTTGCTCCTCTCTTCTGACCGCTGTAAAAAAACTTTTCAACACATGCCTCTTGTAGCCTTTAGACGTTCCTCTAACCTACGTGACTTACTAGTTACAGCTAAACTCCCTTCTAACTCGACTAATACCCATCTACAACTCCCTTCCGGTTCTTTCCGTTGTGGAAAGAATTGCGCTACTTGTCCTTACATTTCTGATGGACTTACTAACTATACTTTCTTCTCTACTGGACAAACTCACTCTATCAAATCTAACCTTACCTGTAACACCAAAAATCTAATTTACATGATTCAATGTAACCGCTGCAATTTACAATACATAGGAGAGACTAAACGACGCTTAAAAGACAGATTTAATGAACACCGCCGTACCATAGATAACCCTAATACCAAATCTAAACCTACTACAGTCGCTGAACACTTTCTCTCCTCTCCTAATCACACTGCTAACGACATGCAATTAATCCCCATTGAAAAAATATTTTCTAACAGAGACTCAATACGTAAGGCCAGGGAAGCTTTTTTAATCACAAAAGCTAGAACACTTGAACCCCATGGCCTTAACATCCGCGAAGAAAGATATTAGATATTTAGTTTCCCTACATTATTTTATTCTATTGTTTTACTGTCAATCTTTGTTATCTCTCTGACGTATTTCCGTTATTACGCAAAAACTGTTAGTAGCTACTATATAACACGTATATCAATGTAAAATTTCCTCATTGTACCTGAAGAAGACTGGTTTGGCCAGTCGAAATATAGTACTTAAAAAACTTAAAAATCTACGTTGTATCGGTCTCTGCTTCTACAGTATATTTTCACTTGTTTTAGCCGATTAGATCACTTGTTGATCCAACGTACACCAGCAGGATTGTCGTCCACGGTTGCTTGCTTGAAAATTTTGCCAAATGGTAGGCTCGATTACCAGCCACTGTTCGGGAAAATGAGCCCACACCCCCCAACCTCGTTCCCAGGGTCTCTCTTCTTTTCGCCAAAAGCGATTCAATCGCTTTTGGCGAGAAGAAGAGAGCCCCTGGGAACGAGGTTGCCCCCCCCCCCGACGCTCATCCTTCTTGGGGAGGAACGAAGACCATCCTCGTTCCCAGAGCTCCTCGTTTTTTTTTCTTTGCGCCGGAAACGAGTAATCCTACAAGGAAAAAATCGCATTGGCTGATAAAAAAATGAATGCGCAACACGAATTCATGAATGGATGTCCGAAATTTTCGGACCTCTGGATCGAGCGGTCCGGGTCTCACGTTGCCTCTCTCCACCCAGTAGTATAAATGATAATGGACCGGGGGCTATGAAGGTACACTCGCTGATGCACAAAATGGCATAAAAACCGGTGTTAAGCGCCGGCCTAATAAGCTACTGATCTAGGCTTATAGTCAGACTTAAAACTTTTTTTTGACAGAGGACGTGCAGAAGGACAGACGAACTGGGGAAGGAATCTTCTTTGCCTTTGGCGATTCGGTTTCTAACACCTTTTTTAGCTCCCTAACTTCTGGTCCTTACAGCGGTCTTTGCAAAATGGCGTTTACCGGTTGCCGGGTTGTTTATCACTGGGTATATGACATGACACGTTACTGGGGCGACGGTGTCAAGTCACCAAGGGAACCATTACCTGATGAACAGGATTATGACCACGAGCGAGTTATAAATGACGTCAAAAAGGTAAGCCCCAGTCTTCAACGTGCAACTTGCTTGGAAGACGACACGCAATCTTGTCTTTTATAATCCAACTCAGCTCTTTACTGCGACTTTCAATGACATGCGACTTCTGGCGGGCTCCAAGCCTGCCCGCCTGCTCGCAGGCCAAGCCCGTTTCGTTTTATGCTGCTGTTGATCAGTTAGCAGACGTTCACTTCAACGTGTTCAAAAGGTAGATTGATAGATTTAGAGCAGTGGTTTTTTTTTCAGGGTCCGTTGATTGTCGTCGTCATTATGATTGATGGCAGTAAAAAACGCAATCGTAAGTTGGGTGTTATTTTGGCCATAGAACGTGCGCTCTGATTGGTTGAGTAGTCGTTTTTCATCAGGCTATGTAAAACGGTTATATATGACGTATCATTGCATTTTGTTGGTTTTATTTTATGGATGCTTTTGGCGGGAAGAAGAGAGACCCTGGGAACGATGTTGAGCCTGATGCGGCAAACGTATAAACTTTCGAATTCTCCCAAACTGTCTCTCGCGTTTCCATCAGGCGCTGTAATCAAGCGTACTGTATTCTATTTCTTTAACGGTGTGTACTGCCCCAAAGGGTGTTTTCTGAGTCTGAACTAGCGTTATAGATTTTAAAGGATCTCTACCACCCCGCCTCCCTAGCAATATTGTTGTCCATTTATGAACAGCTAGAGGTGTGACCACGTGTACAGGTCACCAAAGCTCTGTATAAGAGTTTGTATGGTTCTGATATTTTTCACTTTTTCCTTGAAAAGGTATAAATAATGTAAATTAAACCTCACCTGTCGTCTTTTCCTGTGTTTTTTATCGCTTCTGGGAGGCTCCTGGAAGCTGTTTTAGGCGAATTTCTACTCAACGGTCGAACCGTCACTACTTCTCTTAGTATGCTAGAGCGCTTTGGTGACCTGTGGTATGACTTACTGTTTCGCGTCGCTTTTCTTTTTGCAGACGTTGTATAATCCTGTCATGAATGAAAAGAGTGTCCTTCTGCTGAACATGGGGATACACTTCGCCGCGGCAGTGAACTTTACAAACTATAGACGCGTCATCGATCAGTTGGTAAGCCTCGTGAATGAAGACAACAGCCACCGAAAGCTTTTCAACGACACTAACAGTTTTAAGGGGAGGTTCATATGGAAAACCTCAACTGCTCTGAACAGAGAGCGATTCCCGAATCCACACAAAGACGTTCGCAGATTTCTGACTTTTCCCCGCGTTCTGCTGTACAACGCGTATGCCACATCTGCCATGTGCCGCGCGGGTGTTGACGTCATCGACGTTTATCCAATCAGCGATTCGTATCCTGCAGGGACCATGTCACAATCCGACCCAGTACATTATGCCAATCACGTGTTTCGGGATGTCGAGGCTTTGTTGTATAAAATGTTCGCTCCTTAAGAGTGTTTGTTATAAAAGAAGAAGTTAGCTGTTCCGCGTAGGTTCGGGTCCGGGTTCACCACGGTCAAACGCTCGAGCATGCGCAAAGGCGTAAGTTCTGGTCGCCGGCGCGCCAATTTCCCGCGCAAAATTTTGAAGGAAAACCATTGCAACAACCCGAAATAAAAACCGTGATAGTAATTTGCAAAAGACAACAAAAGTAAGTAAAAGGAAAAGTTTATACTTTCAAACGCAAAGTTCAGTATATTTCCAGCATTCTGTCGATTTACCATTTTTTTGGACGTTTACCAAAAAAGTTAGACGTATTTAAAACATGGTGTGATCATGAGGTTTGTCGGCCGAGTTTATTTTTGTTTGACGTTTGACCGTGGTGGAGGGCCCAGGTCGGTTCAAAGAGTGGCTAACGCTGTCTACCGGATAAATCACTATCCAGTGGACTAGTGTTAACAAAACCGACTGCACTATCCTACACTATCCACTGGATAGTGATTTATGATGAACAACAAAGGCCAATTGCCCGTTCCGAAGTTCAAAAAGGGACTGGGCCCTACTACTTTACCCATTGTTCAAATTGCATCATATTAAGAAATGAATCCATCACAAGAAAGATCGCATTTGGTTATGTTACATTGCATAGTAACCAAGCTGTGAACTGTCACGTCGCCCAAATTCTATAAAAATGTCACAAATTCAGAGATGGCGTCCCCCAAATCCATACAAATTCTCTAATTTTTCTGATTTTTGAAAGCCTTCTACATGGTTGCAATCTAACCACAACCTCAAACTTGGAAAACTGACTCATTTTAATGTGATCTTTCTTTGGGCTCCAAATTTTAATTACGATAAAATTTGAAAACTCGTCTCCAGTCTCCATTTAAACTCCTCTCTTTGCGCCCTCATTCTTTCTCCGACGTCTGAGATTCGTATTTCAACGTAGATATCCGTGTAAAGCCCTGGTCAAAGCTCTCTTTGCGACCGCTCTCGTAAGCGACCAAGCTCTAGTTACGACCACCATTGTGAACCCCGTTTGAATTGACTCTGTAATTAAAAGCTCTCATAGCAACCCATGTCAGATGACGTTTGTTCAACATTGTTTGTTAAATGAATGTTTTGAGTTTCGATCAAACATTTTGTCCAACATTCGACAATGTTGGAAAGCCGGCTAAACTCTTTAACATTGTTGAATCAACAAATGTTATATAACAATGCTAAAACGTTTAGCCCGGGCTTAGACTATTAATTAAACATAGAAAAGCCGAGGCAATACCATGTATTTAATTATACTGTTATGAAACACTCCGGTTATTTGAGGAGGGTCTGGATGGGGTTAACTGACAACTGAGAAATGGCCTAATTTTTAACTGACAACTGACATTTGGACCCCCCCCCCCCCCCCCCCCATCCAGACCCTCTTTGAGAACACTCAGCTGAACACTTTATAGGCCCGTTTTTACACGAACGCGGATTTAGCCTGCGAGCCTACTCTCCCAAAAAAACCCCAAGAGAGCTTGTTCGCAGGCTAACGCGGATTCAAATCTACACGGTTACAATATTTCGTATCCGCATGTCCAAAAGTACACTGATACAAAGCGTTTACACGAAAACGATTTTTCCGTTGTATGTGCTGCTACGTCATAGACCTTATTCATAAATGGCGGCCGATTGATTATTCTTTTATATTCATGCTAATCAGCCTACCTAACCTCGTTAGCATGTGCAAAATTCAAAATAATTTTTACTCTAAAATGAGGCTAGGTAGGCTGATTAGCATGAATATAAAAGAATAATTAATTGGCCGCCATTTATGAATACGGTCTATGGTCGTGACAGATTTTCTGTTAGCTGTGAGCTGGACATGATGATACCTTGAAGCGCCGACATTTTTATTCAACATCGCGAAACTTATACACCCACTTTACTTTCGACATGCTATGTAACCAGGCCTAAGTACAACCGTAGCATATTTCTTTTACGGTGGAACTTGAATTTCCGTGCCGATAATGGATTCATTTATAATTAGACTAAGGTGGGAAATATCTAGAAGTCATTCCGTGAACAATAAATTGACTGCTTTGCATGTTTGCGCCTTGCGAACAAAGCAGCCTTATTCTATTTGATGTCACGGACGAGCAAAATCGCAACCTCGTTCCCAGGGTCTCTCTTCTTCCCGCCAAATGCATCATTTCGTTGGCATCCAGGTGGTGTGCGCACTAAGATCGCGATGCATGCTGGTACTTGTTCGGTTTCAGCTCATTTGCTCCTAACCGCCATCGTGTGAAGATGTCTGGAGAGCATCGAATTATCTCGAAATAACCACTTTTTGCTCCAAATATCGCCGCTTCTGCAAGTCTTTCGATTCTATCGTGTTATTGATATTAGGAAGTAACGATTTTCTCGGACTTAGTGTGGAAAACCATTGGTTTTGGACGTCTCAACGGGACTTACAGGTAAGCTAAATCATGTTTGTGGTTTGTAAACACTTTACACAACAAGTTAATACAACCTCTTGATAACCTATTGCTTTATAGCCACTGGGAAAAATCAGGGGCACCCTGAATATAGTGAGAGTGAACTGTGAATGATTTATTGAATCCAAAATTTTTATGTGTTCTGACTTTGATGTAGCTCAGAGAAAAATCAGCTAAATAAGTCAGTGGTAGTCTTCCTAGCGAACGAATTCATCAGTAGTCCGCAGCTTCAATATAAGCTTACATGTAGCTACACACCCCTGCATAGGCCTATAATTAAAATTAATTATTGATATCCATTCAAGTCTAGTACTTCATGGCTGACACATGAAGGATCAGTCTATTGGCATCATGATAAATTACAGGGGCCAGAGTACATATTAGTGACTAAGCCGAAGTGTTTTGTTGCTATTAACTTATGTTAGTCAGGGACAAAGCATAACAGAATGAGCAGTAGCATCCAGTTGGATGGCTGGTAAAAAAATATATTATTCATACATCTGAAAATCAGTCGAGTATGCAGCAGGGGCAGATCCATGATTTTATGAATGGGGTGGGAGTTAGTATGAGAGGGGAAAGCTAAAGTCCATAGGCCTGGGAGGGGTCTGGACTATGGAGGTTTATTTACCCAGAAAATTTGAAACATGTGAAAGAGTATATTTGCATTTTATTTCATAGCAGTTTTTAAAATGTATGGGGGGACTGTGGATAGCAACGATGGCTGTTTATTTTACATTCATACGTTTTCAATTGAACAATGTGGCTTGTAATTAAAAAGGGGAGAGAAAAAGAGAGGAGTCAGAAGTTTTAAAAGCTTCTCAAAGTGGGGGTTGCAACCACCTCAACCCTCCCTTCAGATCCACACCTGTAGATTTGTCAGCTGGATGCTAAGATGGTTGAAGGCCTTTGTTTGTTGGGGTAATGTCAGCCAATGGTTAGGTCTTTTGAGTTATTGAACAGTTAGCTAGCTACCAGCAAACTGCAGTGAGTCTGAGTGTAATTTTCTACATTGTAAAAACAGCCCTTGTTCTTACTACTGTGAAAGGCCCTCATTCTATATGGTTCCATAAAAGGATCCTCACTCATATAAAATGGGAGACAGAGGGCAAATGTGTTGCTGTTAGGTGTGCACAGGCCATGTTTATTTCCTTCCCTTTATTGCTGCTGCACTGATTATAAAACTAGTTTATAATTTGTTGTTCTTTATTCAGAGAATAACAGAAACTGAATGGAAAATGCCCAGGTGTGTTGGAGGAATAATTTGGGAGGCAGTAGTTACTTTACTCAGAGAAGCTTGAGCACCAGGATGTGAACAGTTTTAAAAGATTGACTGACCAGATAAAGCAGTTGGCATAGTTTGAGATGATGCAATCACAAATTTAGATGAATATCAATTTTCTTGAGGTTGTAAAAATAAAACATATAAAGAAACAATGTGCAACTTTGTGTCATTTCATATCTTCCTATTTTCCAATTTGACATCAATTGCTAGAAAGCAAGACAAATCCTTTTCCTGATACCCAAAGCTTGACAGAAATACATTTATAAAGCATGTATAAAGCCATTGTCACAGTAATGAATAAAACCCATTTGGTCTTTTAGAACCATTTTATTGAACTTCCCATTCCCCTCAATAAAAGGTTAATTAGCTGTCCTGATGAGAACCATGAGAGGTTGAAAGTTCTTGACAATTCCGAAAATGAGCTGTCCATGTGTATTTTCTAATATGAAGTCTACACCTTCTGGTTTTGTTGTGAAGTATAATATTTATTAGTAACAACAGATAGAATACCGTAAATCCTCGAATAAGCGCCCCCCTCGAATAAGTGCCCCTCCTATCGGCCAAACATTGAAATAAGCTCCCCCCTCCCCCTGTTTTTTTCTGGGTGAGAACTGAGACAACAAAGGTTGAGTATTGTGTCAGTCATGTTTCACTCATCATTTTGTGTAATTATCGGTAATTCAGAATCAAAGTTGAACTACTCTTGACTACTATACAAACAGATTTGCAAATACTTGTTTCAGCTTGTGAACATGTTCGGTGAACTGAAAATAATATTACAAATAGCAAGATGCTGCTATTAGAACTACATGTATATGTACAGCTTTGTATATTTAATACTCAGGTTATAAATGTTGTTTACGTGCAAATGTTTACTACTAGAGTAGTATTTCAAAATAAATGACCGTCTGGCCAAGATTTCGGAAAAATAAAATAAGCACCCACCCCTCTCGAATAAGAGCCCCCCCGCCTTATCCTAAATTTGAAATAAGCGCCCCGGGCACTTATTCGAGGACTTACGGTATTACCCTTCAATGTGACCTTCAGTGTACAATCAAAACAATATTACAAAACACAAGAATGAAACCATTTATCATCTCTAGAGGTTCCATTTGAGTAGAACATGACCTAAACAATACAGAAAATAGTAGTTCCTTATTTCATCAGCATAAATACGTTCAACTGTGATGGCAGAATCAAGGCAGCATAAACACAAATATGCCTCCTTCGGTAAACCAGTCCTCTTTTGACGTTCATTTTGATTATTTTCCGGAACATATTTCCCAAATAGGGTTCTCTTAGTCCTAAAAGAATACAGAATTAAATAATTTGTCAGCAAAAAATATAACGTATAAACATCCAAAGAAAGTGGTAAATTGTCAAATGAAAGTGCTAAACTCGTAATGTGAGACTACATGTGATATTTTTAACTCCAAGTTATAATGACAGGTAAATATGCGCGATATTTTGACTAATAAATTGCGCTATGACGGCGTTTCACACCTTACTGAAACCTCTCACAGCTCTACATGGTCTCAAAAAATGCACCATTTTCAGTCACCTCAAACGGCTCAGATCGACTGGTGCGATCTGGTGCGATCCACTTTCTACATTAAAAAAACTTCTAATCTTTTGATTTATTACACTAAAAAGCCAAGCACCACTGGCTGAGAGCAGTGATCTGAACAAAACTACGACCTACTCGACGAGGCGAAATATGTGATAATTTTACCTTGATTTTTAAAAGCGATAAATTGGACCTTTAAACTTTATAACGAGGATATTTGATTAGACAGAATGATTACCCGAATGTTAATGTTGCTAAATATGACATCTTAGCTTCAAAAACGAAAGAGTCCTTTACGAAAAGAATGAATAAACTTACCCTGAAAAACCGTCTTCACCACTCGAATCTTCCGCCATGATGGATTCGTGACCAAATAATGCATTGCGCGCTTAGTGCGCACACCACCTGGTTGGCATCGTTTCATATTTAATATCGAGTAAATTGGAGCCGTGTAAGGTCAACAATCTTCTTCAGACATTTAAGGTCAGTAGTTTTAGTTTATTTGTTGTTGTTTCTTCTGTCAATAACCAGAAAAATCTGGAAAATCACAAGTTTGATAGTTTTAACGATCACTGTTATGTATAAGACTTACATGGCATGTCGAAAGATAAGCTGCACGCAACACCACGCAACACTGAATTCGGGTGGAAAAGAAAGACATGTGAGCTGAAATAATGAAGCTACACCGCAAAATATACTAGTACTACTTGCGGCTAAAGCAAGCGCTGCGTTCACCATTTTTAAGCAGTCGAGATTCTTCCCGCCAAGATCGACGCCTGCCTTTAGAGCATATTAATTTTCTTTCTTTCTTCCCTTTCATAATGTTCCAGTTGCGTTTAATGTTCTCCGTACTTGAAATTTGTTTTTGTTCGCAATACCGTAAAGGCTCTATTAAGCCCCCGGAGAGCTTATTTAATTTCAGGCCACAAGAAGGGGGCCCTAGCTAAATAGAGCTTTTACGGTTTATTGACTAACTTACAGGGCTTAAAGACCAGTAAATGGCAAACGTATCTTGATATAGCGAAGATATCTGTTTACCGACATTGACGTCATTTTCGATCACGTGCACCAAAATCACTCTGGGAGGGTTTCTGGGAGTGCAACGCTTCCTGGCAGTTTCTTATATTTCGGGTTCTTATAATTATATTTCATCTATATGTCCTATATCTACATCCACATCTTTCAGTACGAGTATGCTCCGATCCGGGCAATTTTTTTTTTTACGCCCACTTCAAGATGGCGGCGTTAAGACTTTTTCCACAAAAAAGAGAACACAGTTCATGAATTGAGTTGATTCTAACCCACAGCAACCTTATTCCTTAGCACAACACAACCGAGCCGTTAGCTGCCCGAAACACTAATTTTTAAAGGCAATAATGTGCTCCCGTAACATACGTCAAAACTGACCAATACTAACCGGTTTACTACGAACGAATCATAAAATCGCTACTTAACATCAAAATTTAAACCATTTTTTAACCCCAAACAGTAAAACGTTGGCCAAATTCAAATTCTAAACTGTTGATTAACCTGAAACAATATTTAGTTGCTTAAGAAAATACAAAATGTAAATAGCCGCCATCTTGAAGTGGGCGTAAAAATTGCCCGATCCGGTTGATACGAGTATGGAGTTTGCAGCAGATTTTTACGCAACTTCGCAATATTACCAAATACGGTACGATAAATCGTTCCATGAAGTTTTTTTTTGTTTGCTTCAATGAAAAGCTCTGAAAATATTGCAATCCACCGTATCGAAAAAGATGGCGACTGGTACATTTACCCATAGTTCTTAGCGCACGTAAACCCTAAAAAAACGCTCATAAAAACGCACAGAAGTTTAAAAACTTCAAACCTAGCATACACAATGTTGTTTAATAGTACAGGGACGAATTTCGCCAAAAATATGGCTTTCTATCTGCCTATTGGCTGTGTCAGGGTGATATGCTCCTGCTGTGTTAGGTTCGCAAGGTATTGTGGTAAAATGTACATCCGCCATCTTTTTCCGTACGGGTGGATTGCGTGACATTGGTAAATCGACGTGGAACATTTTTTGTGGGTGCTTGGTAACCACTTTCAATTCAAAATGGCCGGTAAATCTCGTGTCCTTATCACTGGAGCTTCTGGCCTGCTTGGTCGGGCCATTATGAACCAATTCTCCAACTCTGGTAAGTGGGAAGTGTTAGGACTGGCGCATTCTCGAGCTACAGGGGCTCTAAAACAGGTCGATCTGCTTGATTTTGACGAAACGAAACGGATCGTGGAGGAGTTCAAACCACATGTTTTGATCCACTCGGCTGCCGAAAGACGACCAGATGTGGTCGAAAATGACGAAGAAACCTGCATGAAAATGAATGTTGGAGTGACAAAAACATTAGCAAAAGCGATCACCGAGCTTAACAGAGATTTAGAGATTTCAGAACACTTCATGCTTTATATTAGCACCGATTATGTGTTCGATGGCACGAGTCCTCCGTATAAACCACTAGACGAAGCCAACCCGTTGAACAAGTACGGCAAAAGCAAGTTAGCAGGAGAGCAAGTTATGCAGTTATGTGCTAATGATGGAGGGATCCTTCGGATTCCAGTCCTTTACGGAAATGTGGAGTATCTTAAGGAGAGTGCTATAACAGGTGTGTATTTTAATTGAAATATCTCGGGGGGGGGGGGGGGGGGGGTGCTACCATTGTTTAACTGCAGGGGGGATGTGTGGTTGTTATAGAACAGACCTAAGTTATACTCCCTACAGGTATGTTCTGACCCAAAGGGTATGGTTTTCGAGCTGTCTTAGTTAAGAAATATAACAACGCATGGGGCTGGCGACCACCACGCATCGCATCTCCATGTGGGAGATGATTTTTGCACGCACTCGCACTCACAATTCTCCCAAACTTTCTCTGGTGTTTGCATGGGGCTTTGTAAACAAAAAGCGACTGATTTCTATTTCTTTTACAAAATAAAGCCAACAAAATGCAATGATACTTAGTAACCATGGTTACATAGCCTGATGCAAAATGAATACTCAACCAATCAGAGCTTGCAAATTATATTGCCATTAATATTCTTGAGATGAAAATTTGATAATTAGCTGACTTCTAAGT
This sequence comes from Desmophyllum pertusum, assembly GCA_029204205.1. NCBI lineage: Eukaryota > Metazoa > Cnidaria > Anthozoa > Scleractinia > Caryophylliidae > Desmophyllum > Desmophyllum pertusum. The sequence continues at coordinate 812,664 of MU827319.1, forward strand.
AAGTATCAGGGGCACCCAACGACAACATTGTCCTGTAGGTGTCGGAACGTCGTTTTTACGTTGTAATTGTGCTTTTTGTGCAGTTTAATGGCTTATTTTTAAACGCTAAGAAAAATGTATCTTTTCGGATACGTTAGCTGAACTTTCAAACTTCAGAAAGTTTTAGGGATTAAAATCTTATCACCCGAATTTATGAGCTGCTTTTGTCTGTCCGAAAATCCTAGCTGACCTGTTTTTGTACCCAAAACGACATTTTTATCTCTCCGAAAACAAAAGGCATTAAGACGAAATCCATTAGAAAATCGAGTAATATTTATGGCCAGTGGACAAAAATCTTGTACTACGATGCCATACACTTTCACGCTTAAACTAGACATTCATGAGCCATACCTTAACGGTATTTACCAAATAATATAACTCCACAATCCTTAAATTGCTTTCCGCCTTGAGTTTCCTCCCGTGAATGGGTTGAGTCATAAGAGGTGGCAGCCATGTTTCTGGGAAACATGGCTTCCACCTCTTATGACCTTACCCATTCACGGGAGGAAACTCAAGGCGGAAAGCAATTTAAGGATTGTGGAGTTATATTATTTGGTAATAATGTATGGCGTCGTAGTACAAGATTTTTGTCTACTGGCCATAAATATTACTCGATTTTCTAATGGATTTCGTCTTAATTTTTCCATATTTAGAAAGTTTGAGATGACATTTCAATAACCGAATATCTGAGGCGATTATAGGCCTTCCGAACAGATATTTCACCGAAACGATCCGTTGGGTGCCCCAGAAGTATGCCTTTCCTTAGCTTTTTTAATACAATCTGGCTCATCGCACAATCTCTCCTGGAGCATGACGAGCCAAAAGAAAGTCTGTGTAGGAGGCTATTGGCAGTTGGAATTAAAAATGATTTTCTTTTACCATCCCAGTGTTGTTTGATGCTCTCAAGCAAACCGACAAGCCTGCCAAAATGGACGATTATCAAATCCGTTATCCCACTCATGTGGATGATGTCGCTGCAGTATGCAGATTCATTGCGGATAAACGCATCAATGATTTTACCATCACTGGAATATGGCATTGGAGTGGTACAGAAGCTATGACAAAGTATTCCATGGTTTGCCAAATAGCAGAGATGTTTGGGTTACCTCACAGTCACTTGACTCCAAATCCTAACCCTCCCTCTGGAACGCCAAGGCCACACAACACTGCTCTAGAATGCTCGTCACTCGAGTTGATGATGCAAGATGGTGGTGCAAGCATGCACACACCATTTAAGCAGGGGATTAAACAGAGCCTGCAACCTTTTGTATAACTAACTGGTTAGACAAAGTTTATTAGGAACACATTTTTTTATGTGAAGTAAATTTCCAATATTAATCATATTGTGCAGTTCCAGAAAATATCCATACCCACCCCAAGGAGGGTCATTGGAAATTCCGAGGGGGAGCGGGGTCTCAAAAGCCAAAATTTTTAAAGGGAAGTATGAAGCTAAACTGGAAATTCCTGGGGGGAGGGGGGTTAAAAACAAAAAACCTTCTGTGGGGGAGGTATGGATATATTCTGGAACCACACATGGATAAAACAAGAAGTTCCAGGGGCCTGGCCTGGCCATTCTCACGCCTAGTTGTCAATCAACCAGCAAAGCAAAAACAGCTGACAAACAACCTGTGCTTTTTCTATGACCATTAGTGACGAAATGTGTTTCATTTTTGCTATGAATGGTCTGTTAAAATATTAGCAAGTCATTAATGGTGTATTTTGGTGAGATTTTGAAGCATGTTAAGCTTGACTCCACAGCGTGCCATATAGCGGAACTTCTTGGTTAAAAATAGGCTATAAGAGAATTAGTAAGGGAATTTACAAAAACATTAATCCCAGTACGTGGTCTAATGGATAGAGCATCTGGCCCGGCCATTATTGCTGTGTTGTGTTCTTGGGCGAGACACTTTGCTCTCACAGTACCTTTCATCATAATAATGAATTTATTTAATTACAATACTTCCACAAAGCTTTTTTAAGGTGGCTCTTCACCTGTAAAACTATCTACAACAAAAAGCTATTAGTAAAACTATATAAATGATGATATAGATGTTTAACCCTTTCACTCCCAGAGTCAAACCTTGAGTCAATAATTTGGTTGTACCTTTTGAGTCTGTGGATGAAAACCTAGTGTGTAACCATTCAAATGAAAGCTACTGAGCAGCTGACTCCTCCCCAGTCGTCTCTCTTGTCTCCTTTGTTGGGAGTCGAAGACGCGGGGGATGCTTCCTATCACCCCTTGCGCTCCCCTCGGCCGTGCTAAATATTAACAGGAGTCCTTTGTTGGGAGTAAGAGATGCGGGGGATGCTTCCCATCACCCCTTGCGCTCCCCTCGGCCGCGCTAAATATTAACAGGAGACAAGAGAGGAAACTGGGGATGAGTCAGACTGAGCAGTACATTCAAGTGGCGCTGTTTGTTTTTGACAATTTTGCAAAACAAAATTCAAGATTTTTCCCGCAGTTTTGAACTTAGCACTCTTGGGAGTGAAAGGGTTAAGGTTTAGATCCGTTCCAATCAAATGGATGAGAGGAACCAGGTGGCTCATCAGTGCCAGTGCTAACCTGCGATCAGGCGTTCTTTTCCTTTTCTTTCTGGGAGCACGGAGAGAGAGAGAGGAAAAGGAACTCCTCTCTTCGACCCCAAGTAGTTAGAGGAGGGCCTGATCGCAGGTTATGCCAGTGCTTAACTCCAGTTTCTGTAGCATGAAGTGCCTAGGGGTATTGCTACTCCCCTGGATGGGAAGCTATAGTGGATGTATGGTATATAATCCCCAGTTCGCCGGTACCATATCATCCATGTACCATATCTCCTGGATGGAGAGAGGTACTGCGAGAGTAGCCAGCGAGCAACCTCTCGTAGGTGTGGGGGAGAGGGAGAGTAAGGTGTCTTACCCAAGAAAGCAACATAATCCGGAACCCAACGCACCGTTCATCTACCGTTCGTGTAACGAATAACCCAAACATACAACGTCAAATAAAATGTCTTTAAAAATGGTTTGAAGCTGGCATCAAAATTTGTCTCTAAACCCGGAGGGGGGGGGGGGGGGGGGGGACTCCCATATAAAAATGACAGGGGTGATCGTCGTACCTTTTACTGAGGGGTTAAAATTCGTGGCTTGGTACCACTTAGGGTGTTAAGACGAAATCCATTAGAAAATCGAGTAATATTTCTGGCCAGTGGACAAAAATCCTGTACTACGACGCCATAAGCTTTCACGCTTAAACTAGACATTCATGAGCCGCACCATAACGGTATCCACCAAATAATATAACTCCACAATCCTTAAATTGCTTTCCGCCTTGAGTTTCCTCCCGTGAATTGGTTGAGTCATGAGAGGTGGCAGCCATGTTTAACAAAAACATGGCTGCCACCTCTCGTGACTCAACTCATTCACGGGAGGAAACTCAAGGCGGAAAGCAATTTAAGGATTGTGGAGTTATATTATTTGGTGGATACCGTTATGGTACGGCTCATGAATGTCTAGTTTAAGCGTGAAAGCTTATGGCGTCGTAGTACAGGATTTTTGTCCACTGGCCAGAAATATTACTCGATTTTCTAATGGATTTCGTCTTAAAATCTAAAATGACCACTATTATAGTTATAATGGTACCTTTTAGGGTATTAGGCCGGAAAGAAATAGGATAGGAATTAGTTTTACTTTAGAACTGGTAACTTTTAGGGGTGAAAATGAATTCGAACCACACCCACAAAACAAGATTCTGGTACCTATTACGGGTTTCTGTTAAAATTTCTGACAATCACCCCCTACTTCCCACCTGAACTAAGAGGGTAAAAGAAACATTACAAAGCAAGTTACGGATTATCCGTAAAACACAAAAAAATTCGTCGTCAATCCGAAAAATAAAACTCCAACAAAAATTTCATGCCAGACGATACAGTTATGACATGACGTCCCATGCACATCGCGTACGCGCGACGGCGCGAGCCGGAGTGGAGACTGGTTGCGAGAGCTCCCGTCCAGGCTATGAATCAGAATCTGTACGGGGGCACCCAACGACGGTTTTCTCCCAAATGCTTTAAAACACTATTTTAGGCTGTCTGGTGTGCTTTGAAAGATCTATAAATGAATTCTAAGCTGCGCTATAAAATTTATATCTGTTCGGTCATTCTAGGGGAACTTTAGACTTCACGAATTTATTAGGGCTTTCACAAAAACCTCAGCTCTTCCTTGCTGATTTTTCCTTTCCGAAAATCCTAGCTGACCTTTTTTTGTACCCAAAATGAATTTTTTATCTCTCCGAAAATAATAGGCATTAATTTTCCCATATTAAGAAAGTTCGAGATGATATTTCCCTAAAGAAAACTCCAAACTTTAATCCGAATATCTGTGGCGATTATAGGCCTTCCGAACAGATATTTCACCGAAACGATCCGTTGGGTGCCGCCAAATAAGACAAATAAAAAATGACTTCCTGCCTTGCGTGTCAATTTATTTGTACTATGCCCATGTGTTTCAGGAACGGAACGAGCGAAAGGGGAGAAAGGCAGGAGAGACAGCCCAAACACGAGGGAGAGGGCTCCTGGATCTCCTTGCACAGATTTACCTGAAATTATATTTAGCTTGACAAATTTACAGATACGATAAATTGATGGTGACTGTGCAAATATGAGAGGAATACGTTGAATATTGAACGAGATATTTCACGTCATGCATCGTTTGAAACCAACCTCGTTCCCAGGGCTTTTCCCTTCCATTTTCCCGCCCCGCCAAATTAGAATGGAAAAGCCCTGGGAACGAGGTTGGTTTGAAGCAGGGTTCGATCCTTTTTTTTTGCTAAATTATGCATGTACTTTCTAGTTTAGCCTGCGTGCAGAATTGCGTGCAGACACATGGAAAACATTTTCTATTGTTTTTTCATGCTGATAAAAGCACGAAACAATTTTCGTTTCCATAGCTGAGTCATGGCCGGTTTTGAGCCAATCAGAGGGCGCGTAGTATCTTTCAGTATCTTTTCATAAATGTGCAATGTTCAATGCGTGACTGAACTTGGGTTGTCTGTCTTTCAACGGGATTGATTTGATTTCATAGACTCAAGATCAACGAACCCTTAATCAAAAGACGAAAGACAATAGTAAGTGTATGAATAACGTATTCATTTAACTGTAAATCTTTATAAGACGTCAACACCACTTATAAGACTTATAAACGGCATTGTAGTTAGTTGAGTTTTGCGCTTGAATACCTTGAGAGCCTCAAGTAACATTGTCTTATATTTTAATGACGAACTGACACCGGAATTTTGTAATATCAGTAGTCAGATTATATCAGGCCTTATAGTTTTGTTGAGTTTTGCGTACGTTTTCTGAGGCGGAAATCGTATAAACAAAATTTCGCAACCTTACGGTTCATAGGTCTTCATATTAAACTGTAACGTCATTCGTCATGCATAACTGAAGATAAGTCAATTCAAATTAAACTCCAGAACTGCATATGTCGAGCATAAATGTCCTTTTTGGGAATAAATTTCCTAGCTAACACTCGGTAAAATAATATTTTCACTCCGGCATAAATCTTATTAAGTTCAACTTTAGTAAAGTTTTGACATTTCAAGCTTATTTTTTCAGTATTATGTTGATTTCACCGCTGATTTCACCTGCCTTCAAGCATTGTAATTCAAACCCCCCACTGAACAGGGACTGAAATACCATAAATCTTTGTCAAGTTGTTTTCAACCCGATTTACAGGTGTTCTGGAGACAAAAGTTTAAAAGTAATTAAAAGTCTGATTTGGTATCACAAAAGCACTGACTGGAACTAAACAACACGAACATATCACACCTATCCTTCGAGATTTACACTGGCTTCCTGTCGAATCACGCATTATCTGCAAAGTTCTACTTATCACTTTCAAGACTCTCCGTGGACTATCCCCGACCTATTTATCAACGCTGTTACAAGAATATCGCCCATCACGCAATCTTCGCTCTTGTGTAACCATGGTTACACGAGATAAAAACAAGAAGTATGTTCTGGATTATATATATATAGCTGCTGATGTCAATGAGCAGATATAAGAAGATTATGTACGAAATTTATACAAATATATAAAGTATATATATGGAACCCTCTTCCGAATACTTTAAAAAATGCTGCTTCTTTGCCAACTTTTAAAACTGCTCTAACTTAAAGTGAATAAGTAGCAAAGGACCGCGAACGAAAATGCTGCTGGTATACGTAGGATCTGTAAAAGATCACATCAGCCAGAAATAGAAATTCAAATAAAGTGAGCAAGGCTGATACTACGTAGAACACTTAAAGCGACAACGACATGATAGAGTCCAAACTGAAAGCCAAAAATGCAACCGTGGACAGCTGTTTCGACCTGGTTGGGTCTCGTCAGCACGGTGTAGCCGCATAAAATAGAACAACCAGCTATGAGGCCAATTGACTATTGAATGCTCGTGGTAATGACCTCAGATGAGCTCAAATTCAAATGTTTGCCAATTGGCCAACGCCAGCGCGTGACCATGAGTAACCGGCAAAGAATTTGAAATATCATGTCGTTGTCGCGATAAGGAAAGTGATGATAGACATAAACTATCCCACAGCGAATACATGGGCAAAACCATGTGAAAAATATAAACAGCATAAACTTAAAACATTTTTATTTAGAAAAGATTTTAAAACAATAATTTTTAAAATTGACCACTGCCGAAAAAAAATTTCCCACAAGGCATTACCAGATGGGCTGACAAATGCAACTTCAGAAAAAAAATATCATGCACACACATTCCCCGAGAAAAATATTTCTTGCGCATGGAAGGGTTTGAAAAAAAAAATTCGCGCCTATACCAAATCACTCCCCCCCCTCCCCCTCAGAAGTTTTAAAATGGTCCATCCCTTAATATGTCTGACGTCATCCTGTCGCAGCTCGTTTGTCAACCTCGATTCCAGGCACTCTCTCCTTTTCCTCCCTGTCGTTCAACGTTATAACTTCCTGTTTGTCATATTTCCTCAGGTAAAGAAACGTTCAGTTATTCGCCATAACAGCTATTCAATTCCTCGACAAGAAAGGGGGATAACCTGATCGATCGAGAGCGAGCCTCGCAAACATGGCTTCGGCTTGGAATGTCGCTATTGTTGCTGGTGAGTCACTGAAATCAGTTGTCAAGATACTAACTTGATCACAAAGCAGCTCTATCGGTGATTAAGTTTATACTTGCAGTTGTATTTATTGTTTCTCGTTCTTTTAACTTTGTCCGTCATCGTCCGTGCTTGATTGCGCTGCACTTAAAACTGTTTTAAATTTGCATACAGCTTCCAACTCAATATATTTCAGTGTTATATATTTAGTATCCTTTCTTTACCTTCTTGTTAGTTCACGGTTTGTTTACCAATCGAATTTTAAAAACCTTTGAAGACCATTGTAATTATAAGATAGTTCATTTCATTTAATATTCTGAAAGAGTGACGACTAAAGCTTGGAAACAGCCTCTATGATTTTTATCATTTTATAATGCAGGATACTTGGTTGCGTGCCTTGCACAGGCATAATTTTGTTATTTGTATTAAACCTGAACGTGTTCACGCGCACGGTCTTCAATGTTTCAGCTTCAAGCCGCCAGTTTCGCAAGCGGCTAAGCGAATAGATAATTATTTTATAGACTGTAATAGAAAGAAAGAAAACCTCGCTGGAAAATTCAGCAATATTTACGATTCTACGAGTATCGAGTATCACCATATTACCATAATAATGTAAACTCGGCTATAGCTCTTTTATACTATAAATCAGTTTATATCATGATAATATATAGATCAGTGGCTTTTGCCTTGGTGTGCTACGGAAAACGTACAACCATACAATTTATACTTTAAAAGCTCAGTAAATATACGTTGTTAATATCGAGAGTGTGTCTGCATTTTTCGGTACTAATTTTAGAAAATGCTAATTTTAAATCACGAATCATAGACTGTGAATGATATAAAGATGCGTTCGATTTCGTTTGAACAAGCCATAACAAAACACGAAACAATTAATTATGTACAAATTCGCTGAGGCTAGCTCTAAAACAAGGAACGGGGAACGGGGAATGGGGGAACGGGAATGGGGGAATGGGGAACGGGAATGGGAATCCTCTAAAAGGCGGAATCTCTAAAAGGCGGAATCTCTAAAAGGCGGAATCTCTAAAAGGCGGAATCTCTAAAAGGCGGAATCTCTAAAAGGCGGAATCTCTAAAAGGCGGAATCTCTAAAAGGCGGAATCTCTAAAAGGCGGAATCTCTAAAAGGCGGAATCTCTAAAAGGCGGAATCTCTAAAAGGCGGAATCTCTAAAAGGCGAGTTTTCGTTGATATCAATATCACTAGATATACGACTCATGGCTGTCGTCGCTTGCGACAATAGAGAGCTTATATATATATAATTATGCACAGACGTTTTTGAGCCACGGACGGCAACCGGAATGTTCTTGTTTTTGGTGCCCTTTCACCCCTGCCATGCCGCGCCAATGAGTTGGAAAGCCCTCGTTGCAGTATTTACAACTTGACGTTACTGACAAAAAGTCGGTAATAGGCGCCAAAGAAGAGAATATTCGACTTCCGTTTGACGTGCGTGGCTCAAAAACGTCTAATTATTCCAAGGGACCACACAAATAGTCTGTACAGACGTCCGTTGGTATGAAAATCAATTCTGTGCACGTCACTAGATTGTAATTTTCGTTGCAATTTGAACGAAGAAATAATGAGGAATCTCTGAAGAGGGGGACATTGGGGGGCTCTGAATACCGCAACACCGCAAAAAAAATCGAAAAACACCGCATCACCGCACGAAAAGTTGACGAAACACCGACACCGCAATATATTAAGTTACTTATAAATGAAGACGGCTTGCGACTGGCTGCTGAAGCATAAAATATTAACTGGACAGTAGTATTTGACTGTACTGTGTTACAAATTAACAGGTTTAACAAAGGTACGTGCTTTTAATAAATAAACACGGGTTAACGAAGATATAGAAGCTATAAATTTAGTTTCTGACAAGGACGACAAGGGTCGACGATTATTGTACAAGGGTCTAACAAGAAACCGTAACATCGCAAATAATTTCGTTTCACCGTACACCGGAGGTTTAAAAACACAAACAACGCACACCGCAGGATTTGAGATCACCGCAATACCGCAATGTGGGATTTTATTCACCGAAATACCGCATAAAAAACTGAGCAACACCGCAACACCGCAAACCCCAATGTCCCCCTCTCTGAATAATCAAAACAGAAACGTCTGGATCTTATCTTATCTCGATCATTATCTGTAATCAGTCAAAAATTGCACGCTGACATTTGTTTCTATTACAACCTGCGGCTAATGGGCTAAAAAAAATACCTTTTCAAATTGCTCGTATTAAAAAATTGAGACGAAAAACTTAACAAGCTCTCTAATGCCTCTCAAAATGGTAACAAACACTGCGTTATTAAATTTTAGTAAAAGAAGCAAACAAAAAAATTCACCTTATCTGTGATGTTATCTGAGACACATGCTAAGTATGTTTTCATTGTGTGTGGTCACGTTTTAAAGACATGATTCAGTAAACTAGTAGTGAGAATATACGCTCAACGGCTGCTTTTTTATGTTGAAAAAGAGCCAGAATGGCTTTAATCTCGGGCAAATTGCATGATGTGAGTGGTTGCATAAGCGTTGTGATGCAAAAACATGTAATTGGGAATCAAAGGTTACATGATGTTCAGTGGAGTGGAACTGACGATAAATAAAAAGCCATAAGATAATTAAGCGGCTTTGTGTTTATATCCATACAACGTTTCTTTCGCAGTTTCGCTGTAGGACGTGTTTGTTACCATTTTTGAGAGGCATTATAGAGCTGGTTAAGTTTTTCGTCTCAATTTTTTTAATATACGAGCAATTTGAAAAGGTTATTAGAGACTCCTGATTAGACAACGCGTTTTTAGTTTTTAGCCCATTATTGTTTATCAGTGATGTTATCAGCGACATCTGCTAAATATGTTTTAAAAACAACTTAACTAGTAGTGAGAATATACGATCAATGGCGGCTTTTTTATGTCGAAAAAGGCGAATTCTCCCAAAATAGTCACCCGAATGCGGGAAGTGGCTGCAAGACAACGTTTTTAGCCCATTAGAGAGTCATCAGAGAGTCATTAGAGAGGTCACAACCCGGGTCACAATTTGAAGTTTTGGACTAACAACGTTTCTTTCTCGGCGGGCCCGCATTTTATTTTCGAATCTACAGCTTGTATAGATGATTATTCAGAGATTCCTCCGTTCTTTCTTCGTTCAGAATATTGCTGTAGGTAATCCCGAACTCAATACCTCTTACCGTGTGTGGTCCCTTGGTCTTTATTTATTCTCGAAATGATTGCCGCAAGCGACGACAACCACGAGTCGTATATCTAGCGTGATATTGATATTTCTCAACGTTTCAGTAAACGGATAACGATTTTAGACATAATTCCCTATTTTAGAGATTCCGCCTTTTAGAGATTCCGCCTTTTAGAGATTCCTCTTTTTAGAGATTCCTCCTTTTAGAGATTCCCTATTTTAGAGATTCCTCCTTTTAGAGATTCCTCCTTTTAGAGATTCCGCCTTTTAGAGATTCCGCCTTTTAGAGATTCCCTATTTTAGAGATTCCGCCTTTTAGAGATTCCTCCTTTTAGAGATTCCGCCTTTTAGAGATTCCGCCTTTTAGAGATTCCCTATTTTAGAGATTCCGCCTTTTAGAGATTCCACCTTTTAGAGATTCCTCCTTTTAGAGATTCCGCCTTTTAGAGATTCCGCCTTTTAGAGATTCCCTATTTTAGAGATTCCGCCTTTTAGAGGATTCCCATTTCCGTTCCCCCATTCCCCCATTCCCGTTCCCCCATTCCCCGTTCCTTGTTTTAGAGATAGCCAATTCGCTGATACACATTCAGACTTTAAACTTCTGCTCAGACAAGACTGCTTGTTGTCGTAAAGCATTGTTTGCTGTTTCAAAATGTCTAGTATTGTGGAAACAGTGAACAGCGTAAAATGCAGTTTAGCTATGTCACGCAATGTCAGTAATGTTTGTACAAACAAAATAAAACTATTCCCAATGTTATTAACAAGGTAGTAAAGCACCAAAGAGTAATCAGTAATCAGTCCCCTCTACTAACTATGGTTATAATGATAAGGGAATTATTGGTTTACAACTGACGTCATCGCCGCCATGTTGGATGACCATTAAAAAATATTTATAATTAGCTTTATTGTTCCTGTCATCCAACATGGCCGCCAGGGTCTTCGTCATTTAAATATCTCGGGAATGGTTGCAAACCAGCAATAAGGATGGTTTTGAAAAATTGTGGAATATAACGAGCCGTCTTCTTGGCAAACTGGAAAAGTTTTAATAGGTTAATTTTATTTTTCAATCTGCAACCAGACTATATTGTTTTAAAATTTGTAAATATTTCCATTCGCTTTCACTGCTTTACATATTTGCATAAATTTCGTACATAATCTTCTTAAAATAACTGAGATATCTGCTCATCGACATCAGCTATATATATATATATAATCCAGAACATACTTCTTGTTTTTAATGTCTTATGATAACATTAACAATAAGTTTATTTCGTGCGGCGGGGGTCGTCAGTTTACAAAAGTTATTTTAAAAACATTTCGAGACGCAAGAGAAATAAAGAAGAATGGAATCCAGGGGGTGAAATAACTGAAGCGTTCTCGGAGTAACGGCTGTTTCTTCCAGCAGTGAAATTTAAAGATTTATTTGGAATATGAACGAATAGCCGTGATAATAGAATAACGACAATTTCAGAGAATTGAAGTAAGTTGTAACTGAGGCTACTAAATATTTCATTACGTACACTTCACTCCCTTCAAATAGCCATTATTGTCAGTTGCTTTGTTTTGTTTTAAAGAGAATAGACAACTAATTGCATTGACGTGCGACTGATCGAGACTTTTGCAAATGTTAAACATGCATTATTGATTTAAAATTCGGCTTCAAGAATGTTCTGAAAAGCAACCAAATCTACGTGGCAGCTCGTATCCGCGTACATGGTGTAGGAAACAGCGGGAAGCAGACACATTTCGTTGGTATTAAACGCCTATTTCTTGTTTTTGCGGGAGATCGAGAAGGAAAAAGTCGGAACTCTTAGACTACGCTGTACGTAACAACCAAAACAACGCTTTTCCTATGAGCTACGTAGGAATGAAAACAATTAGAAAGCATTTGCATTCATCTCTTGCCACTCAACTCTTCAGAAGTCCCACCTCTGTTTCCTGTTTTCCGTGCCTCTCCTTGACAACGTCTGAAATCTAATCTATTAATAGTTGCGCGTCATGCTGTAAAAGTTATTTTTATTTCCTTCTGATCGATCGAGACTCCAACATCACGTTACTCGAACTCACCAATCAGGCAGCGCTCTTATGATAGCTCAGTTTGGACCGGCGGAAAGTTAAAAATAGATTATCTGAAAAACTGATCATTGGAAGAAACCCATATGCATGTATGGGGGAATACTTCTCTTAGATCATCCTCTCTTGGTATACACAGGAGCATATCACCCTGGAGCCTCCATCTTCTTTATTGGGCCTATGACACGGCGTAGCGTTTGAGCTTGAGCTATTTTTAGAATTACTAATTTTTAGAATTACTATTATCCGCGGACGTACACGGAAATCATCTCGCGGGAGAATTATTCTAAAAATAGCCGAAGGTGTAACTACGCTGTAGTGTCATTCATCAGCACAGATAGAGGCTCTGTGGTGATATGCTCCTGGTATCTGTTATTCCTAACAAATTCAATTTTGTAGTTGGGGTCGATACTTTAGGAATTTTCTAACTATCGTTAAATTTTATCGCTACTTTCGGGATTCGTTACTTTCGAAACTTTACGGTATCAGTGAAAAGTCACGTTTTCATACATTCCCACTAAACGTGTTTGTTATATCTCTTGCAGTTTCCTTTTTGGCTGTGATGGCAACTAATCGTAAGTTCATTTGACATTTCTGCATGTTTCATTCTTGCCTATTGTATTATTCAGTCGTGGGAACAAGTGCCGGTTTTGGCAGATCTTCGTTGAGCGAGAGTTCTGAATCTTTTTATCCAATCAGAAACTAGTGCGAGTACTCCGAACGCAATCGCGCCAGCAAATACGTCATGTTGCTTAGCAACTTCGGGAAAGAAAACCGAGGGCTCAGTCCCGTCTCGGACGCGAGATTCCGCCGTCAACTGGTACTTGTTCCCACGACTGTATTTTTTTGTTTGTGTTCGGGAAGAAGAGAGACCCTGGGAACGAGGTTGGAGCAGAGCGATTTCAAAGGCGGATCCAAGATTTTGTTTAAGGGAGGTTGATCGGTTTAATAGAAGAAGTTCTTATCAAATAAAGCACCTGGTAACATTTTAGTTACTGTTGTTGGAGTGTTTTTATGTGAACCAACGAGGAATTTAAGTAACTCATTTTTTTTTCTATTTTCTCATATAGTTTAGGGCTTTTTAAAGGGATATTTATGTAAACTAACGCAGTTTGTTCGGATTCTTTAGCTGAATATTATGGAAGATATTTTTAGAAAATGAAATCTTAGTAATTATCCGAATTTGCGAGCTGAAATTCCCTTTCTGAAAATCCTAGCTTTTTCGTACCCTAAAACAACAGGCATTAATTTTCTGGTATTACGAAAGTTCTAGGTGACAGTTCACTATAGAGAAAACTCCAGTTTTTCATCACTTTAATCCGAATATCTGAGGCGATTATAATCCTACGGGACATTTATTCCACTGACACGATTCCTTGGGTTCACCGCGGTCATCCTCCTCCCCAGAGCTCCTCGTTTTTTTTTCTTTGAGCCGGAAACGAGTAGTTTCGCTGACCATGTGACCAAAATAAACGGAGGCGCTGGGAACGAGAATTGAATGCACCGTGGTGGCCACCGCGCCGCCACCGCGGTCAAATGCTCGAGCATCCGCAAAGGCGTAAATTCTGGTCGCCCGCGTGCCAATTTCTCGCGCAAAATTTGAAAGGAAAACCATAAATACGGTTGTCACGCAGAATTTTCGAGAAAACGTAATTTGCGAAAGGAAACAAAAGTAGGTAAGTTGAGAAATTTAGACTTTTCAACCGCAAAGTTCAGTATATTTCCAGCATTCTGCAACCTCGTTCCCAGGGTCTCTCTTCTTCCCGCCCCCTGGGAACGAGGCTGAGCATTCTGTTGATTTACCATATTTTTTTGGACGTTTACCAAAAAAGTTAGACGTGTTTTAAAACACGGTTTAATGTTGAGGTTTGTCAGCGTAGTTTATTTTTTTTGTTTGACCGCGGTGGATCCTTTGGGTACCTTCTTTATCTTTATCGCGGTTTTATAAATGTGACTTTTCCTTTATATCGGGTTCGCGTTTAGGTTCCCGAGCACAGCACCCACCCCCACCCCTCCTGTTGTATCGCACTTCGCTCTGCTCATAACAGAGTACTAAAGTTATGACGTCACACAAATTAAATTTACGAAATTATGAAATTTGATCAGCTATTCGGAGAAAGCATGCCAAAAAACGTCTACTTGCCAAAAATTAGCTCTCCATTGTAATTTGTGGCTAAGATGTGGGCACAAGTTTTAATTTTTCCACTGACAAGCTCTTCTAATTTTGCGTCTGTTCCTTCATTTTAGAACAGGCGCAAAAATTTAAATTAGAGAGGTTTGTATATACCTCTTACTAACCGAGTTTGAAGTCCGTACGGTAAGTTACGGACCGAGTTTTTTTTTTCCTTCGATTTATGGCCCAAGCGCGAAGCGCGCGGGCCATAAATCGAAGGGAAAAAAACGAGGATCCGTAACTTACAGTACGGACCGAGAAGACGAGGTTAGTAAGATATTTATTATATCTCTCCCTTTGGAAAAAGGAAAACATTTCAAGTCAAGCGCGAGGAAAGCGGCTTCATTTGGACTGACACACGCAAAGAACGAGTCGATTGATCGAGTTCGACGAGCTGTAAACACGATTTGAATCCAAACTTCAAACGTCTTCAAACAATTTTTACCTAGTTTATATTTTCTGTAAAAGCATGAAAACTAGGTACAGTTCGAGTTTACTTTTAAATTAGTTCTTGAAGTTCGTTAAACAGACAAGGACAATAAATTTGATTCACCGATTGAGAAGAAAGCACCGCAATCAATACAGCGTGTTCGTCAAACTGAGTGAAAATACGCACTGAAATACGAGAGTATTTCTTACAAATACTGAACGAGAGAACACTAAAATTGTCAAGAAACTACGGGACAAATTAAAAGTCTTCTCAGATACTGCCGTCCATTTTGTGGCGCTTTGTTGTGTCGTCCTTAGAAGTGTTTGCTGCAGAAGTCGCATAATAACTTGGTGAAAAATTTGTCGAGGAGCTTGTCAAAAACATCAACAGGTAAGACTTTCGTTTCCAACGTTAAATGTTCCATTCGTCTGCTCTTAAAAGACCTTTTCAAACCTTTTCCATTCAGAATTCGTCTTCTTCACAGTCTGTTCGCGGACTTTTCGGCAGAGATAAAACTGTCAAGTTACTGAATCGAGTCCGGCCGGCTCGCACATCTTGGACGGCTTCTAAAAGCTCCCGACTGATAGTACTGATGTTTGGAAGATCCTCTTCGCTTCGCTTTTGTTTCTAAAGCTTTTTCATCCGATAGCAAACGTTTAAAGTAGGTTTCAAAATCGTCTTCTTGTCTGTTGAGACATTTATATTATGCAGAATTTGAAATTAATCGAAACTAACTTGCAAACGGATGGCGTCATGATCAGTAGCACTCTCAAATTTCGCGGGCCGTACGGTAGAATACGGCCCGTAAAATTGACCAATCACAGCGCGCGTACTATATAAGAGATATAATAAAATAATATATGTGACAGTACCAAACTTTGAACCTCTATATCTTCTGTTCTATTTGTGCTAACAAGTTGAAAGTTTGTGGCTGATCATACCGCAGCAATCTTTCTTTAATGATGGGATTTTGGGGCTTGATAAAAATAATTTGAACATTTGTGACCCCATATACTTTACCACTCTATGTTGTTGATAACATTCATTTCCTTTGCAGCATGCACCTCGCCAGGAGTGTTCCTTAGTGGATCGAGTGGATTCGTTTCAAGCCCCAATTTTCCGAACAAGTTCCCCAATAACAGCAATTGTAACTGGAATATCACAGTTCCCAGTGGGCTCATCATTAAAGTTACATTCATCAGCTTCACTTTAGAACCATTTCAAAATACGGACTGCTCTGGGGGAGCGCAAGGAGCCCGTGTTATTATCACAAATGTTGCGTCAGATGATGGAGCTACAGAATTCAAGCTTTGTGGTAACGTTGTTCCTGATCCAGTCTACTCTTTGGGAAATTCCATTCAAATGACATTGTTATCTGACGACGATCAATATCCAGGATTCAATGCATCGTACATGGCGATAAATAAAGAAACACGTAAGTATGCCTCGTAACCCTTTTCACTCCCACTGTCAAACCTACCATTTTTTTGGACGTTTACCAAAAAAAGTTAAACGTGTTTAAAACATGGTGTAATGACGAGGTTTGTCGGCGTAGTTTAGTTTTGTTCGACTTTTGACCGCGGAGGAGTGTACCAGGCGCAAATGTAATACACTGAGGACGCAAGTCGAAGGGCCGCGCGCGAGGGAGAGTTCCACGCGCGTTCGCGAGGGAGAGTGCCACGCGCGTTCGCGAGGGAGAGTACCACGCGCGTTCGAGAGGGAGAAGGGCCACACGCGAAGATATCAAAATGACTTTTGCAGGGTGTAATATAACTCCTCGTTTCAATATGTGACAGTAGAAAAATGAGATGTTGTCTACTTTTTTCAGTGTGTCCTGCAAACATTATCCTTAATGAAACATCAGGCGTTATCAGCAGCCCTTATAATCCCAGAAAATATCCAGTTAACCAGACCTGCAACTGGCAAATCACAGCAAGCCAGGGAAACCGTATTGTGCTAGAAATTGAAGACATCAAGATTGAAAGTTGCGGAGCAAGTAGCGAGTGTACGTGTGATTATCTGCAAGTTCAAAATGGCTTCTCCGTTGATCCTGGTGCGAGTGGAAGAATATGTGGTACCCACCAAAAAATAAAATATCACTCAAATCTTGAGAGGTTGAATGTGATGTTTGTCTCTGATAGTAATTCGCCCAAGGCTAACCCTGGATTTCAGGCAACGTACAAACAACTGAACTACACTCCTCCAAGTAAGTAGTAAAAATAGAAGAATAGAAGTCTCTAAGATCAGACCTTACTCTGGCAAATCATAGTAAGCCAAGGAAACCTTTCTGACATAGTAATTAAACCCATTTTTAATCTTTGCATTTTTATTAGTGCCTTATATTTTAATTGTTTTTCTTGTAAAGAAATATTTTATTATTATTTCCAACCAAGGTAGGAAAAAATCGTAAACAAGTAGTTAAAATGCACAACAATACTACTACAGCTGTTGATAAAGAAAGGAAATGCTATATTTCGGGCATCTGTAATGTTTCCGTATTATGATTTTCCTTCAAGAATGTTATTGTAGATTTCTGCAATCAACTAAAAAAGATTCTTTATTTCACGCTAAAAAATCGCGTCAGTTTCAACTATTCGTCATTTGCGCGTCAGTGCAGTTGGCTTCGCGTCCCCCCCCCCCCCCCCTCCCCCCCCCCCCCCCTCCAAACGATCCGTCAAACGCTCGAGCAGTAACTCTTTTCCAAAGTGAGCTATTAGACGGGCCACACGGCTCCTGTGTAGCCAATCAGATTGAGCGTTTACCTGATAGTCGGTAAGTGGGTTATGTTAAATACTTATAGACCCGCTCTGGTCAAGGTATAGAAACCATACAAATTCACAGACTGGACACAATCCAGCGACACACATCCTTTCAAGCCTATTGGGTGGTTTTTATGACCAGTCATATCATGGGATGGACCAGCATCACATCCAGCCTCCGCCCCCCTCCCCCTCCCTCCCACTGGAGTTATACTCCTAGTCGCTCATGCTGCAGAATATGGAATAAGCTCCAGCATGCAGTTGTGCGCCACTATACTTTGTGAAGGCTTTATCTTATAGTGTGTGGCCATGAGGCTGCGCATTTTAATCATGAAACAAATTATGTGTTGCATGTAGTTATGTGATTGAATATTTTCTTTCAGTTTGTCCTACTGAAGCAATTCCTCTGTCCGGTAACGGAAAGTTAAGCAGTCCAAACTATCCTATGAGCAACTATACCGCGTCCCAGAATTGCACCTGGATCATTACTGCACCAACGGGTGTGAAGCTCGCATTCACTGATTTCGCCCTTGGTTCATGTGCGCTCGACTGCAGCTCGGAATCGTGTACTTATGTGGAGGTGTACAATGGTGCCTCGGCAAGCTCTCCTTCGCTGGGGCGATTTTGTAAAGGCGCAGTTCTGAATGAGACATTCTCGAGAGGTCAACAGATGTTTGTGAAGTTCCATTCTGGGTCAACACTTGATCGGGGATTTGAAGCTCAATATTCTGTGTTCTCAGGTGATTCTCCTTGTGATATAAATTGACCATTGGTCGATGATTAAATTAATAATTAAAATTTGACCACCTGAATAAAAAAAATAGGATTACTGTAGATCACCCTATTTGTGGTAATTTTTGCCCATCTTCTAAAGCTACATAACAAAATAGAAAAAGGGAAAGAAAACCGTGGGCTCAGTCCCGTCTCGGACCCGGGATTTCGCCGTCAACTGGTACTTGTTCCCACGACTGTATTTTTTTGTTTGTGTTCGGGAAGAAGAGAGACCCTGGGAACGAGGTTGGAGCAGAGCGATTTCAAAGGCTGATCCAAGATTTTCTTTAAGGGAGGTTGATCAGGTTTAATAGAAGAAGTTCTTATCAAATAAAGCACCTGGTAACATTTTAGTTACTGTTGTTGGAGTGTTTTTATGTGAACCAACGAGGAATTTTAAGTAACTCATTTTTTTTTCTATTTTCCCATATAGTTTAGGGCTTTTTAAAGGGATATTTATGTAAACTAACGCAGTTTGTTTGGATTCTTTAGCTGAATATTATGGAAGATATTTTTAGGAAATGAAATCTTAGTAATTATCCGAATTTACGAGCTGAAATTGCCTTTCTGAAAATCCTACAATACTTTGCAAAAAAGAGTTGAGACACTCTTCGTTAACAAGGCCAATTTAAACATTTTCAATCATTCAACCTTGACTCCCCCCCTCCCCCGTTATTAATGTTGTCTGATTTTAGGGATCTCATTCAAACCGTTCCCGAACAACATTGGAAGGGGAGTAAATAAAGTAATGCATTTTAAACTCAACCATTTTGCAAGTCATTGTAGCTTTTTCGTACCCTAAAACAACAGGCATTAATTTTCTGGTATTACGAAAGTTCTAGGTGACAGTTCACTATAGAGAAAACTCCAGTTTTCATCACTTTAATCCGAATATCTAAGGCGATTATAATCGTACCGAACATATATTCCACTGACACGATTCCTTGGGTTCACCGCGGTCATCCTCCTCCCCAGAGCTCCTCGTTTTTTTTTTCTTTGAGCCGGAAACGAGTAGTTTCGCTGACCATGTGACCAAAATAAACGGAGGCGCTGCGAACGAGAATTGAATGCACCGTGGTGGCCACCGCGCCGCCACCGCGCCGCCACCGCGCCGCCACCGCGCCGCCACCGCGCCGCCACCGCGGTCAAATGCTCGAGCATCCGCAAAGGCGTAAATTCTGGTCGCCCGTGCGCCAATTTCCCACGCAAAATTTTAAAGGAAAACCATTACGGTGTCACGCAGAATTTTCGAGAAAACGTAATTTGCGAAAGGAAACATAAGTAGGTAAGTTGAGAAATTTAGACTTTTCAACCGCAAAGTTCAGTATATTTCCAGCATTCTGCAACCTCGTTCCCAGGGTCTCTCTTCTTCCCGCCCCCTGGGAACGAGGTTGAGCATTCTGTTGATTTACCATATTTTTTTTGGACGTTTACCAAAAAAGTTAGACGTGTTTTAAAACACGGTTTAATGTTGAGGTTTGTCGGCGTAGTTTATTTTTTTTGTTTGACCGCGGTGGATCCTTTGGGTACCTTCTTTATCTTTATCGCTGTTTTATAAATGTGACTTTTCCTTTATATCGGGTACGCGTTTAGGTTCCCGAGCACAGCACCACCCCCACCCCTCCTGTTGTCTCGCACTTCGCTCTGCTCATAACAGAGTACTAAAGTTATGACGTCACACAAATTAAATTTACGAAATTATGAAATTTTATCAGCTATTCGGAGAAAGCATGCCAAAAAACGTCTACTTGCCAAAATTAGCTCTCCATTGTAATTTGTGGCTAAGATGTGGGCACAAGTTTTAATTTTTCCACTGACAAGCTCTTCTAATTTTGCGTCTGTTCCTTCAGTTTAGAACAGGCGCAAAAATTTAAATTAGAGAGGTTTGTATATATGTGACAGTACCAAACTGTTTGAACCTCTATATCTTCTGTTCTATTTGTGCTAACAAGTTGAAAGTTTGTGGCTGATCATACCGCAGCAATCTTTCTTTAATGATGGGATTTTGGGGCTTGATAAAAATAATTTGAACATTTGTGACCCCATACTTTACCACTCTATGTTGTTGATAACATTCATTTCCTTTGCAGCATGCACCTCGCCAGGAGTGTTCCTTAGTGGATCGAGTGGATTCGTTTCAAGCCCCAATTTTCCGAACAAGTTCCCCAATAACAGCAATTGTAACTGGAATATCACAGTTCCCAGTGGGCTCATCATTAAAGTTACATTCATCAGCTTCACTTTAGAACCATTTCAAAATACGGACTGCTCTGGGGGAGCGCAAGGAGCCCGTGTTATTATCACAAATGTTGCGTCAGATGATGGAGCTACAGAATTCAAGCTTTGTGGTAACGTTGTTCCTGATCCAGTCTACTCTTTGGGAAATTCCATTCAAATGACATTGTTATCTGACGACGATCAATATCCAGGATTCAATGCATCGTACATGGCGATAAATAAAGAAACACGTAAGTATGCCTCGTAACCCTTTTCACTCCCACTGTCAAACCTACCATTTTTTTGGACGTTTACCAAAAAAAGTTAAACGTGTTTAAAACATGGTGTAATGACGAGGTTTGTCGGCGTAGTTTAGTTTTGTTCGACTTTTGACCGCGGAGGAGTGTACCAGGCGCAAATGTAATACACTGAGGACGCAAGTCGAAGGGCCGCGCGCGAGGGGAGTTCCACGCGCGTTCGCGAGGGAGAGTGCCACGCGCGTTCGCGAGGGAGAGTACCACGCGCGTTCGAGAGGGAGAAGGGCCACGCGCGAAGATATCAAAATGACTTTTGCAGGGTGTAATATAACTCCTCGTTTCAATATGTGACAGTAGAAAAATGAGATGTTGTCTACTTTTTTCAGTGTGTCCTGCAAACATTATCCTTAATGAAACATCAGGCGTTATCAGCAGCCCTTATAATCCCAGAAAATATCCAGTTTAACCAGACCTGCAACTGGCAAATCACAGCAAGCCAGGGAAACCGTATTGTGCTAGAAATTGAACCCATCAACATTGAAAGTTGCGGAGCAAGTGGCGAATGTACGTGTGATTATCTGCAAGTTCAAAATGGCTTCTCCGTTGATCCTGGTGCGAGTGGAAGAATATGTGGTACCCACCAAAAAATAAAATATCACTCAAATCTTGAGAGGTTGAATGTGATGTTTGTCTCTGATAGTAATTCGCCCAAGGCTAACCATGGATTTCAGGCAACGTACAAACAACTGAACTACACTCCTCCAAGTAAGTAGTAAAAATAGAAGAATAAAAGATCAGACCTTACTCTGGCAAATCATAGTAAGCCAAGGAAACCTTTCTGACATAGTAATTAAACCCATTTTTAATCTTCGCATTTTTATTAGTGCCTTATATTTTAATTGTTTTTCTTGTAAAGAAATATTTTATTATTATTTCCAACCAAGGTAGGAAAAAATCGTAAACAAGTAGTTAAAGGGACACTGTCCTGATTTTAGCATGATTTGGGGAAGCTCAGAAACATATCTAGATTATAGGAAGTTGAACAATTGTTATAAGGAGGTTTTTAGGTCTTCTTGCAGGGGGATTAGTCAAGTAGACGAGAGCCAAAGACTTCTTCTTTTGGATCAGCTGTTTATTCGTGAGCTCCTCTCTCTGCCGTAGCCGGCAACTATCTCCTACAACTCTCAGCAAAACTGACGATTATATTCGCTCGCATCACGTCCGCGCACTGAGCTCTGATTGGTCAATAAGCACATTCTTTCAGAAATAAGCGGAAGGGCTTCCAAACAACGGCGTCTTTGATACTCAAAGACGTGCTTCGAACTTAGAGTAGAAACTTAGTAGATAACGTTTGAAACCGAAAGTGTAAGGTTCGCTTATCTAACAGTACTTTTAAAACTGTAGATTTTGGTACCAATCATTGCACAGGCGGGACAGAATGCGTCTAACCCTAAATGAACGTGATCCTAATTTTATCAGCAAAACAGCTAAAACAATGCTATATCTTTTGCGTAGCTAAGCGAGCTTTAGTTAGAGTGTTCCATTGTTCGTTGACGGAAACCACAGTTCCCGTAGTCCTTCAAATCCTACGTACACGTACTTACTCTAAGACAGCTTACTTTTTAAGCGAATACACTAAAAGTTACTTAAATAATCACACAAACTATTATTATTATCTAGAAGAACTATAAATCCTTGTCGTTCTAACAACATAACCGAACTGTAGAAATCCTTTCGGCATATCTAAATCATTCAGGTATTGACATAAACTTACAAAAGGTATTTACGGAAAATGAACGAAAAGTTAATTAAACTAGGCCAGATTTGAATTGTGGTTTCTTGGCAGGAAACTAATTACGTTGGTGACCAAGCGTCGACCAACGTAATGCTTCGGTACCAAAGGACTGTAATTTCCTGGCTTTACAAATTGACCGTGAGAATGTTTTGCTAAAACAGTTGGCTACGTGAGCGAATTAGAGTGACAAGGAGGCTTTGTTTGTGGGTAACACAAACTCTAAATTGATATTCAATCACACTTTAAATTAATTCATAAAACACTCGAACTTGTAAAAGTTATAAAAATATCCTCCAACATATTACTCCCCTCTCAAAGAAGAGTCACCTCCCGGTGACAAAAAGAGAACAAGACTATATGAAGGAAAAAAAAAATTACCGAAAGCTAGACTAAATGCAAGCAAATGCGTTTTTTTTTTTTTTTTAATTTTGTATCTTTTAAACTTTTTTTTGTTGTTGTTGTTGAAAACACACGAAACATAAATATAAAAGAAAGTATAGTTTTGAGTGCTAGCCAATCGCGATAGACATACATAATTGAGTTGTAGGTTAAAGAGGTGATACATAAGTTAAATATTCATGTCCTAAGATGCTTGATCTATCAGAGTTCAAGAGTATGGCGTCCTTGTGCTTGGTTGAAGGGTTGTTGTGATCTCGGCTCCATATATAGGTACAACTGAAAATAATGCTTGATGTTCCATTGGTTAGTTGCAATACTGTGTATTCGTGTGAGACGAATCTCGTCAGTTGAAGTGTAGTGATGGCCTTTTTTGAAATGGTGCCAGGCTCCTGCTTGTGGTTAATGGAACTCATGAGATAACCTTATTCTGTTTCTTTGTTGTTCATCCGCTGGGCACAACCAGTCGGAGAGATATTGAGGTACATTTGCATCCTGCATGGTGACACCGCAGTTTAAATGGCCATTGAAACACTGTACACTGGAGTAATTGCGTTTACCGTAAGGTTCTCCTGCTTTAATACCGCTATTGGTATTCTGCTGTGGTTTAGGAGGGAGAACTTTGTCTGATCAGTTGTCGGTAGGAGACGTAGGAATACGCTTGCCGAGTAATGTTGATGGTCTTGGGTCTTGAGATGCACATACAGTGAGATTTCAATGTTAAAGGAAAACCAAGCCTGTTCAAATTAAAACTAGCTAAACTACTGTCAACTACACTGATTGAAATGAAAATTTATACGAAGAGATGAAGAACTAGTATTGAAACAAAAAAACTTTTCACAGGAAAATGTGATATAGAATCGAAATTCCTGATGTTTCATCTCAATTTGGGGCGTTGATGCTAGTAGAATCACAAGTCTTCGTCACTTTCGTGAGTCATAATTTGTGTGAAACTTTGTAAAATTTCGGCAAAAGTAGTGAAGTTTAACCCAAACTGATTTCATTGCAACAAACTTTATCAGGAGGTTTGCGTTTGCGCGGTATTCTGTAAGAGTACGGTGGCGGTAATTGCTTGGTAACTGTCTCGAAATTGCTTGGATTTGATACGAAAATTGGACTAAGATGTTCGTTTGAAACCTTGACGATCTGTGCGGCATCTACGAGGCTATTTCGTACGGCTAACGCTTTGCGCGCGTCCACAAGTCCTGTTTGACCTTTCACATTATAGCCAATGAAAATAGATTTGGCTCGTAAACTATCGCGTGCTTCGTCAGAACGTAATTCGTGCTTCTCGTTATTAGGAAAACAAACATTGGATTGTTTCGGAATTGCTCCTAATTGTTCCATGTATTTTGGACACGTGCCGATGATTTGCTTAACCTGTTGAACAATAGACGATGGTTGGTTACCAACGTCATCAAAGCAATCACCTGGTTCTGGACCATTTGAATAATCACTTGGTTCTAGTGTGTGAAAACAATTACTCGGTTTTGGTTTATTAAAACAATCCTTTGGTTTTGACTGATTAAAACAATCACTTGGTTGTGGGTCACTAACACAATCGCTTGGTGTTGAGCTAGAAAGACAATCATTTGGTGTTAGGTTATGAAAACAATCAATTGGATTTGGACGATTGTCATCAGTGAGTTTGCTGCCGACCGTATTTGCATTAATATGCTCCAAAGATTCGTCATTGTTTGTTGTGCCTGGAACGGAATAAATTGATTTTGATTTGCTTGACCGATTACACGTACCGTCATTGCCAGAAGTTAGATATGCGTTCTTTTCAGATTCTGAGTTATGACAGGAGTCATTGATCTCAATATGTTCCCATGTCTCGTCACCTTCCATGTCCCATTGATACGTTTGTTGGCTTGATGGGTTATACATTCCTTTCTCGATTGGAGGAATGTGGGCTTTGCAAAACCATTGAAAGATTCTGTCTGTCAATCGAGAACATGAGGACTTAAATTCTGTTGTTTTGGAGCGACTCTCTTCCTTCTGATGGCATTGTACGACGTCTTGTAATTTTGGTGGCATGGTTTGGAAGTTAACAATTGGATTATGAAAACCACTGGGTTCGCTACAACCCGTGTGGTAGCAAGCTCCGTATTTGTTTCATGAACAGCCTCAACTGGTTCGTCACTTACGAAGTGACTTTGCGCTACTACAATCTCGCTAACTTGAGGCTCAATGGTTTCAAAATGGAGTTCCAATTCTGGCGACGTTTCAAAAACAAAGTCCTGGTGAGTTTTTATTGTGTTAATCTCTGGTTCTGCTATAAAACTGGATGGCAATTGAATGCTAGCGTTATGTAATTCGTCTTCCGTATTCAGTTTCTCTTCTGTGTTTTGTGGTTCCTGTATTGCATTACCTTGGGCGGGATAAATGTCAATTTCGTTTGGTTGATCTATTGAAATATTTTCGCTATCATCACATTCTTTTGTATCCTTGTCATTGACTAACTTAATTGGTGTGTCTTCCGCCATTGAAAATTCTTTATAAACGTTATTTGTAAATGAAAATAAACCCACAAAACAATCATTGAATTCAGAAAACTAACTTATCATTTTCGTCAGACTCGTTATTTTGGCAAACTTCGATTGTATTTACTTCCAGACTGCTTGGTCCAGGTTGATCAGCGAGAGGATTCTGTTCCTCGAGGTTAAATTGAACCTTTTTGGTGTTCGATGTATCACGTGAATTAGTCATTGATTCTCGAGAGTTAGACCTTTTGTGTGTGTCTAAACTCGGATGACGTGTCTCATTTTCCTGTCGTATCTTAGACATTCTATTGGCCATTTGTGTGGACCTGACGGCTAAAAATCTAGGTTGTTCCGTTTCTTTACTGGAATCTACGTCAATTATCGTTGGTCTACTCGGGAGTGTAGACTCACTTACTTCTAAGTCATCTTTGGCAATCGGTAATGTTTTGGAAATGGAATTTACATCACAATTGTTTCCTGGCTCTGTGTCAGAAGGATTAAGATCAAATTCTTGTCCCAAAACGTGGTTATTAATTTCAGTGGTATTAGGTGTGTGATCAAACAAAGGATTGGCATTTGTGCAGGGATTAAAATTTGTTTTGTTTCCGTTGAAATAATCCCTTTGTGTACCATTTTGTTCGAAATTTCTGTATGTTTCCTGTGTACGTGTGCCGTGTTCAAAATTTTGAGAAAGAAAATAGTTTTCATCACCGATCTCTTCACGTTCCCGTGCGTAAGAGATCGCGTTTAGTTTAAATGATGTTGATTGCCCGATTGAGGCGTTGGCGGCGCACGCCTCCATGGTTGGTTTGGCTGGCCCGCACCAGCAGAAAATGGAATTCTGGGGTCCCTTTGGTTTTGTCTCTGCCGACAAACTGCGGCGACATGCCCTGGTTTGTTGCAATAATCGCAAATTGGTCGTCCGGCAAAAGTTCGTCTCCCTCGTTGATTTGGATTGTTAAACGGTTGATTTCTTTGACGGCGCATTTCTTGGCTAACTTGTTGCGCGACAATTTGACCTATCTCTTCCCTTGTTACGGGGCGGGACTCCCTTGGGGGTCTATCTGGTTGCGCATAATTATCAAAAGCAGCGATGGTCGATTTGTCGCGTGGCTCGATCGGTTGTTTTAGAGCGGCTAGAGCTTTCAAAACCTCGTCAGTGCGGTCCTCTGGTCGTTTGTCCGGAACTGACTGTTTCAATTTTGCCAACGATTCTGCTTGTTCGAAAGACGTGGGTTGTCTTAAAAGGACAAAATTTTTTAGTTCCGGCCGAAGGCCTTGAATGAAGTAATTTATGCATTCGGCGCGTGGCAAATTAATTCGGTTGCTTAATTGTCGAATTTGGG
The DNA here is from genome assembly GCA_029204205.1 of Desmophyllum pertusum. NCBI lineage: Eukaryota > Metazoa > Cnidaria > Anthozoa > Scleractinia > Caryophylliidae > Desmophyllum > Desmophyllum pertusum. The sequence goes on from MU827319.1 coordinate 839,720, forward strand.
CAGCGAATTCGCTAACGGATTCGGTCGAAAGTTGTCGTCGTTCGTTAAGTTTCTGTCTTAGAAGCCAAACGTCGGATTCTGAATGAAATTGTGCCTTCATCGCAGCAGACAATTCCTCGAAACTTTTCCCGTTCATACCAGGTGTGGTGTTAAACCAAATATTTGCGTTTCCAGTCAGATACAAAGGCAGCGTTTCAGATTTTCGTCCCTCGCTTAGTTGATAAAAACGCGCCGCGCGGCTAAAGTTCGCCAAGAATTCAGTGACGTCCTCACTTGGAGTGCCAGAAAATTTAGGTATTGGGGCGCCATTTCCACTCGGAAATTTTGGCGTGAGATTAGAATCATGAACGACTTTGGAAAGCGCTGATAACTGATGATCCCATTGGGTAGCAAGCTGTTTTGAATGATCCGAAAGCAATTTGGCTATATCTTCAACGTTCATTGTGAGGGTGTGGTGTTGTTCTAAATCAGAGAAGTGTTGTTCTATCTCAAAATCGTCTGAATCGGCGACTAAATTTTCTGAAAAATTGAAGCCTGGAGAAAGATTTGTGTTATTGTGTTGACTTAATTGACCGTGACTTTCTGTAACTTTTGGAAGTTCTGAATGTGGCAACGTCGACTGAACTGGTTGCTTTAATTCTGCTTTAGATAATGTTTTTGAGGTTTTGGTTGCTTTTGACAATTTCTGGGAGACAGATTTGCTGCAATTTCCGTCACAGAATGTGTCTGATTTTTTAGTCTTAGAATTTTGGGGCGTGGACGCCAATTTCGCCTTGCTTCGAGTCAGCACTTTGTAATCTTCGAACTGGCCAAAACGTTAGAAAAAACCGCGCTTATCATACAGAAATGAAGGGTTTTTTGTTTTTTTGTTTTTTTTGTTTTTTTTGTTTTGTTGGTGATTTGGAGTGATGCTAAAACATACGTACATATACTTTTACAACTGTTTCCACCCCAAGGTTGACATGAACATCAAGGAACTTATGAAATAAACGTAACTAATTGGAAAACTAATCGAATGAGTTGAATTTGGTTGGAAAACTGTTTCTGCGAGTAAGCATGCCGCTTAACCGTTAAAAAGACGATTTAAGGCCTATATTACATTTTGTTTTCTTATTAGGCTTGGCCTTCCCTTAACCGAGACAACTCACAAAGTTCATAAGAGCACTCACGGTTTGAAGCGAAGCGTAGAGTTGCTGGATAGGTACACCAAGGATCTTTAAACGCAGCGGATTTCTTCACCAGTCTGTTACAAGGAGGTTTTTAGGTCTTCTTGCAGGGGGATTAGTCAAGTAGACGAGAGCCAAAGACTTCTTCTTTTGGATCAGCTGTTTATTCGTGAGCTCCTCTCTCTGCCGTAGCCGGCAACTATCTCCTACAACTCTCAGCAAAACTGACGATTATATTCGCTCGCATCACGTCCGCGCACTGAGCTCTGATTGGTCAATAAGCACATTCTTTCAGAAATAAGCGGAAGGGCTTCCAAACAACGGCGTCTTTGATACTCAAAGACGTGCTTCGAACTTAGAGTAGAAACTTAGTAGATAACGTTTGAAACCGAAAGTGTAAGGTTCGCTTATCTAACAGTACTTTTAAAACTGTAGATTTTGGTACCAATCATTGCACAGGCGGGACAGAATGCGTCTAACCCTAAATGAACGTGATCCTAATTTTATCAGCAAAACAGCTAAAACAATGCTATATCTTTTGCGTAGCTAAGCGAGCTTTAGTTAGAGTGTTCCATTGTTCGTTGACGGAAACCACAGTTCCCGTAGTCCTTCAAATCCTACGTACACGTACTTACTCTAAGACAGCTTACTTTTTAAGCGAATACACTAAAAGTTACTTAAATAATCACACAAACTATTATTATTATCTAGAAGAACTATAAATCCTTGTCGTTCTAACAACATAACCGAACTGTAGAAATCCTTTCGGCATATCTAAATCATTCAGGTATTGACATAAACTTACAAAAGGTATTTACGGAAAATGAACGAAAAGTTAATTAAACTAGGCCAGATTTGAATTGTGGTTTCTTGGCAGGAACTAATTACGTTGGTGACCAAGCGTCGACCAACGTAATGCTTCGGTACCAAAGGACTGTAATTTCCTGGCTTTACAAATTGACCGTGAGAATGTTTTGCTAAAACAGTTGGCTACGTGAGCGAATTAGAGTGACAAGGAGGCTTTGTTTGTGGGTAACACAAACTCTAAATTGATATTCAATCACACTTTAAATTAATTCATAAAACACTCGAACTTGTAAAAGTTATAAAATATCCTCCAACACAATAATGGTTTAATTCTGTAGAATAGCACTCGACAAATGACAGGAACCCATTAGGAAGTGAGGATGACAAACGACAGCGAGGATGGAAATGGATTGCAATATGGATTTTTGAAAAAACGTTAGGATGTCAGTTTTTCAAAGTTTCAAATTTGGCTCGGAAATCTTTGAAATTTTGCAAACATTTTGTTGCAGTATGGAATTTCTTGAAGAAATTGCTTTTTATCATTTAGTTAGAGTTTATTAAGTTCTTATTCCATAGATTTAGGGACCATTTCATGCATTTATAACAGTTTTGAGCAAATACGCCCGGACAGTGTCCCTTTAAAATGCACAACAATACTACTACAGCTGTTGATAAAGAAAGGAAATGCTATATTTCGGGCATCTGTAATGTTTCCGTATTAGGATTTTCCTTCAAGAATGTTATTGTAGATTTCTGCAATCAACTAAAAAAGATTCTTTATTTCACGCTAAAAAATCGCGTCAGTTTCAACTATTCGTCATCTGCGCGTCAGTGGCAGTTGACCTCTCCCCCCTCCCCCCCCCCTCCAAACGATCCGTCAAACGCTCGAGCAGTAACTCTTTTCCAAAGTGAGCTATTAGACGGGCCACACGGCCCCTGTGTAGCCAATCAGATTGAGTGTTTACCTGATAGTCGGTAAGTGGGTTATGTTAAATACTTATAGACCCGCTCTGGTCAAGGTATAGAAACCATACAAATTCACAGACTGGACACAATCCAGCGACACACATCCTTTCAAGCCTATTGGGTGGTTTTTATGGTCATATCATGGGATGGACCAGCATCACATCCAGCCCCCGCCCCCCTCCCCCTCCCTCCCACTGGAGTTATACTCCTAGTCGCTCATGCTGCAGAATATGGAATAAGCTCCAGCATGCAGTTGTGCGCCACTATACTTTGTGAAGGCTTTATCTTATAGTGTGGCCATGAGGCTGCGGATTTTAATCATGAAACAAATTATGTGTTGCATGTAGTTATGTGATTGAATATTTTCTTTCAGTTTGTCCTACTGAAGCAATTCCTCTGTCCGGTAACGGAACGTTAAGCAGTCCAAACTATCCTATGAGCAACTATACTGCGTCCCAGAATTGCACCTGGATTATCACTGTACCAGAGGGTAAATATGTGAAATTCGCATTCACTGATTTCGCCCTTGGTTCGTGTGCGCTCAACTGCAGCTCGGAATCGTGTACTTATGTGGAGGTGTACAATGGTTCCTCGGCAAGCTCTCCTTCCCTGGGGCGATTTTGTAAAGGCTCAGTTCTGAAAGAGATGTTGTCGAGCGGTCACCAGATGTTTGTGAAGTTCCATTCTGGGTCAACACTTGATCGGGGATTTGAAGCTCAATATTCTGTGTCATTGGTTGGACCAACGCCAACGCCAACGCCAACGCCAACGCCATCACCATCACCATCACCATCACCAACAATTAAACCAGAAAAAAGTAGTACGTTACCAGAGAAACATTCTTTACCTTTGCAATTTAATTAGACTACGAGTAGTCCCTCCTTTTTAACAGGGATCGAGCGGGCGAGCGTGCGTAGCGCGTGGAAATCACCTCCCGCGAGAAGACGCGACGCGCGGGAGGTGATTTCCACGCGCTTCGCGCGCGCTCACCCACTCGATCCCTGAGAAAAATGAGTGACTACTCGTAGTCTACAAGTTAATAGAGGTTTGCTTTTTTAACGGGACGAACAACCCGCAAGAGACTAGCGCGTCACGGCCCGGGTGTCTTTATGCATATATCTTAAAGGGGCTCTCGGCGCAATTTTGGCAATTCTTAAAATAGATTGAAACCACTAAATAATGGCTCCAAACCATAGAAAAACATAAAGCGGGGGCAGAGGGTAGTGTAAGGGTAGAGTCCCTACCACCATGCCTATGCCGCCACAGTGCCGCTCCGCCAAAGCGTAATAATAATAATAATTATTATTATTACTATAATTATAACCCCTCCCCCCTTCTTGTGAGACCTAATATTAATAAACCGGGGGGGGGGGGGGGGGGCTAAATAGAGTTTCTAACTGCACTATTACTTTTCATTTTAGCTCCTGCCACTGTTGACATCATTGACGTTGAACGCAATGGAGCTGTGCTTAATCTGGGGAGGAAAGAGTTTTTGAGTAATGGAAATCGAATCAAGTTGGTGTTATAGTCTTTCATGCTCTGTGTCTGCTTTACAGTCGGGGGAACAAGTGCCGCTTTTCGGAAATCTTGGTTGAAGCACGCGAAGAGTTTCCAAATCATTTTATCCAATCAAAAACTAGCACGAGCACTCACGAGTACTCCGAAAGCAATCACGCCAAGAAATACGCCATGTTGCATAGCAGATTCGGGAACGAAAACCGCGGGCTCAGTCCTGTCTCGGAAGTGGGATTTCGGCAACCGGTACTCGTTCCCCCGACTGTTTTTGACATTGTGATACATAGGCACGCAAGGCGTGCAAGAGCTATTTATGGAGGAATGACCTGCTTTGACTTTATGTGTTATAAAAAAAGGTTAAAGTCTGTCTACATACAAGATGGCCGTGATTTTTTGTACCATGAAAGGACTAGGAGTCTCCATAGCTCCTACTTCCCTGGCTGGGAAACAACGCATTAATGTCAATCAATCAATCAATCAATCAATCAATCAATCAATCAATCAATCAATCAATCAATCAATCAATCAATCAAATCAATCAAAAACTTTATTAATGTGTCGTTAAGTGTTTTAGCCGAGGGAAAGCCCTCTACTAATAGGGGACACCTACCTAAAATTATATAATTTAAAAAATTAGTCTATTTAACAAAGTTCATAAAATACTTTCATAAGATATCTAGGGTAGTGCATGCTAAATCGCGCGCACTCTGACAAACTAGCGTCTACCGATCGTTAGACGGCCCCTGTGTAGGCAAACAGATTGTGCGTTTACCTGATAATCGGTCAGTAGGTTATGCTAAATATCCTGGGCCTGGTTGTTCAAACGACGATTAAGCTAATCCAGCGGAGAATTAGCGCGAATATTGATTTCAGTTTTGCAGCTTTTCAGTGACATTTATTGTTAATATTTTTTATCGTTCAGTTTTGAATTTGAGTAATCTCAAATTCTGCAAAACTTTAGCAGTAAAAAACACTTTTATACAAGAGAAATTAACCTCGATTGACTTTAATCAGGAGCCCATCACTAGGAGCGAGCAACTTGACTGGATTCCTGTCACAGCGTTTTTACAGACCAGGTTATTTTTAGATTCGCTTTTCCCGCGAATTCGTATTCCCGCCAGACAATCAAACGTTTTTCCTTTGTAATCATAAATTGGCGTTACCGCGTAACAAAGGCCGCAATTAGGTCGCCATCTTTTTATTTTATTTTATTTCATTTCATATTACACATGGGACCAGAAACACATTTTCCCGGGAAAAAGGAATCTAAAAATAAACCGGTCTGTAAAAACGCTGTGACATAGGCGTAGTGTCGGAGTTGCTCGCTCCGGCTAATGAGCTCCTGCTTTAATTTAATGCTGGATTAGTGTTAATCGACTTTCAAACAACCGGGCCCAGATCCTTATCGTCCAAGTTCCCGCTTATGATAAGAAGCAAATTTTGGAAAAAATTTGCTCAAAAATTACCGTTGTTCTCTTCTAGCTACACACAGATTATCGTCAAACAGCTCGAAGAAGAAGGCCAAGACATTGGCACTTCCACGGACCAGAAATACGCAGCGAAAGATATCGTCAAAGATTATGAAAACAGAGTGGACGGTGAACCTTACATAACTGCAGAGTTTGATTACGACAAGGGGAAAGAATCGTTCACCATTGGTGATGAAAAGTATTATTCTAGGTCTAAATCAGGTAACACAGCAACAACATCACTTTTTTCATTACAACATCTACACAAGACAACGTAACTTTTTTATTTTCAATTGACTGTCGAAAGCGATGCTTGTAGGAGACGCGCTGGCCTAATGGTTTGCGCGTTGGACTCCGGATCGAGCGGTCTGGGTTCTAGCGCTGACCAGGGTTATTGTGCCGGGAGATTATCTGCGATGGAGTAGCATCCCATCCAGGGGAATAGCGGTGCTCCTAGTCACTTCACGCTTTGGAAACCCGGGGGGTGAAGAGAGCCGATGTAGTTCACTTATCATATATATTCTTTCTTCATGGCAGGCTCAAAAAAATACCTCAACGGAGAACTGGACTCGGGTACAAACTACGCGGTCTTTCAGCGTTCCTTTGATGCCTACAGATCTTACGACTCAGGGAGTTTCATCCGTTTCAAAACGAAGAAAGGCTTCCCGTGGCTCACAGTCCTTTTGGTAGTCATTTTGGTAGTGGTTCTTGCTTTAGCTCTCATAGCATTCGCTTGTTGGTTAGGTGAGTTCCACTCTTGTTATTTAACAAAGTGAATTAATTTTTATTTTATTAATCATAACTATAACAAAATGCTCGAAAGCAAGCGAGGATAATCTGTCGAAGGTGATTGGTTCTTAGCAAACTCTAGGGGCCGCACACCGTGGCCGGCTTACTCGAGTTTAAACTGGCCAATATATATATATATTGATTATCATACTTTGACTGATAGTTTAGTCTGTCCACAGCCGTTTTATTTCTATTTTCTCTTTACCCACCCCTCACCCCTTGCGCTCGCGTTTGTTAAATCCCCTGCGGCTCGGCTTATTTCGCTCGCGCTCAAATAGAAGGTATGTGTACAGACTACTGATAGTTGGCAACACATTTCTGTGTCAACAGTGAGAAAGAAGAGGCGAGATCTAGAAGTTTCTTCCAAGACGGATAACGTTGAGATGAACACAGCGGGAAGTCATGGTAAGTTGGTGAACGGGGCGGAGAACCACGCGGCCGATCCCAACGTGAATCCCATGTACGAAACCTTGCACGAAAAACAGGCACCCGCCGGTGGCGCTGTAGGCAACCCAACTTATGGCGAAAGCGTCGATTCTGGTCAGAATGCTGATTATGAAATCCCAGACGAGGTGCCAAGGCAGGAAGGCGATTATGAGTTAATTAAGGAAGGTAGCGGAGCTCAGGAAGGCCATTACCAGCAGTTACAGTTAAACAGTCGCACGGATTACGAGAACTTTAACACTACCCTATAGGTTCTCAGCAATACAGTAATATCCTTAATTGCATGTGTGAACGAACTATTGGAATTCCAATTCCATCAGACAGGTTAAACTACAACCGTTCGTTCCCAGGGTCTCTCTTCTTCCCACCCTATCTCGCTCTTGGGGGGCGGGAGAAGAGAGTCCCTGGGAACGAGGTTGGTTAAACTAATTTCTAATAGCTTGTAGTCTGGTAAAACAGTCAACTCTCTCTAAGGGGGACACCCTCGGGACCAGTTTAGCTGTCCACCTTAGAGAGGTGTCCGCCTTAAAGAGAGTTTAGTTACAGACAAACAACTGAAATTTGGCCTGGACCGGCCATCCATGTCCGCCTTAGGGAGGTGTTCGCCTTATAGAGAGTTTAGTTACAGACAAACAAATGAAATTCGGCCTGGACCGGCCATCCATGTCCGCCTTAGGGAGGTGTCCGCCTTATAGTGGTGTCCGCTTAGAGAGAGTTGACTGTAAAGTAAAAAGCAACTTCAAGGCGTAGAAAAGCTAGATTAATGGCTTCTGTAGGCACTAATCTGACTAATGCGCATTAGTGAGCATGCTCTATTGCTCCTCCTCTGTGTATCGTTGTCGGAGGGGGGGGGGGGAGGGGGGGGGGGTACTCCCATATGTAAGCTATATAGGTATGTGCCGCGGGATAGGGTATGGTTTTTGAAGTACTCAGTCCTTGTTTATATTGCCTGACGGCGTTTTTATCATTAGTCCTTTTCACGGTTAACTTGTGATATTTTGCATAACAATACAGTTGAACATAGAAGCGAGGCAATTTCGGGCACAAGCTACAACACATCGTGTTTTTCTTGAGCTTCTTAAACCCCTTAATATAAAAACAGTTTTAAAATATAGAAGAACTACAATTCTTTTAGTTTACGTTGTTTTATAGAAAAAATTGTAAAACGACTTTCTCTATTAATAAAGAGTAGATTCGCATAAGCTACAGCGAGATCGTTTTACGATGTTTACGGCATACTTTAACCAAAAGAGTTTAGTTCTTCTTCGTTTTAAAACTATTTTTATACTAACATAGTTCAAGGATTTCAAGAAAATCACGATGTTTTACAGCTTGTGCCCGAAATTGCCTCGCTTCTATGTTTAGCTGTATTGTTATGTAAATATTCCAGGTTAACCGTGAAAAGGGCTATTAATTGGCTGATTTGATATATTTTTTCGTATTATAGTGAAGCGACTTTATGTTAAATATTCCATTATCCCATTATTGGTCATTATTTAATAATTAATGGGAAGAAACACTGTGAATTGTGAATGTCAAAAAACATGTCACGTACTCCTCCCTCAATGTCAGTCCCACCACCAGTCCTTATCTGCAAAGGAGAAGTTACCATATCAAAATTGGCGTCGCCATTTTGCATTTTTGTAATACTGTAGCCTTACCGAAAACACTAATCCGGTTGACTGGCAGTTACAGCGCCTTTCGATAACACGCGAACTCTGAAGTTCAAAACCCAAATAAACAATTGCGTTTTTCGCTGCCGTCAATCATAAAATTACGACCACAACCAAGTCGAACCAACGGACCGTGAAAGAAATCTACCAATCACAATCCACGGACGTGAACTTTTGAATGGATTACTAAATGGTTGACGGCAGCGAAAAACGAAACCGTTGATTGAGCAGAGTTCCCGAGAGTTCGCATGTTATTGAAAAGCGCTGTAAATAACTACTGCATTTTACTACGTATTTATAATGTCCGCAGAAAACGCAGGAAACGGCATTTCCGAGACCCTAAATTTCAAAATTTTCTGGGGGGCATGCCCCCAGTCGTCACACCTAGGGGAGAACGCAATAATCTCTTCGTGCATACAGCTTCAAAATTGCACGCTATGCCCCTGACAACCTCGTTCCCAGGGTCTCTCATCCAAAATTGACGGGAGTTCGGCTACACTTTGTAAATTGCCAACCGGTCAGGGTCCTGACATATCTGTTGCTGTTTTGTTACTGGCACTGATGAATGGAAAGTACAGTGCAACCCCGATTTTCGCGGACCCTCGATTTATCTAAAACCCCGATAATTCGAACCAAAACTAACCAAAAGTCGTTTCCCTCGGACTTGTTTCACTGTAATTTTACCCCCGATATTTCGAACTTCCCGATTTCTCGAACCAATTTTCGTTTCCCGTGGAGGTTCGAGAAATCGAAGTTCCACTGTAGTTGCTTTGTCCAAAATAACGATATGCATGTTTTGTTTAAATCAGAAAGCAGTGAAGAAGAAGAAATAGGAAGCAATCGGAAAGCACTGGAGAAAAATAGGAAAAAAGTCATAAGGAATCGGGAAGTGAGGAAAGCCTCTAAAAGGATTCACCAACTCCGTTCACAGTTGAATTAGTTATTATCAACTAGAAAATGCAGTTACTCTCAAAACCTAATTATTGATTTCTTCGAGCTGATTTTTAATGTGCAGTCGAAGCTCTCGTTGCGACCGCTGTCGTAAGCGACCCGGGGCTCTTGTTACGACCACCATTGTGAAACCCCGTTTGAATTGTCGTTCAACTAACCCTGTAATTCAAAGCTCTCTTTAGCGACCACTCCCGTAAGCGACCACGATCACTTTTGGGAATATACCAACTGGTCTTTTTCTTTGTTTTTAAGCTCTCGTAAGCGACCACTTGTTGTGCTACACATTTAGGGACTGTGCAATAATTATCAGGAGGGGGGGGGGGGGGGGTTGGAAAATGGCTTCATGTAGCCAAATATTAGGTAATACCCCCTTCCTAAAGGAGTAAATTGTAAATTTAGTTATTGCCCCCCCCCCCTCTAATCAGTCACAAATTATGTACGACTCCCCCCCCCCCCCCCCTTCCCCTTCCCCCTCACAGTATACACACACCTTTATACAAGTACGCTACATTTTCTCTACACGCACCTGCGGATAAAAATCTTATAACAGAAAGAAGAGCTCCTACTGCATGTTTAATTGTTGGACATCCGCGTCTGGAACAAACATCACCTCCGTAGCAATGTTCAAACAGAATCATAGCAGAAGGTAAAGAGCATGTGTGTTATTTTCAGGAAAATATTTCGGTCCCCACCTTATAAATAGGTATGGGTTCGCCAATGTAATATGTACTTGAAATAAAATGTTAAGCCCCCCCCCCCCCCCCTCTCTTGAGTGACTTATTTTACCTAGAGCCCCCGCTCTCCTTGCTTTGATTTTACTTTATGCCCCCTACCCCCCCCCCCCCCCCCCCCCCCTCCTGGTAATTATTGCACAGTCCCTTATAAGACATTGTAATCATCTGAATAAGAGAAGTTTTCAATCTCTGTGGATGTGTGATTTGTACATTCGCGAACCTCTTCTATGATAGGCAATAACTATTTAATATTATTGCTACAATACTAAAATAAGCATTTACATATCCCAAGCTTTATGCTAAAAGCTCTAGTAAGCCTCTATTGTTTCAGCGCGTGGTCGCTTACGGGAGCCCATTCTCATAAGCGACCAGCTCTAGTTTCGACCACTTTTTCGAATGTGGTCGCTTATGAGAGCTTCGACTGTAGCTCTAACGGTTAAATTACATGTGATTGACCTGTCATTCTTGTACGATAACGTTTGAACTAACTCTCTCAGTTATCGGGTTTTGGTGTAAACTGCGTTAAGTGTTTGCAACTGCATGCGTTGACAATGAATAAATCATGCATGTACGTTAGTGGACTTAGATTGTGTACTGCCTGAGGTTTATTTCTAGTCCTTGGTCAGTAGATTTCATCAACAATAACGGCTATGATAATAGGTTTCACACTAGTTCTTTAAACACAACATGCAAACTTAAACAGTGAACGGATTGAGATCACAGTGAAGTATGTTCCCGATAGATTCAACAAAACTTTGTCAGTGGACATTGATCAGTTTCAAAAGCTTACAACGCTGACATAAAAGGCCGTCGGAAGGCTGCAATGCCGAAAGCTCAAATTTGTATTACTTTTTTTCTTCGCCATATAACGTTTTTTTTATTGAATAAGTTTTTATAACTTTTATAAGACTTATAACAATGAGCAGTTTATAGCCTTTTACCACTTACTGGTCATGTGATTATGATAATTTATGACGACTATCGGTTATTATGTGGTCAAGCTGAAAATGTATGCGGAAACAAAATTGTTTCAACTCGCATTTCACTGGGCCCTACCCCCGGCCGTACGTGTCAGTTTTTTGACTCGCTAGCTTATCGGGCGGCCGGAAGTCTACAGGATGCGAAAAAAGAGAATTTCCGATTGCAAGGTGACGAAACAAGTCAAAAGGAAAACTTTCACAACATTGCATATTAGTATATAGCCAAGCCAGTGGATATTGTTTTTCGCGCGCTCTGATTGGCTACTCAAACTCGGGATAGTTTAACATATAATACGCGCGGATATTTTGCGAGTTGCGTAGAACGGGGCGAGGAAAAATGCGAGAAACTGGTCAATACGGCCTCATATTTTGCGTGTTCTCTTGACCTTATATGGGGAAATGACGTAATAGTGGAATGATAATTGTTTAAAAATATTTAGCAATAGAAAAAGCACGAAAAGGCGGGAGTCACTAAGAGGCGGGAACCGGAAGTAAAATGTACCGGAAGCGGGAAATTAGTCCCTTGATTGTGTAAGGTTAATTATTAATGGAATATAATTAGTATATTTAAAAACATGCAGTTTACAATTGAAGGGTCTGTATCACGATCATTTGTTGTAATTTTTTTGTAGCTTTGCAGACTGAAGAAATTCTTCAAAAAATAGTGAGTTAGAAAAATACCAGTATTCACCCAGAAAGGAGTACGGATGGTTAAGATTAGGCAGGATTAAATAGGATTACAAACTCACAATTTCGTACAGGCCCTTTATAAAGGAGTTCTTGTTACTTGATACAATAAATAGAGCGTTCTCACGGTGGTCATACTGGTATTCAGACTTTCTGCCGCCCAGCAAAAAAAATATTTTATCATAACTTTTTAGTAACATATTTTTAGCCTCTTATTGTAATTAGCGTTTGTATTTTTTTTAAATTTTTTAGCTTTTTAAATGTTAATGTAATGTATTTTTTAGATGCAGTACCAGCTTTAGAGCTGAATGGGCGCCCACCATGTGGAAATAATGTTTTACTCTATTCTATCTACTCTACTCTATTCTACTCTGCTCTACTTTTTTTTCTTTCTTCTTTTATGCTCTACTCTTCCACAACAAACATTTCCCAGACGAGAGAAATTTGCATGGCCGCTGTGGCTTCGTGTGAAAAACACTCTTTTAAGCCAGGAGCAATATCAAGCTCCTACCAGTGACGAATCTAGAAGTGCTCAAAAGGCGCGGGGTCGAAGTGGGCGACGTGACGATGGGCTTTATCGTGCTTCAAAAAGGGGGCCCGGTGTGAACGTGGTGGGCCATTTCTTGTTCCAACAAAACGGGAGGGTGGGGGTTCCTAGATCCGCCACTGCCTGATAAAGCAATTTTGTTTGTGGCCAAATAACTATGTCATGTGTATAATTTCCTCATCAGGTTTTACGGCTACAGTAGCTTGACGTACAACGCTTCGATACTGTACGCTACGTCAAGCACTCGCTAAGATATTTGGGTCTTCATATATGGTCAAGACTCAAAAAAATAGACAGGGACAGGCCGAGCCTAGCCTCATTCAACTGACGCAACATTTGACCTCGCCAGTCTAATAGAAAACAACTGCAATAGCTGTAGGCTTTAACTGCTTTAATTGCTGGACATAGTTTCGGAGATCAGTCTCTCCATTATTATTGTCATTACTATTATTACTATCACGTTTGTATAGTATATAACTACAGTAGTTTTAACTAAGAATATTGTCATCAAGGATTTAAGGTTACCATATACTTCAAAGGACAGAATTGGTCCAAAAACATTTTCCGCCTTAGATATGTAGTTTATATGATGACTTTTCATAAAAAGAAAATTATATGGAAATCCGATAATGATTAACGGAGTAATTCAGTGCGAGAGACTTTACCGGAAGTGAGGTGTGAGTGGAGTGTGAATACTTCTCCTGCTGTTTTCTCGAAATCTATCGGGCCGATAGAGGCGTCTTTAAAGAGTTACAACTCAAAGGGAATTTGAGCGATTGACCTCACATTTGGACAGTATCTAGATTAACATATAAACAACAAAAAACATGTTCGTGGGAAATTTTTTATTTCGGAAACCTTTTTTGATGGGAGCCGTTTTCGTGCGTTTCACTCCATATTTTTTTCACCATATTAGAAAATGACTCTGTATTCTTTTCACTGCCCAATTGAATATGGGGAATCCCCCGACACTTTTGTTTTTTAGCGCTTTGGGTCCGGGAACCCCGAGAACAAATTTTTTCAACATCAGCAAACAAACACAATTCGCTTTGAGTTATAGCTTTAAAAAGCTGATTCTGGACCCTTGTATTGTTAGAACATCGTAAAAATAAATTCCGACAATTTCATTTTATTACAAAATGGTTAGTTATATTTAGATAGCCAGCTCTATAAGCTTTAATTTATAT